>CM020040.1:21826848-22365827 GCA_009769605.1 Bucorvus abyssinicus
CAAAACACTTTCCAATTGGAGGAAAGGCCTAAATACCTGTTTACCTTAATGAGCAGCTGAACATCTCAAACTCCTCCCCGGAGGACCAGGTAATGCGCTTCCCTGAGCAGCGACTTTGAACATCAGCAGTCAGGGGGATGGCATCTTTGTAAGCCTTAGCTGGAAACATTGAGCTCGTGCTTTGGGTTGCAGTGGTCTTGCTTAGCTCAGCCATGAGATCCCGCTGTGCAGCCTGCAGTGCAAGGTCCAGTTTTTCCTCCAGGGTAGGACGCTCCTGAGTGGTTTCTTTAACTCTGACTTCTGCTTGGACCTGCCAGCTGAGTGAAAGTTGGGACAGGCAGGCTGAGGCACCAGTGCTCTCAAAACACCCCTTGGCATCGCCTCCCCCAGTGAAGCTGTGGGCAGAGAGGGGTCTCTGCAGCCAGGCAGCGTCAGCGGCTTTGCAGGGCTTTGCTGCACCTTGCAGGCCATGGGCCTCGTGCGTGCAACTCCTGGGGACCAGGGATGCAGAGCGGAGCAGTCTTTGGCGCCTGGTCCCCGCTGGGGCCGGGCTAGGCTCCAGCTGCCCGACCCTGAGTGAAAAGTTCAAATCTGCATATAAAAAGAGGAGAGCCATTAAACAGTTGGGATGTCTCCAATCTAGCTGAAACCTTTTTCTGTACAGCCGAGTTGGTCTCTTTGGAAGAGGGAGCCGAGCCCAGGTGTGCTTCCCGGGCAGGGTGGAGCCTAGGGCTGGGGTGGGATGCAGGGCTGGGGTGGGATGCAGAGCTGAGGTGCGTCTCCCCAGTAGCGCACAGAGCTTGGCAGTCCCTGGGTAGCACCAGGCAGCCTTCATTTGGTGACAGAAGTGTTCAGGGTAGGTAGTACAGCTCCTCTCCTGTGGTATCAGGCTACCACTCTTCCAGACTGACCATGACCTGGATGGAGATGGGGAGGCCATGGGGTTTCAAGCAGTTCCTGCTCCATTCTGATGCTAAGGAGAAGGTATGTAACCTGCTGGGAGCAAGGGCTGCTGCCTCAGCTCCAGAACCCTGCCGCTGCTCCATGCTGCTGGGCGGATGGTGGCCTCTGATTGGGGTGAGGCCAGGAGAGCGAGAGGTTGACAGGGGTCTTGTGTGCTCGCTTCGTCTGTGTTCGTGCTTCAGGGAGGAGATGGGGTGGGACATACTTCGACCTGCTGCTGATGGAGCCCCAAAGAAAAAGAAAAATTGGGTTCACGGAATTGTTTTGGTTGGAAGAGACCTTTCAAGATCATCAAGTCCAACCATTAACCCAGCACTGCCAGGTCACCATGTTCCTTTTTGAAGGCAGCACAAGTGCAATCTTGTATTTGAGCTATTACAGGGTTGTGCTACCACATACTTTTCAAGAGGGGCATTGCATGGTGGTGTGAGCACAGCACGGGGGAGCTGGGCTGGCACTGGGAGATTGAATGCACAAGGAGATTCCCAGAGCTGCCCCCAGGCTGGCGAGGGGCAGCCGTCCTGCCGTACTGCTGTCCTGCCATCCTGTCCTGCTGTCCTGCTGAACCTGCTGCTCACTCTCCCGAGGAGCCTCTCTACCTGGGTACCCCAGAGAAGGGCAGACCCTGCGGCACAGCAGAATAGAGATGAAGCATTCGGGGTTTTGGGGGGATGCGCTGCAGGGGTGAGGTCGGGTGGTTGTGCCCCCTGCTCCCCCCAAGAATGGGTCCGTCCTGCTGACAGCCTCCTACGGCCGTAGGGAAGGAAAGGAAATGGTTTGAGTGCTTTGAACTCATTTTTCAAGGGTGGGAAATAAGGTCTGGAAGACAAACCTCACCCTTTCTCATGTTCCATGTAAGGGCAGAACCGCTGATTTTTCTGAGATCCTTGTGAGCAGAATCCCAGCACTGTGGTGGGCTTTGAACTCCACAGTGTTGGGATTTTGTAGGAAACTGAGGTCAGCGTGGTATGGTGCAGGCAGGAGGGTCTGAATTTAGGATCATGTGTTGTGAAATACGGGTTTTTCTGGTTCAGTTTGGGCTGGTGGGCTTGCGTCTGTGGTAGCTGCTTTCTCGGTGCAAAGGTCTAAGGTAAGAAGCAACTTGAAAAGGCTGCGTGGTATGTGAGGAGACAAGTTAGCTCTTAATCATATCATATATTAGCCTCCTTTGCAGTAGATACATCTGCTGTAAAATGCTTAGTGCTGAGAGCCTGATTGGGCAGCCCATGCTAAGTGTTCAAACTCCTGCTGCCTTTTTTCTTCAAACAATATCTTCTGGCTTCCAGATTTCTGATAAATTGATAAGAGGAATTGCGTGAGTCAATAGAGTTGTAGACACTTTGCCAATATAACCCTGGCGCTATTGATCTGCCAGTAAATTAAAGTCTTACTTAGAGGCTGCCGATATTTCTAATCTCCTGCCTCACCAATTACAACCTCCCAGCTACCTGGGAAAGACAGCAGACGGCAGACGAGGCTTCAGAGGCTTTTCCCAGCAAGCTGGGCTGCAGCGAGGCAGCCAGAGCCCATGCGGGGCGGAGGGGGCTTGGGAGCAGCTTTTGGGGCGGCAGTGCCATGGTTCCATGCTGGGGAAGGCTGCAGAAGGGTTTCCAGGTCAGGTTTGTCCTGCTGTGGTTCCCAGGTTCATAGCCCTGGCTGCTGGAGGATAGAGGTGGTTTAGAGGGGGGCGAGCTCCCGTCCCCGGACTGTGCCCAGCCATGGCTGGGGTGCTCTGCCCCCAGTCTCTGATTAACTCTCATGGCACAGGGCAGATGATGCCACCATGTCCCAATGCCGTCAGGGTCACAGCCCTGCAGAAGGGGACTTGAGGGTCCCTGCGGCAGGGGCGGGCAGGTCTGAAGGGATGCTGTTGGAAGAGGAGGGATGTGGGGAGCCCGCTGTCTTTCAGCTCTTGTCCCACTGCCTTCCATGGGCTGGACCCCCTTGGCTGCCCTTGGGAGCGGGGCTTTTGGGATCAGAGAGCTCCCGCGGGGCTCCCAGTCCTGGTGAGGTTTCAGCAGATCCTCCCCGATAAGCCCCTTTCAAGTCTCATTTATGTTTGAAAGTCCGTAGTTAGCTTTGGGAAGAAATCTCCAGATAAATGCTGTGTTCTTTCTAATACCCCAGAGCGAAAATCAATGGGAGGGATAATTCCTTCCCTTGTCCTACACAGACTTTCATGTGTTTCTACCTCCAGCAGCACCTTTTAAATAAAGCAAAGAAAAAGCCCTCCCCTTCTGACTGCCTCTTGGGGTAGAGCCTGGCTCCTGCCTCATTGCCCTGATGTGCAGAGCAGCAGGGTCAGTCGCGGGGTTTCTGTCAGCCTCTTTGGATCAATTCGGGCTGTCACTGGGGTGGAGGAGTGGCCGCAGGAGCAGCACGTTGCTGGGTTTTCAGGGCTTGAAGTAGAGGTGTTTCCAGAGGTTCACATGCGGAGTGGTCTGGTAGCTGGAGCACGGGACCCAGGTCTTCAAGTTCATGGTGGAGCAATACTGTGGTGAAGGGATTTTAAAAAAAACTTTCTCCTTTCATTAAATCCAGTACTTTCTGTTACAAAACTGCCTGGCAGGTGGAAGATGTGCCTGTAGTGTTAGGATTTTTTTTTTTTTTATCCTGAGCTCGTGCAGAGTGCTCTGGGCTGTGACGTCTCTACTGCCGGGCATCCGGCAGCGTCTGTTCCGAGGCAGATCCAGTTTCCAGAAATACTTTGGTAGGGATTAGTGGCTGAGGCTGGTACGAGACAGCTCCTTCAGACTGCCCTGGAACATGCTTATGTCTAGAAGATGTATCCTCCAGAATTAAGTTGTTTATCTGGCCACCTCTGCGCTGGCTGTATTGAACCATGTTTCCCCTGATGTTGTGAAGTTATTGTATAGGACGTACATTAAAGGTTGTAACTATTCCAAGTACTGCTGTTCTGGCAGGGATTTGCTGAGTCTCATGATCCATCTGTAATGGAGTGGAGATGCTGAGCTGCAGCAGGATCTATTTTCAACAAAAGCTTTCTCGTGGAGGAGACGTCTGAGCAGCAGAACTGTCTGGACGCTTGCTTTCGATTTCTGGTAGCTCAACGTATGGTGCTGGTAGCGATGGTGAAGGTAAAGAGGAACAGCCTTGGGCATCAGGTTGCCTCCCCTGGTTAGAAGAGATGATGCAGCATTGCTGAAGTAGCGGCAATGGGAAGGCTGAAGAAAACCTTCAGTGTTGACCAGATCCTCAAAGAAGATGATGATATAGCAGTTGATGCTGACTCAACCCTTTGTGTATTGAGATATTTGAATCCTGTTCACACCTGATGATGCTGATGCCCGAGGCAAGGGCAGGTTGGAACAAGGTTCCTCTACTGTTTCTAAATAAGTTTTCTGGGTTTTTTGCTCTGCCTCCAACTGAAGATGCAAACCTTGTTTCAGCATTTGTGACCATTCAGTTACCTCGTAGTGGTGGCCTGAAGCAGCGTGCTGCTGCCTTTTGTTGTGGTCGGTACAGGAGAGGGCATTTCTGCACCCCAAGTGCTGACGTAATTGCTTTAAGGTTGCCATTGGAGGTAGTCACCGCTCGGCCTGCCTCAGCGGTGCTGGTCCCCAGACCTGGGTGTGCAGGGTGGTGCGGCCAGAGGACACCAGCGCCCAGGAAAGAGCCTGTAGGACATCCAGGCTGGGGCTGGCCCTTGGGCTCTGCTCCTGTGGGCTGTGCCTGGGCCAGCAGACCCTGTGCCATGGGTGGGAGTATCTCCCTGACCTCCTGCGGCTTCATGGGAACCCGATTCCCTACGCTCCCTCCTGGCTGCAGCTCGGGGCCCTGTGGTCGAGGGTTGGGCAAAAGTGTGGATGGCAGATAATTCCTCACTCCTTTTAGCTGGTGCAGATCACAGACTGGGAATTCAGCTTGTTTTCCTTGTGTTTCTGCTGGCCAAGGCCAGAGCCGCTGTCCACAGCTCTCTGCGGAGTGGGGAGTCACCCGGGGTGACTTCCATCATTACTGCAGAGCACTCAACTGGGAGCGACAGCAGCGGGGTGAAAACCGTTCACTAGTGGCATCTCTGTGTCCCTCCAGGTTGGCTTTGAGGGTCTGGATCAGCTGAAACATATTTCTGGTGGGTTGGTGGCGACTTCTCTCCAGCTGTCAAAGAGACAGAGTGTGAGTTGACCCCTGGTCCTTGCATCTCCCCTTTGGATCCTGAAGTATTTGGCGCTCTGGACATGAACTTAATGACTGAGCAGGAGTATTAACGGGTTACAGTCCAAAACCTCTAATTCAAATGTCTGTTGACTTGCAGGAAATCTAAGTTTGGGACTTTTATGCTCCCTGCCAAGGCTGGTAATTTCGGACAGTGTTCCTAATTTATTTCCACAAATTGGAGAAGGCTGTAATTTACTATTTTAAGAAGCACGTGGTTCAAAAGACCTTTAATTAAAAAAAGAAAGTTCAGTGCATGGTGTCTGAAACTATAAGAATCACTGGACTGCATCAGAACAGTAACTTGCAGTAATCTGACCCGTGCAAAGTGGACATTTCTTCCTAATTGTCGTCTTCTCTGACCTGTCTGCGCAGCAGGGTATTTATAGAGCCATGGGCACTCGGGTCTGGAAGGGGACTCGTGCTGCACTAGAGGTGATGGTGCTGAGACCTGGCTGACAGTCCTTACAACCTTTCTTTGTGCCCGTGCTTCGTCCCTCGTAGTTAACAGAGGGGAAAACCTCAACTCCTCTCATAAAACTCGTCCTGCAGGAATACAAGGGTGCATTTTTTGGCTTGGAGTAAATAGGTCACAGCTATTTTATATCAATTATCTGTGTGTTGGAAGACTTACCGCTCTGTCTCTTCTTCTCCAAAGCTTTACAAGATTGGTTATTGAATGAAACAGAAAGGCTCATGTAACCGTCAGAACAAATCTTGAGATGTTTTACTCCACCTCTCCACTACATCCAGTCTGACTTTGAGCCTGGCTGATCTCTTGGCCTCAGAGGTGGCTGGTGGCACAGAGTTTCCCAGCATGAGTGGGAGCTGCCTTGCAGAGTGTCACTTTGGGTTTTGGAAGTACGAGGCAGGAGCACCTGATTTACTATTTTCTACCATTTGGTGCTTTTAAAAACCTCTGTCTTACTCTTGGCCTTTTCTCCACCTTATGCTCTCATTCCTTCTAACTTCAGGGTTTTGCACCCTTGCTGTGAAAATGTCTTTCCGCACCTCCCATGCTTTGCTGCCGTGTCTGATCCCCCTCCAGCCGGGACTGGTGGGACCCAGAATGCACAACTGGTTCTGGGGAGCTCTGCCACCCTGCCCAGCTGCCCGCTGTGTGGAGGGAGCTCGTCACTGGTCTGCCCCACTGGTGCACAGGCTTTTCTCCTGCAAGGGTACAGCTAATTAAAAACCCAGAAGTGCCCTTGAGTGATTCATAGCCAACCTTTTTGCATTTCTGCACAACCCGCCCCCCCATTTTCTGCAGCCAAGCAGTGTATGGGATTGCCTGCCGACAGAGAGGCGCTCTGCAGCTCCGCTCCGGTTGTCTCTACACATGACTGATCTGATTGTTCAGGTTACAGATTTTGCTACCTGGCTATTCAGTTGTTTCCCGGCATCACTAGTATATTTGAAACAAAACCCACTGGATTTGGTGCATACAATCTATGGCAAATGCTTTGCTGCCACGTAGGAATAAATGGTTAATTTATAGTTTTTGTATTTGTCACTTCACTTTTCACCTTGAATATTAAAAAGGAAGTTGAGGCTAGAAGTAAAGTGCCATTTTTGTAAAATAGTAAAAGTTGAGTAAAAGTAAACGCTCCCCAGTAACTTCATGGGACACGTGCTCACCTCGGGTTCAGACTGAAGACCCGCTACTGACAGCGCTGGTCCACATCAGCACCGTTTGCCCCCCTCTTTCCAGGAGATATTCCAGTAGAGGTGGATAACATCTCTGAAATGCAGGTCCCTGGTGCGGGAGGCAGTGGGGTGGGGGGATGTGCCTGGGTCTTATTCCTCGAGGTAGCTGGGCTGGCGCAGCCTGTAAAATATGGTCCGCGGTGGCCTGGCGGCGGTGTGGTGTGAGCCATAAAGAGCGCAGGATGCCCAGCAGTGTATTAAACAGTAGTTGAGTACAGGAGGGCAGCATATCACAGGAGAGAGATAAGCAAAGTTCTCTGATTGTGGATCAATAAAGGTTAGTGACATCATATCTCAAAGTGAGAGAACCCGCTTTCTGCAGAGCCATTTATCAGATTGCAGGCTGAGGCAGCGTTAACCTCTTCCTAACCAGATATCTATTCCTTCTGACTCCAGACCAAATAGCCTTCCTTGTCTCCACAGAAGGCTCCCTGACCTTGCAGTCGTAGTCCTGGCAGTTTAAGGTTGGCATGGCCATGCCAAAGGGGTTCTTCTCTGGAGGGGTTCTCCAGAGGCTTCCACTTGGCTCTTTGCTGCAGCGCACCGTGTCTGGTGGGACAGCGCAGCGCTGAGCCAGCTGGGAGCTGGGTCACGGATGCACCACCACTGGAAGTGCTTCCCATCTCGGTGTTCATCTGCTGTTCTCTTACTGGATGCTGTCAGGGTGTTGGTGAGGTGGAAGATGCTGCTTGTCGGGGTTAGGACACAGCAGTTGTTTTGGTTAGAGGCCTGGTGTTGTGCCAGGCATCTGAGGATGTGGTTGCGAAATGTAAAAGGCATCTTTGGATTGTTTTCTGTGGCAGCGAGGCAGTGAAGTGACTGTGGCATGGTCTTTAGGAGAAGCCATATGGGGTGGCTGGAGGCCCTGGGTGTGCTGCTGGGTGGCTGCCCTTCCCCGAAGCGTCCGCCCTCCTGGCTTTGCTGTTATTGTTACTGACATAGATTAAAGCTAAACTGAATGTACCGGCCCATTCTGCAGTCCTGTTCCTTTGCTGCCTGCCGTGAGGCACCAGCTTTCCACGTGATGCAGCTTCTGAATGTGGAGAATGTGGAGCCACGTGTCTGTGCCAGCTCAGTTTGGAGCAAGGAGTTGTGGGTGACTCCTCCGTGCTGCCGGCGTGCATGCGTGCGTGCATCAGCCTCTTGGGAACCTGCCCCAGCAGCACACGAGGGGGTAGGTCCAACGTGAGAGGATCCTCCCCTAGGCGTTTTCATTGCTTTTCACCTCCTGGTCTTGTCTCTGTGTTGCTGGTAATGTTAGATACCTGCAGATGAGCGAACTGTCTCTTGTGGTGTGAAGCTCTGCACTCTGCATTGCTGAGCTAGCGGGTACGTTTGCCGTGAGTTCAGCAAGGAGCTAAAGCATGAACGGGCGAGGTATTTTGTGTGTTATCAGGGTAGATGTGCATTGAAGCCCGCTGGTTTTAAACTCACCTTGGTCCGTCGTCCTCTGCCTCTCACTCTTCCAAACACCCCAGTGGTGTGGGTGGCCTCTGCTGCCAGCGGGTTTGAAGTGACGAGAAGGCTCCTGTTCCCCAGTGAAAGCACTGGGACTTCCTGTATGTGTGGCAGTGGCTACCTCAGTGTCCTCGAAGCTTCCTGACAAACCCCCGGGTTCCTGGGTGTTGCTTACAGCTCTAGAGCAGCTGGTTTAGGGAAAGTTGGTACTTTTTGATGCTACTCCCTAAGGCTTCTGCTTTGAAACTGACCTCTGCCTGTGTCCAGTTACCTGGCCCTGTTGTGACCTGTGTTCCTAGAGGAAGAGTGTAACCTTTCTGGAAACGGAGTGTGGGCTGTGGCGGTTCAGTCTGGGGGCTGTGGTACAAACTGCTGTCCAGGTGTCGCAGGTGAAGCGCTACCTTGGTTGAGACCTTCTGGCACTTTCAGCCTTAACGTTTTCAACAGCTCTGAACTTGCAACACAGTCACAACATGTAAAATAGGGATATTTGTCCAATTTCTGCTGCGTTTTGAGGTTTGTGGGTGACAGTGCTATATTAGGACAAAAAGAAACGTTCCTGTGTATTTGAGACTTGTTGCTTTTTATTGTAAGATCCAAAACAAATGACCAACCTGATGTTCAGTGTGAGTCCTTCAGGCAGCCATTGCAGTCCAGCTCAGCATTCACATCAGAGTTGTGGACCAGAGCACACGCATAGTGAGAGAGATGGCTTGCACCATGCCGTGATGGGGCTGCCAGAGCCTTCTGGAGGATTTCTCCAGGCAAAGGTGCCTGGGGACATCCCAGGTGCCTGGGGATTCACAGTGTGGGAGGCTGTCCTTGGCAGCAGAGGAGTGTTCATGATCCGCTAGAGCATCTGTGCCTTTAGTGCGGGAGTGGGATGTGGGTGTTTGTGCTGTGTGGGAGCAGGTTTCTGGTTTTCAGTGAATGAAAGGAGAGGCTTCTGCCTGGAGGAATCTGTGGTCTGAGTGTAGAGATAAGATAGCGAGGAAGGGTGACTGTCGGAGGGTAAGGGGCAAGAGGAGAGTTAATTCCCTGAATGCACTTCTGTTGTCTAGCAAGAAAATACCATTTTTTCCCCGGGAACCTACAGAGACTTGAGTTATAAAGACTTTTTGATTACCTCTCATCCTTCTTCCATGGGTGATTTCTCACTGCAAAAGGAGCCCCTTTGCTGTGACCCTCTGGGCCGTGGCCCAGGGAGCTGCTGGGGGCTGCGCCACTCTGTGTCCCGCTGGATCGGGGGATGCCTGTGATGTGAGCCTGGCTAATGGGCTGATGTCCAAGTGGAAAGTGTATTTTCAATGAGGAAGTGCTGAGATATTAGTGGAGCCTGGATTACCCCGTGATTGTGCTGTCAATACTGCTGTATTGAGTCGGAGAGAGCCTGCACAACACGGGGAAACACTTAGCTCACTACTGCTGCTTATTGAGAAGCCAATAGCAATTTACTTGCTGACACTTGACATCGACTCCGTTCCCAGAGGTGCAGCTCGTGCTAAACCACTGTTGGGCTCTCCTTCACACCTGCGCTGTCCCTCAGCCCTGAGCTGCAGGTGTGGTGATGCTGATGCTCCTCCAAACGCATCCGCCCGCAGGAGTGGGAGATGGGACAGGAGGGGCTGGTGCCTGGCCCTTGCTCTGCTGGGACTGGCAGTAAGGACCAGCTTCCATGGGGCTGTGGGGGAAACCTTTGCTCCAAAGAGCTGGTCTCACGAGGGATGATCTCTGTGCAGATACATTTCCTTTTCTTGTGTGTATTCAGCGAAGAGGAGGGAATGTGGGCGCCTGGTCCTTCCAACCTGCACCCTGCAAGCTTGAAGCACCTGGGACCTCTGGGCCAGAGCAGCTGGATTCCTCCTGTCCTGCCTTTCTGTTTTCCTGGCATGAGCACGGCTGAGCTCTGACGGCCCTTCTAGCATCCACACGTACCTTTTAGGAAAATCTTGGGATATCTGCTGCCAAATAGTTTTGAGAAAAAGAACGTCCAGGGTATTTCTTTGAAGACCTGACTCCCTAAAATGAGGACTAGCACATGAAGGAGAAAGGACGGGCTGAGGATAGAGCTGGAGAACTGATGTGAAGTGACTAGGGAGGGGGGAGGAGGAGGTGGGGAGCTTGCATCCTGGTGATGTGCTCAGCCAGGAGCATCAGTTGTGAGTGCTGCGGTTCTGTTGAGAGAGTTGGGATACCCAAGTAGACAGAGTTCTCAGCCCCTCATGTGGGGCCATGAAATTCCCATGGGTTTTTAATTGAGACTCTTGCTCTTTCAATATCTTGCCTGGCAAACAAATCTGAACGTTCTCGGTTAGCTGTGACGTTGCTTTTTGGTGCACTGTTCACTTTGTTTCCCTTGTGTGCCTGAACCTCCTGGGAGGGTTAGAAAACTTGCGTCCTAAATATAAGAGGAAACAAAGAAAACGTGATGCGTGAGGAATACACTTGGAGCTACTGTTTTCATCATTTTGCAGAAGTAAAATTTAGGTCATCTTGCAGGTCGTGTTTTAAATGTATCTGTTGCTTTGTGCTTGCAGTTTGTGTAGCCCGCGTGCAGCTGTCTTGGCTCTGTGGGGTGTGGAGGAGAGGAACTGCCGTGCTCTGGAGCCTGGGCAGCATCTGTTTCCAGACCAGCCATGCAGGAGGGCACCATGCCGCGCCAGGGTGTCTGCTCGTAGCAAGAGGAAGTTGTTCCAAGCGCTTGTGAAATAGCAAGTGCAAAGCTGTCGCTGTTTGGCTGTCCTGTAGCTCCCCTGAGAGGGATCTGGACAGCTGCTGGGGCATCAGGACACGATGGGATGTGATGGGAATGTGTCGCACTGTCTTCAGACTCCTGCTGAAGCAGTGCTCCGTCTGGAGGGGAGAAGTGCTGTGGGTGCCCTGTGTCTGCCCTGTGATCCCATCGCATGGTGGATCGTGTGGCTTTGCTGGCTGCCAGTCAGGCGTTGACCTGCTGCCTTTGTTGAATGTACCTGCCCTGCCAGGAAGCTCTGGACACGCTGTGCCTGTTCCCCCGTCCCTCGCTGCCCAGCCCGGCTCTCGTCCCGAGGCAGATGTTCCTGAGCCAGAACAAGCAGCAGGTGCCTGTTGTGGAGACCTGCTGCTCTCCGTGGTGGCTGTAACCAGAGCTGGGAGATGTGGCCAGGAAACTCATCTGGGGACCCAATCCCTCAGCCTAGTGAAGCCTTTCAGCGATACCAGCTTCCTTCCTGCATCTCAAAAACTAGCAAAAAGCACCAGTGGATTGGGTGAGAGTGTAGGGAGGGGCAGCAGCGGCACATGGTGGGGGAGAGCAGGAGGAGTAAGGAATACCAACCTCTGAAGGCTTTTGAACGTCGATGGAGGGCGAAGCAGCAGGCATGTGCTTTGGGATGCTGAATGGCCAGGAAGCAGATGTAGCACCTCGGCGCAGGCTTCTGTAGAGGTCCCTATTGCTTATTATATTTTGTTCTAGTCTGTTGCTAATCTTGTTCAGCAGTTGCTCCTCTTAATTACTGAAGTACTTTTACAGAGATGTAGCAGATTAATCCTTTCAGTTCTGCTTGCTGCCATAAAAGATTGCCACCATTATTCTCATGCTGTGGAAGGAGAGGTTGGAGCAAGGAGAAGCAGGGCTAAATTTGGAAAGCCTGCAATTCCATGTGTGTGCTGCTCTGCGGCTGTAGAGGAGTGTGCGGCGGCAGTTGTGCACAGTAAGGGTGTACAGGTAGGGGTGAGGCTGGGACGGTTTAGCCAAGACCTAGAGACCAGAGCCTTGAGGGTGTTGCAGCTGCAGCCCCTCTGCTCCGGTTCCTAGCAGAGAGGGCAGCTGCTGAGGCATTGCTTATCTGGTCCTTGCCTCGCTGGAACACAAATATTAACTGACAAACAGTTGCATAATAAAGGGCACAATGGCTTTGGCGTGTTGACTTATCTTCCAGCAAAAGAAATAAACAAGGGAAAGTAGGAAAGTTAACTTATAAACCAATAAACTGTTACTGCACTGGCCTTAGCTTGGCCTGAGCCTGTTACGATGACTGCTGGACTGATGTCCCCTGGAAGCTCAATGTGCAGGAAACACAGAAATATTTACTTGTTAAATACGCAGGACACCGTGGTCACGTTAGGATCTGTGATGTGACGCGCACGCGGCCGATCCCAGAGGTGTGCAGTCTCCTCGTTGCCCGCTTTCCTCCAGACACTTCACAGAGCAGTGTTCACAGAGCAGTGTTCAAGCCTGGCCTGGCTCTGTCCACAGGAACCTGGTAACTTCCTTGTGCAGGAGTGTCTGTGGCTGAAAGCTGCTCCGTCAGTGTTTACTGAAAGGTATCTGGAGTGGTAAATCTGCCAGAGCATTTCTTAGGTGTAGTTGAGGTGGCCTGAGTTACCTCGTTAGAAGCATTAGTGCTGGGTCATTAGGACTGACTGCTCCCTGCTGCTGGTGCAGCTCCTTCCCCAGGATGCGGTCTGCAACATGGCTGCTTCCACGGGATGAGTTCCTGCCTTCTGCCGCGGTGCACAGCCCGGCTTCCAGCCGGAGCACAGCTCGGCCAAAGCCGTTTGGTGCTGTGCTGGAGAGCAGCCGTTCCTGCGGTCGCTCTGCTCACTGCCTCCTCCATCTGTTCCCAGCGAAGTTATTTCTTCTCTCATGTGGTCGCAGTTGTACAGGCGATGCCAGCTGAGGTTCGCAGTGCTGTTAGCATCCTGAGTATTACTGCTGCATCTCCGCAAACACCCCGAGTAACATGTTGAGATCGTGTTTGCCACATTCACAGCTGCATCCCTGTGGTTCGGCCATCCCAAGTAGCGCGTCAGTCTGTCTCCTCCTTCAATTCCTGATGGGTAAACCCTGAATTTACTGGAGAAACTCAAGAGTTTTCCTGTTACATTCTGGAATTTAGTTCCTTTCTGGTTGTTCTAAGCCTCAAATCATAACTTTTTCTTCCACTGTGTATGTGCTTCCCAGTTTAACTTCATCAAGTATCAGTGGTCTCTGCTGACGTGCAGCAAGGCCATCAGTGAAGCCAGTTATTGAGATGACTCCCGAGGCCTTTCCAAAGAACCTCCATCCAGGGCAGGATTGTCTCTAAATCATCTTGCTGTCATCTTCTCTTGGCCTGGTTTGCTGCCTTGTTAGAATCTTAGCTGGTGCCCATCTCCTCCGGGTGAACTCCCAGGGCGTGGGCTGGAAGATGGGGCAGTTACTTCAGTAAGGAAAGATTCTGGGTGAGTTTGTGCAGTGTGTCTTCGATAAACCCGCCTTATTTTTTTATCCTGGTTTCCATTTATTGCCACCTCTTTAGTTATTCTTCCCTTCACAGCACTCGCAGCTTTGTCCGTTACGAGATAAAGCTAATAAAGCCCACAGCAGCGTCTGCCCAGCCCTTTTTAATACAGGTGCTGTATTTACAGTCTGTGCCCCACACAGCTCATGAGCTGGCGGATGGTTTAGGAATATCTGATGTTGAACCTGGCTAAGATGTACTTGGCTGTTCTTAAATGTGAACTAATTGCTATTTTCTTTTTATAGTCAGGCACTAAATTTTCAAGTTTTGCTTCCTCCTCAGTTACGCCAGCTCTATTACTGTGCCTCCTTCTTGTTAGTTGTCCTGACCTTTAAGGTTTTTTTTTTCCTCACATCTGTCTTAGGTGAAAATGGAGGTATTTAGTCTTGGGGTCTTGGTTGAGTTTTTTCTTTACACACACCATATGCCTGAACAGGAGAAGCCTGGACATCTGTGAACTCTGGGAAGTCTGAGCCTCATTGTCTTGCTCTAGTTCCTCGGGAGGGTGATGACAACTGTAATTACTAGCTCAAATCATGGAACTAAGAGAAAATGTGAAGTTGGAAGGTTTCCTGAAAGTTGAGGTGAATAGTCTCCACCTGGGAGTGTGGGGCATGGAGGGGAGGTCAGGCGTTCATAGGGTTTTGGGGAACAGAGAGAGCTCAGCTACAAATGGCAGGAGGTGCCAGCTCTGCTGTTCGTACGGTGTGTCGTCTCCTCAGAAGAAAGGATTTTGGTGTGATTTGGAAAATTTTGCACTGTTTGTGTGAAAGCAGCCATAGCCCCAGACGTGAAAAATGTTTGTCAAATACAGGATATTTTTTTGCCACTGTAGATCTGATTGTGGTGTTGGGACAGGAGGGGAGGGAAGGCGGACGGCAGCAGGTTAGTTCAGGGTCACTTTTCCCTTGTTTAAGTCCTGCCATGGGATCATGTGGGGAAGGATCTGGCTGTGTAGAGGGAGGCGATGGTCAGCACCGGGGAGGTGCTTCAGTGCAGGTGCTGCACTGGAAGAGCAGCACCATGTCGGTGTCGGACCTTCCCTGCCAACAACATTCTGTATGTGCTGGTTGCTCCCTGCAGTGCGTTCTCTTGGGTTGGGTGGGTTGAAGTGGAGGGGAGCCATCGCAGTCACCCTTCTCCGTCTGACCAGGTTACCTCCAAAACCAGTGTCTGATGGGTGCCAGTCTGTGCCGCATGGCTCCCGGCAGTCTGGGCAAGTGCGGGCAAGTCCTGGTTTGATGACGTGCCTTTGACTGCCTAGAGATGCCCAAAGGGCAGGCAAGGAGAGTCCAGAGAGCAATGGCTTCTGGTGAGTGGGGTGGGCTTGTTCTCGCTTGGTGTCAGCCCTGTGCTGGAAAGCCAGGGGCTTGGTGCTGGCTCTGCTGGGGGGCAGGTGGAAAAGGTCAAGTGCAGGGCAGTGTAAGTGCTTTGAGAAGGGCTGTATCTGGCAGCCAGAGACTGCCAGGAAAAGGGTTTCCATCCGTGCCAGGCCTGTTCGACAAGAAGTGCTCCTTGTGAGCAGTGGTGGCTCGTGTCGGCAGTTCAAGCCCTTTGGAAAGGGAGCTCTGCACAGGGACAGCAGAATCTACAGTCGCAGAATCACGGGCTGGTTTGGGTTGGGAAGGACCTTTAAAGGTTATCCAGTCCAACCCTCCTGCAATGAGCAGAGACGTCTGCAACTCAAATCCAGCACTGTGGAGCCAAGCGACCCCAGATCAAGCGCTGGTAGATAATTCTTCCTTCAATTTATGTGAGTGTTTATTTCTTTGCCCCCTTTGCTTCACCGAGGAGAGGGTTTGGGCAGTGCCAGCTCCTCAGCGCAGAGAGCTGTACCCTGTCCCCAGCCACAGGCTCCGTGTTGGACTGGGGGGACGTGGGCAGAGTGCCGGGACACTGTGCCATCCCCCCATCCTCATGGAGCTTTGCAGAGCTTGCGGGTGCCAGCGGAATGAAAGCAGGTGTGTGAGCTGGGAAGGGGACAGAGTGCGGTGCTGCTGCGCCCTGGGCATGAGAGTGAGATTTGTCTTTTCTCCATAGTTTAATCTGAACAAGACTTTAAACAAGAAGTAGATTAGTGTAATGAATAATGGAAACTGTAGTGAAATGGATGATTATAATTGAAACATTTGAAAGAACACAAATCGTCCTAAAGCAGACATCCTTCTCTGTCGGGATCTCCCAGACGCTGCTGGAGGTGGCTGGAAGGCAGCAAGGGAGAGGTCAGGACCAGAAATACCTTTACCCCAAGGGTTCCTTCAGGCACCTTCAGCACCTGCCACGTGTGTGGGGCAGTCTGCGAGTAACTTGGGTGGGTGGTAGGGAGCTCCTGGACATGGCCAGGTGGTGGGTCTGCTCTGGTGGTTTTTCCTGCTCTTCCTTTTAATTTTGTTTTCTCTCTTTTTTTTTTTTTTTTTTTTTTTTACTACTTTTCTGAAATTCTGTTGCACGTACGGTTCATGATCTCTGGTACATGGGGTCACCTGATGGTTGTCCTGCTCTGTGTTCTGGTGTCTTTTGCCTTGCATCTTTCTGAGGAGGTTATTCAGCAGCTTCCTTGTGTCTGGACCTCCTTGATCTTTTAAAGCTGGCTGCCGTTCCTTATGTTCTCGCAGCGCACATACGCCAGCTTCTGACTTGCACCACGGCTCATTTCTGCAAGAAGCTCACAACGCCAGCAGTGCTTGATATGTCATCTGAGCTGAGGCTGTGACGGGTCATTCTGGCAACTGCAGCGTATGATTAAAAAGAAAATCAGTCACTGTCATCTTGGACCCCAGCACCAGTGATTTGACAGTCCACAATACATCAGCGTCTTCCTCATCAGAGGATCTTAGGCTCAGGACTGCCCCAAGGGTTGTCCTCTGACTCAGGCTGCTACCAGAAAGCTCATCTTATTTTATGACTAGCACAGCCAGCCAGACGATTCCCCTGCCTGAAGAGGCTGCAGCGAGACCCAGGGGATCCTCAAATTCCAATTTTTGGTCAGATCTTCTGGGCCTCAGCATGTCGCTTCAGAAGAAGACCAGAGGGTAGGAACTGCAATTACTGCTGCTGCGTGATCACACCCAGGAAATTCCCTTATGTCCTTGGCCCTCCGGGGAATTTGGAGCTCTCTCGTTTGCCTTCAGGCAGGGCTGTGGCTGTTTGTAGTTGGAGTGCAGGACAGTGCCTGCAGCCGAGATCATCTCCCCCCTTTACAAAAGGGAGCTGGTTCGCAACTCTGCTTTCAGAGCATCACACTTTGCATCTTGTGTGATCCCTGCGAAGGGCAGCTCTTCCATGGTTCCAGAGGTCTGTGATGATGCTCGTTGTTTCTTGTTGTGCAGACTCCTGTGGAACTCCTTCAGCCCTGGTGGCACAAGGACACGTGCCTGTGGTGGGGCAAGCAGGGGGAGGAGGGCCTGCTGCTTTACTAGGTAACCAGCTGGTCAGAGATCCCCGAAGGTCCAAGGTGTACGTGTATGTTAGGGATAACGTGCGCTTCAGTGCAAAATACTGATAAGCCGATTTGTTCTCCAGAACGGTAGTCCTTGGAAAAAATGTGGTCATGCAGGGTTAGTTTTCATCTTCCTTCTCATTCCTGCTTTCTGTGGTGTATTAAAATTGGATTTTAATTGAATAGCTTGTTCCCAGCTGTATCTGTTAACGCCAGCATTTGGTGTTGCTACCAGAGATGTTTTAAATAGGATGGAGAGTCATCCATAGGATTATCTATGGTAATGTGTGGCCCACATCAGGAAATGATTTAGGCAGCAGAGTTGAGGCAATGTCATTTGTAAAACATCTTTAACTTAGCACATTCCTTGAAGAGTTCAGGGCAAGGAAAAGCTTCAGTTGAGCTCTGATGGTGTATTGATGCCTATGTAGGTGCAGATTGCAGAGAGCTGGGGAAAGGGTCTTGCATCATCTGTGCCAAGAGACAAGCTGTGTAGTCTCCTAAACGCTACTGTCAGGGGTTGGACAGGTTTCAAAGGTTTGACAGCTGGCTTTATGTCCCCTCAGAGCTGGAAGATTGAATGCAGGCTGGCTGGGCTCCAGCAGCCTCCTCCTACGGTTTGGCTCACTGAGGAGGAAGGACCCAAGTCAAATGGAGGGGAAGAGGAAGGATGTTTAGGATGAGCCTGGTGGTCAGACAGTATCCCATGTCTGTACGTGGGGTGGAGGTACCAGCTCATGAGCAGAGGGGATGTGGGGTTTGACTTTCCTGGAAACATCGTCCCCAAGCCGCCAGCACATTGCTGTTACTAAAGCTACGTCTGCAAGAGGGGGAAGAAAGGAGCTTAGCTGAGAGAGAAAAACTGCCGAGCGTTTTTGGTGCTGGAGACTTGGGCTCAAGTTCAGCTTGTCTTCATGTTCATAATGCACTTGAGCAAACAGCTGGCATTTCCTTGCTCCTCTTTTCCAGATGGGAGCAGATCTCCTGTGTCGGAGGGTGTTCAGTGCTGTCAAAGCCTCCTGAGCTGGCCTGGGCTCACGTGTGAGTCCTGCTCGCGGGGCCGAGCAGTGTGGGCTGCCTTGGCTTTGCCAACGGCTCGGTTTGTACGGGCACGGGAGAGCTTGTGGAGCGGGAGAGGTGCACTGGATGTTGCATGCATCCCCTTGTCCAGTCTTGGACTAATGTATAGAGTGATCTGAAAAGGATTTTAAAATGCACCTCAGTTGGTTTTGTTTTGTTTTCATTTTCAGTGGGAAAGGCATCTGTAAATTTCTCACAGTTTTAACAGGGACATAGCTTGAAGATTGTAAATTTCCTGTTGTTGTGGGTAAACAAAAATGTACAGGCTTGTGAAAAGTGTGCAAACAGCTTCTCAGACTCCCTTCCGGACTGATCCTCTTGGATAGAGGTGACAAATTGCTGCAGTCATTCAGCATTTGATGCTGGATGATACAATGATTCCTTTAGGCTTTGCCTCCTGAAGGTCCTCCTTTACCCAGGTAGGTAAAACCTTGCCTGCAAGCTGATGGCAGGGTGCCTGCTGCTGCTCCCTGCCTGCTATCGGGGGGGATGTGGGGGTGAGGAAGAGAGTTTGTAAATTAGAGACTTGGTTTGTAAATTAGTTTGTTCTTTGTCTGACTTGCGAAGCTGGTACCTGTGCCTTGGAGCTGGGAGAAGGGAAGGAGCCGTAGAATGATGTCGTTCAAAGGAGACAGCCTGGGTGATGCGACGAAGCTCCCCAGGTGAGGTTTCTTGGTAGTCTCTCTGAGTTGGGGATTTGGACCTACTCGGCTGCAAGATCAAGGAGTATTGCTAAATGTTCTTGGACTTCCAGTCTCTGAAAGGTCTTGCTGAAGTGCCTTTGTCTTGGTGGCTGTGTTGGGACAGACGCTTTGGCTTTGAATCCAGTGCTGTGACACTTCCCCTCTGCTTAGGGCTTCTCCTGGATGAGTTGGTTTGAGGTGGTTCAGGGGCATTTCTCCCTGGGGCAGTGCCCGGCAGACTGTGCTGGAGCGACTGCGGTGCGTCCCCTCGGCGGGCTGGGTCCCACCAGCACGGCAGGCAGGTTCAGCATGGTGCCGTGTGTCATCGGCCCCTGCAGCACCGGGTGGCCACAGGCTGTGAGAGGGCTGTCACAGTGAGGGGCTGTGCCTTCCCATACTTTCTTCTCCTTCTTCTTTTCATCTCTCCTACAAACCTTTGAAGACAACCTTCTTAATTAAGCCTTTCCCAATTGGGATTTTGCTTTTGAAAGAAAAACTACTTTTCACTTGGGGTTTTGATTTTGAAAGAAAAATAAGGAACAACTTTCTCATTTAACATCTCTTCTGGCTCTTTTTAACTCACTATTTACCATTTTGAATTTTCTCTTGAACTTCTGCTGGTGTTGTCTCATGTATTGCCCCTTTTTTCTCTGCACAGACCAGTCCTATCGCTGCTCTCTGTACTATTATCACTAACCCAGGATTCTCTACGTGAGCAGTGATCGGACCCCCTAGTAGTGGGATCTACTGATCTTGTGCGTGTGGTAAAATTAAATCAGTTGTTTTGTGGTGATTTTCCTTCTTAAAGATCCTATGGGCCATGAACTGGAGTTGTACTTCTCTTTGGTCTTTACACTTCAAAAAAGAACTGTTGATTTCTGGAACAAGTTGTGTTTCTTCCCTGTTGCTCCTAGGGAGATGTTCCTGGGAAATGACAGCGGAGCAGCACATTTCACAGGAGCTCTCCTGTTGATGGTCACCTTTAAGACCCTTCTTGAAACTGACCCCAGTCTCCCGTGCTTGTTTCACGTTTCAAACCCCTCCAGTCCCCCAGAGCTGCAGCAGTGGGCAGCTGGAGCAGGGCAGGGCAGCCTTGGCAAGGGGGTCTGTCAGGAAGCGGCTCTGGTCCGGCAGCATGGCTCCCATCTTCCCGCTGGGAGGAAGAAGCCTTTTCCTCCCCTTTCCCCCTTTTTGTTGCTGCCTCACATGGTGCTGGACACCCTGGAGAAGGATCTCCTCTCCTCCGTGCTCCAGCTCCCCTCTGTTACAGAGGCTGGCAGAGAAAGCACAGTCTCTTCTCGCCCTCGGGTTTAGAAGGCTCAAGGGATAATTCAGGCTTTTTGGGGTAACTGCTGGTGATACATATGTCTGGCGTGGAGCAGGTGTGTCGGGATATCCATGGATGATCCATGAGATTTCAAGGCTGAGGAGGTAAAATCAAACATGCAGATTCTGGTAAATACTAATTCTGCTCCCAGCATGGGCAGGTTGTGGTTAAAGTTGGACCAGCATGCCCTTGGTTTTCATGAGGAAACTGTTGGAGAGCAAATGCATCTTCATTGACTTGTCATAATGCAATTATAAGTCTTGAAAAAGCTGCACATTGTTCCAGATGATTGAGATTTTTACTTTTTTCCACGTAGTAAAGGTGACCTGTCTGACTTCTGCCACCTTCAGAAGCGTTGGCCGTGGTCCCTGTGCGTACGCAGTGGTGTTGTGTTCTCCCTGCAGCATGCTGGCATGGCGAGCGGTTGAGTGTGATTTAGGCAAGAGTTTCACACATCTTTTCTATTGTGAACCTTGACAAAGAAACAAGCTGCCTTTAGAAGTGGAGACTGG
The DNA here is from genome assembly GCA_009769605.1 of Bucorvus abyssinicus. Taxonomy (NCBI): domain Eukaryota; kingdom Metazoa; phylum Chordata; class Aves; order Bucerotiformes; family Bucorvidae; genus Bucorvus; species Bucorvus abyssinicus. The sequence goes on from CM020040.1 coordinate 21,847,458, forward strand.
ATTTCAAGCCTCCAGTTCAGGTTGCTTATGATGTACAAGTGGGGGATTTCTCATGCCATTTTTCTCTAGCTCCTTCCTTTGCTGGCACCAGTGTGTACATCAGGTCAGTTGTTGAACAGGTTTCTTTCTTCTCCTTCTAACAGTTGTACTTGCTTGTGTTTTTGGTTATTTTTCTTCTTTGAGAAAATCTTTAAAGAGGGAGGAGTATTTGTACTTCGATGCTTTGTTTCGGTGTCAGTTACTCATGTTACTTGCTCATCAGCCAAGGAGGTTTTTGCATGCTGTGTTGTATGGCTTGGTTTATGCATCTGCTGTGTTGGGACAGGTCAGGCTTTAGGCAAAGCTGCTGCCCTGGGTCCTACGGAGGTCCCACAGAACCAGTTTCCATCTCTGGGGCTGATGTATAACTAGGAAGCAGAGGGAATCCACTTGCCCTCCCATACACACATACAGGGCACTGCACCACACATACAGGGCAGCTTTCCTCTGGGATTCAAGATCCCTTGCTGCAGATTCAGGCTTCATGTGCGTCTCTTTGCTTGTTTTCCTTCTTTTTCTGAAATTTTTCTCCCCGTCATCCCAGCTGAGGTGTGGCTGCTGGGAGTGCGCCTCTTCCCTGGATGCCTTTTAGAGAGCTGCAAAGTGGTTCGTTCTTCGAATGCTCATCCTACAGAGATTGTTCTCTTGCTGTAAAAGTGGTGATTTATGTGTTTTCAAGGCAGAAGTCTGTGAGATCACCGAGACGTTCCTGTATTGGACAGTTAACCTATTGTTCACTGCTGGGGTTTCTTTCAAAAGGCACGCCAGGCCTTTTGTGTCACCTTGGATGAACACCTACCTGCTCCTGCTGCGGCCGTGGCAGTGCTGGCCCTGGGGGCACGCTGCACAGGCAGGTCTTGGTGGGCACAGACCATGTTGGCATCTTAGAGGAGAAAACATTCGGCTGGATGGATCCCAAACTGTGCCGAGAACAGAATAAACCCCTGCAGGTGCAAGGCTCTTGTGCGAGTTCTCTTGCAGGAAAAGCGTTGCCCTTCTGGAGGGGAGCTGTGGAGGAGGCTGCATTCAGACCAGGTCGCAGGACGTGACTTCATTTGATAGCTTAGCCCTGTTCTCTCTCTGAGGGGCTTCTTGCTGTTTGGCCTGGGCATGGGGAAGTCAAAAGAAATCTTGCCTGAGACACTTTCTTTGCTCCATCTGCCCGGGGAGCCCGACCGAGCCTTCACCTGCTGGAGAGCAGCCCTGTTTCTGGGGTTGGGAGCCAGCGCTGTCACCCCTGGGGCTCTTGGAGCAGGTCCCAGCCTCCGTCTGTTCCAGTCTCCTCTCGCTCTGCCACGCACCTTCCCTTGCCTAGAGCTAAACCAAGGAGCCAAGAATTAATTGTTTTGTGTTTCCTTTTTTCCCCCGTGCTGCGTTGTGGTCTGATCGGTATCGGGGCATATTGGGCATGGAAGCCTTCGCTTCCCCTTCTCCAGAGACAGATGCTGGAGAGCCGAGTAAATGCTCGAACACGAAGCGAGGGGTGGGCCGAGCCCGGTGGGATCCTTCTGTCTGTGTGCTGGCTCGGCTGCCCCGGCACGGCAGTGGGGTCGTGGGGAGGATGCTGGTGCTCGACATGGCTGGTGTGCACTGACGTACCGGGCTGAGCGGGATGGGGTGACTGGTGTTGAGTCTTGGCGTCCTTCGCTAGTTGGGGCAGATTGCAGGCGCTGGATACAAAAAGTGCTGTCCTTAAGTGCTGCTGTTTCTGTCCATTACTGCAGGCTACAAACTGCAGATAATATCCCACCTTCCTAGGTTAAGTAAACTTTCCCAGACAGGAGGTGTAAACAGAGGTTAAATAAATAAATAAAGTTACTTTCACATCGACTCTACCAAGGAATTTCACTGGTGTGGAATTTAGCTCAGCGCTCAGAAAAGGGCTGTGAGGGAAGAGGAGAAAGTTGCTGCAAAGTGCAAGGAAGAAGGAGAATGCGGAGGGGAGCAGAGGAAACCAAGTGACTTTACAGGATTACAGATTTGAGTGGAAACGATGACGTTAGTGTCATTTCTCAGTCATTCAGTAGACTTTAAGACTGTCACAGTGGTTCTGGACACTCGCTGTAACACGAGTCTTGTATTCCAAATACAGAACGGAATTGTGATAAATCTGGTGGTGTTGGGCAGCTTCTGCCTCAGTGGAGCTTAACGAGATATGAAGAAACTGAGGGCAGGAACAAAATGTGCCTCTTGGATCCAGCAGACAGTGTGAATGTGACAGTGCCGTGACAGCTGTTAATTGCGTTGGCAATTTCATTAGTTCTTCACCCTTCAGTTCCTTTTATGTGCGTTAGCCTATTGGACTTTATCATGTATGTGAACTGTAAAATTTTGGTCCTGTAATCTGAGGAAGGGACTGGATTTGGGAAAGATGAGGGAGAAGCATCTTGGTCACCTTTCCCTTACATGTAGTGCCCTCCTGGGGTGGGAGTGGGGTGCTGAGGGTGCGGGTCCCTGAAGGACTGCCCGGGTCCGGGGTGCTTTGGGAGCAGGATGTCAGCCCCGATTGAACTGGAGGGGGAAGGGATGATAGATGTGGTTTTGATCAGTGCTGACTGAAAAGTTTCGGAGCTTCATGGCTTGTTTCTAATTAAAGCCTTGAATCCGTTGATGCTGGTGGTGGTGGCCCGTGGGACAGCCCTTTCCCGCGGCATCCTGCTGACATTTCACCTCTCTGATTTTCTGCTTTCTTGAAAATGGACAAGGCCGCCTCTTGGGGCTTTTTTGTGGATGTTTCTCATTGCTGGTTTTTTCAGAGAAGCACTTGATTGGGAGACCATGTTTCTAGTAATTAGGCTTCATATGGACCTATTTTCTTATGCATTTAATAGGGCTCTGTCTTTTCAGCTCGTACGTGGCCTGAACTCTTGAGCAAATTAAACTAAGTCAGGGCCCTTCCACAAGCGAGATGGGCATTAAAATCTTTGATTTTTCTCAGGGCAATTACTGTGACCAGGTGAGGAAGAGGAGGCTGTTCAGCGAGTGATGTGGGGCAGAAGCGTTAAGACCCCTTCATTAGTAATGCTGAAGTTCAGTATTTCAAGCTCCTGACTTCAGTAGCCCACTCATGCAGCGGGAATCCCAGGGTGACCTGTGGGCTTTGAGCAGTGCCTGAAGATCCCCCTTCAAGGGAGTTCCGCTGAACCAGGCGGCTTCCTTTTAGCTCTGCTGAGAAAGTCATTTCTGAAGATGAGAAAAAATTCCCTTAGTGCACCTTCTAATTGTTCATTTAGGAGCAGAACTTTCCTCCAGCTGGGAGGGCTTAAGGCTGCTGTAAAGTGCTAATTAAAAGTAATAGTGATAATGAAAACAGATGTTTTCAAGGAAAGTAAGTGGTATTGGGGCACCAGTCTGCTGTTCCTGGCTCTCTGCAGGAGCAGTGTGGGCTGCTGTCCTCAGAGCTCGGTTCCAGGAGGGCTGGGGAAGGGGGCTGGGTCCTGGGCGACTCGCTCTGCTCTAACGATCCGGGATGGCGCTTCCTAAACTGTGGAGGTGCAGCGCAAAGCTCACGTCAGCTGGACAGAGCCACCACCTGAACGAGGAGAGGTGGATGCCTGAAGATGGAGCTGAGTGGGTGCACTGGGGCCAGGATCACCATAACCTGGGATGTGGGGTGGCAGGCAGGACCATGGGGTGGTCCAGCATTGCTGGAGCCTTCAGGTGCTGTTACAGAATGAGTGATAAATAATGCTGAAAGCAGCGAGGTGCAAGTATTGCACCGTCCACAGGGTTGGCCCAGTACTTCACAGTCCATGTCGCAGTAGCTTGACTCTATCACTGCTGCAGTGATCCTGGGGGCGAGTGGTTTTGCGGGGGGGGGGGAGCCGGGAACAGTGTGGCGGGGGCGGAAATCCCATCTCTTGGAGCTGTTTTAATCTTTTTCTCAGCTGTAGGTCATTAGGAACTGGGAAGGTGCTGATATGTAACTGAAACGGGTTTGAGTCTCTCTTTTTTTGTTGGTTTTTTTTTTTGACACAAGCAGAGGCTTATGCACGTGGGTTACAATTCCCAGCAGTATTTGCTGTGGAGTTGTCGTTACCTAAGGTCCACCACAGTTAGCAACTGCTGTTGCTGTGACAGCACTAATTACCGTGCCCAGTTCACAGCGGAGTACGTGGGGAGCTTGCGGTTCCTCAGCTCAGGTTAGTCTCTGGCTTAAGAGGCTTTCTGCGGTAGCATTCTGAGCACAGAGGTATTAACTACACAGAAGACAGAGAAGACCGCTTGAAATTTCATTGACCCTTTTTGGCTGCTGTGTTAGTCTTTTTGTTCTGTGTTTAGAAGGTTGATCTGTCTCGCTCATTGCCTGGGCTCACTGACTGGAAGCTGTGGCCTTTCCAGGCCTTAGTGGGAGGTGTGGGTGTCTGAAGGACATCTGTGGTCATCTTCAGGACCATTATTTGACTTGACCTCTTGTGCTGTAGAAACAGCCTTTCTCACTGCTAGAAGGTTGATGTATTCTGTGGAGCTTTCATCAGTGACTGGAGGATGTACTGCCTCATGTTTTGTACTGGTCCATCCTTGACTGCTTAAGCTGTTCAAGTGCTCTGCCCATTGTTGAAATGTCCCCTATTTTTTCCATCACACGGAGCAATAGAACAAAATTGTTTAAGACTCTGAATTGTTTTCTCGGATATTGCTCTGGAACAGGAGGGGAAAAAAAATAAATGCCAGTAAGGCTTCAGGGAAGTGCCTCCACCCTGTGTCCTACTGCGTGTGGTCAGTGGTGGTGGGTTCATCTCCCAGGGAGGACCCCACAGGGCTCTGCTCCATGGACTGTGCACTGCAGTGAGCTCACTGTCGTGTGGTGCTGATGCTTCGCTCGCTGTGTGACTGGGAAGTACGCAAGAAGCGTCACATGTAGGGTTGAGGGACACATGTCAGTGCTTCAGGTGGAGAAGTCAGCCTTCAGATGGAGAAGTCAGCTTTTGGAAGGCTTGTGGCTGTGGAGCTGGGGTTGGCTGTGAACAATAGCAGATTTTCTAGGAATGGCAGAGGGTGCCTTGTCTTGGAGAACCTGATGTGCTGGTGCTTGGCAGTGGCTGCACTTTACTCTTCTGCCAGCCCTGGTGGGAAGGGAAGGGTGGAGGCTGGCCCTTTATAAGGGCGATGATGAGGGAGGTCTCCTCTCTTGTCTAGGTTTTAATAAGAAAGGGTTGTTTTCATCTTGCTTATATTCAGAATTTCTGATGGGAGTCTGAGAGAGCAGCCCCAGCCCTCTGAGACCCCTGTGGTGAGTTCTGCAAGGCTCTGCAGCCCATCACCAGTGCTTGGGCTGAGGGGGGACAAGTTTTAGGGGCTCACGTCCAAATCCCCAGCCTCTTAAGGCAGTGGCTGAGTGGTGTGATGTGTTTGCTCATCAGAGCGCCGTTTCGATCACACTGTCAATTCCTTCGTTAACCTTTTAACCGCTCTGCGGGCGAGCTGGAGAGGTAAAGTGCCGTCCTCACCCGTCTCCTGCAATAGATGTGCATGGGAGAGACCAGCGTGGAGAGAAGGGGTTGGTTCAGCAGTGGAAGGGTGAAGGAGTGGTGAGGGTGTGTGAGGTTTTGTCTTTCTCCCTGAAGAACTTGGTTTGAGGATCCTTCGCTGACTGTGCTTGTGGAGGAAGTGGCAGTGTTTTCAAGGGGAGGAAGCAGCAGGGAGCAGGGAGGCCATTCCCATGCTGATGAGAGAAGGCACTGAGAGGAGGAGGAAGGGCCAGCGCATTAGCCAGCATCACCATCTGTGGTCTAATTCGGGTTGAGGCCAGCCCTGAGTAGGCTGCTCAGACTGGTGTAAAGTTTGTTTTGTGAGTGTCGACTGTGATTACTTAGAGAAAGCAACCAGCCAAAATAGGGAGTTTGCACCGAGTACTGCCTGCAGTCTGCAGCATATGGTCCTTCGGGGTAACACGGCGATGAAGCTGTCAGAGCCTTGTCCGTACTGGGAGATAATGGCACCCGTACTCCATAATTACTGCCCGTAGAGCTGCTGACAGAACCCTGGAGCTTCAGCCCTTGTTAAACTCATTTTCAGCTGTCATTTGGCAGCAGTGGCAACACGGAGCCCAGTTATGTTATAGTTTTTATTCCTGCTCCTGCTGATGGAGAAGTAATAGATGCTTTTGCCAGAGCAGATATCATCTGGTAGCTTGCATTTTGCTTATCTTCTGAAGGCCAGTTGATGCTTATTACTGTGTTTAATTCAAGAGAAACTTCGTGGTATTTAAGTGACTTCAGAATCAAAATGTTGCTTCACGCTGGTAGATCAGCTGCTGATCTGGCAGGCACCCGGTGACAGGGTGACAAGCCACTGCATGTCACCGGTTTTGAGGTATGGCCTGTGTGCACATGTTCCCAGTGGTACACAGAGGAGGATCTCCCCAAACCAAGTATATCTGGAGTTCAGTCTGCCCAAAAAGAATTCTTAATGCATAGTACAACAGTTTAGGCCTTGCAGGGAAAAATTCTATTAAACCTTCTTTAAAGGATATAGAAAACCGTAGAGTTGGGAGTAGGTAAAAAAAGTAATTGAAATACTGAAGAGAATGTTTTGGAGTGGGAGGTTGAGTTTTGATTTTCGGCTGTTCAGGAGGAGGATCCAGAGCTGAAGTTACAAGTTTTGGTGTTGGAGCTCTTGCTTCCCTGGAAGGGGAGTCGCAGCGAAAGGCGAGCGTGAGGGGTGTAAGGGTGAGACCACGATATGGGGCGTGTGCCTAGTAAATAGTTCAGGGACTGTGTCGACTGCTGTGACCGTCTCCATCCAAGCAGTAGCTTGGAGGCAGAGGTGGCTGGGGGTTACCGCTTGGGCACAGCGGAGCGTGGAGAACTCGCCCACGTTCAGAAGGGCTTCAGGCAGACGATTATGATCCTTATTTTTGTAAAAAAACTCAAGACAGCACTCAGAGCATCTTGCAGGCACCCTGCAATTATCATAATAAACAGTTTTATCATCTGCTTGGCAATCAATAATGTGGCTTATGCTGCTTTAGTATCTCACTGGTATTGATTACCTTAACAACTCTGCTGCGGTCAGCTTCTGTTAACCCCTGCTCTTCTGACGGGGCTCGTCTGGCCTGCCGCAGGAGCAAAGGACCCAGCTTTCAACCCAGGCACGCGCAGCAATTGATGGCAGGACAGGTCAAACCTGGCTTCTAATCAGAGAGGCTCGACAGTAGGGTTCTGATCCAGGAACGTGGAACCGAGCGAGTGTTCTGTGTACGTGGTATTTTCAAATGGGAGGATTGAAATGTGATTCTCGGTTTGTACCTTTACTGTGCTTTGTCAGAGGGCTTTCCCCGGGCACCACGTTCCCTGAGCCCCCACTCGTGAAGACGGAGGGCTGCTCCCTCTGCAGCGAGGTCGTAGTGCTTTACTGGGAACCTGGGCCCCAAATGGGACTGGAGTGGGAGCAGGCACTGCACATCCCCTCAGCTCTGTTGGGACTGGCTGATGCCCTGGCACGCCAGCACCTCTCACACCTGCCTGGCCTGTGTGGACAGAGGCTGCGGCATCTGGCGTGTGCTGTGAAGCGCCGCTGACCCCCAGCAGCCTGCCAGGCTGAGCCGGGGGAGCCGAATGCCGCTGCCTGTACCAAAGAGTTTGTCTCAGCTAAGTGAACCCTTGAGGGTGTTTTGACAGCATTGCCTCCGCTTCCGGCAGAGCCGGCAGCGATTAAGACTATCAGGTTAGTAGCTTACTCCGTTTTGGGAGGAAGAAAGATGACTCGCTCTGTCAGCATCCAGATGGGACTCTAAGGAAAGACAGGACGTTCTGGGATTTAGGTGTACCTAGATAGTTGGGTCCTGTGGCCCAGTATTTCTCCTAATGGAATTTCCCATCATTTACTGCCCTGCTGATTTCTGATCAATGAAAATAAAATTGCAGTGCCTCCTGAGAGGCTCCATGTATGGCTACAGCCTCCAGCTGTGTCAGTTCCGGTAAGATAATCTCATCAGGCGTGCAAGAGGGTAATAGGAAATAAAAATAAAACCCACAATTAGCAGGAGGCCAAGCAGCAGAGTAACGCTTTCAGTCCTGGAGGTCTGGAGAAGTGTGTGTGACGACTTCCTCCCTGCCTCCGAAGGTGCCCGTGTCCTCGTGTGTGCTGCAGTGCAGTCCTCACCCAGTTTGGCCGCCGGTGCAGATCCTCCGGGCACATGCTTTGAAACCCGCATTTATCTACATCCGTGTCAGCTCTCCCCCGTGAGGTGGTTAAACTTTCACAGAGATGTGTTTGCTCTGAAGCGAACCAGGGATGTAGCGGCTGACAGCGTGGCTGCACGCTGAGGGCTGGCAGAGCATGAACTTGAGACTTTGAGCCGTCGAGCGATGTGTGGCTGTTGACTGCTGCTGGTTGCTGCAATCAGGAGGGTTTATTTTGACCAGGTAAAGAAAACCCTTAGACTGTACCCAGAGTCCTGAGCAGGGCCCTGCTCTGGTAGCAGACAAGCGTGCAAGTGCTCTGTTTACAGGAGCAGGGGACCTCTTCGATCTGCTGAAGTTTGCCTAGAAGGCACGGCAAATGGGGAGGGTTCCCAGCCATGCCGGCAGGTTTCTTTTCCTGTTTTAGGGCACTGGGTTTTTTAGGTTATCTTCCAGTGGCAGAGCTGTGACTAGCTAAATTTACTCTGTACCAAAACATGAGGCGCCAACCTGAGCACACGTCCTGGTGACCTTTGCAACGGGGCTTTGCAACACCAGAACTCTGTAATTCAGAACGAAGATATCAGAGCCGGGGCGTTTTTTGGAGCGGTGAGCAGGATGGTTCCTGAATGACCTCATGCCACTCAGCCTGCTCGCTGCGTCCAAAGCATCGGCTTTCCCCAAGGGTGGGAAAGAGCAAGGGGGCCCAGGAGCGGGCGGCGTGTCTGTTTCCTAACAAGGACTGGATGTTATCCCTGGCTGAGCGGATCTGCAGGACTGATGAATCTCACTCTTACCCTCTGCTTGGCCCTTGACACCAGTCTGGAGCGCACATGTTGTTTGGGCAAATCAGTAGAAGGAAGGGAGCCTTGGCAGGACTTCTTCCCTCGGCATGTGAGTCTGCCTGTGAAGAGGGTTGCTCAGAGGGAGCACTCGAGCAGCGGAACGTTAGCATTTTGGGCTGGGCCCTCTGAGGGTCTGGGTCCGCTCCTGAGGGGTTGCAGGGTGGGCTGTAGGCGCTGGCTCTCGGAGGAGCAGTGCAAACGCTTCATGTGTTTCTGACTGGGCAGGGCTGCTCAGCGCGTCGATGGGAGGCAATGAACCAGCAGCAGAGCCGCGAGGGCCAGCTGGAATCCCTCACTGTCAGGAGTCGCTGCTGTGGTTTGTCCTGCTGTAAATGCTGCACCTTCTTCCTGGATTCAGGAGCAGCGCTCGGGCAATTTAAATACCATCCTGCATTTGTTTAAAGGTGCCTTTACGGTGTTTGAAACTCGGAACAATTCAGGGCTTCTCTCTGAACAGGCATCTCTGTGGGTTAGATGGGTGTACGTGTTGCCTAGTGCAATGTCCTAGGGATGCAACTGCCCTCTGTAGTAAGGACCAGGTGGCCCGGATGGAGCTGTGGCAGCTTTTACTGGTACAAGCTGCTGGACAGGCTGCGAGAGCGAAAACGGAGAGGGAAAGGGCGAGCTTCAGACCATGGCCAAAGCGGGGAACAGAAAGGCCCTGTTCCCGAGCCACTAAGGTATGGGAGGACTTGGGGGACTGCAGAGACCGTGCGACAGAGCGAGGCAGTTTGTCCTCGACAGCTCCTTGGTTAGTGTTAGAGTTAGGTCAACAACAGCACACTGAAAATACGAACCAGATGCAAATGTAGTTATTTAGGCAGCAACATAGTCTGGAAAGAGCATTTGACAAGAAATGTAGGGTTTTTAGAGCAAAGGGGTGAATTGCACAACTGCAGCATGGTGGAATGGGTGATGTTTGGAAACAAACCAGTGTGTAAACATGATCTGAAACTTCTTTGGTGTCCCACACAAGAGGTGAGGTTTGTGCAGGACCTGAAAACACACCCCATGTCCAGGGAGCGTATAAATACCGTGTCACCTATGAGCTAAGCAAGTGCTTTGTTTTGTTTTGCAGAGAGAAACACGATTTGAGCCAAAGTACCTCCACCTCAGAATACTTCCAGTGCACAGAGCCTCTCTGGAGGAATAAACGCTCTTTTCCCCAGCTGCTCACTTAAACCCCTCTGGCTCTCCTGGATTACTCCGCTCTCAATGGCAGAGTGTCGATAATTATATAAATATTTTTGTGTGTAGTACAGTAGCTGGCTCAAAGGGATCAGCAAACTTGGAATAATAGTTCATAGCAAAATGTTTTCTGAAGAGCTGCCTGGATCTTGTATTACTCTCATTGGCTCAATTTTAGCTGATGTGAAGGACAGAGGAAGAAATGTGGATAATGTGGAAGGTTCACCTTTTCAAGGAGACCCTTTCTCTCAGTTTCATGCCAAGTGCTTGAGCCCTACAGCTTTCAGTCCTGTTTTGTTCAGCGTTTCCTTTGCTTCCTGCTGCTTGAAAAGCTGTTTATGCTAATGATGCTGTGAAGATCTGAGGAGCTGGCTGTGCCTGTGCCTGTGAGCCGGGCTGTGAGCGAGTGCTTGCGCTCTCTGCCCCGTGAGCGAGCCTGCGCGGTGCGGTGCCTGTTTGTGTTGTCAGCAGGCCAGCTCTGGAGCGCTGCCGGCTGCCAAAGGCAAGCCCTCCATGTGGTTGTCTTCCTGCTGGGAGAAGACCATCCTGTCCTTTTGAGGTGCCTGATGGATCTTTCCGTTCTCTAGACCGCTGTGTGCTACCTCATCGTCTTCTGGGACCTCGTGCCCTTCAAGACCCATTGGCTAGGATCCCTCAGAAGGAAAACACACAGTATTCACAGGGGCTTCCACAGAGGCTTGTGAGCTCACCAGAAGGGTTGTGAAGCCCTGGTCCAGGCTGCCCAGGGCGATGGTGGAGTCCCCATCCCTGGAGGGGTTTCCCAGGCGTGTGGAGGTGGTGCTGAGGGACAGGGGTCAGTGGGGACCTGGCAGTGCTGGGGGAACGGGGGGACTCGAGGAGATCAAAGGGCTTTTCCAACCTAATTGGTTTTATGATTTCTACGAACTCCTGGTTTTGCCAGGGTAGAGACCAGTTTGCGAGGACTTGCAGCCCTGGGGCTCTTGTCAACAGGTGTTGAAACCTGTGGGTTAGTGTTGGTTGGGTCCTTCCTCCACCAGCAGGCAGGGCTGCTGTGCTAATGCCACGCTGGTGCAGTGGCAGTGGACGGGGCCCTGTGTCTAGCCGGAAACAAGAGTCTGGGACTGAACAGTGTCTGCAGAGAAACTCTAGAAGTCAAAACTGAGATTGGGCTTTTGGCTGGTAAAGCCCAACCGCAGAAGAGGAAGAAGGCCGCATGTAGAGCTGGTGCAGGGTTTGGCAAGACTGCTGTCTCCTTATACTCAGCAAACCACGTCTGTCGATGAGGCAGCTCTGCTGTCGTCAGGTGTGTGCCAAAACACAGCTCAGTCTTGCTTGGAAAGGTGCAAGATGTGACTTGCTGTGTAAAAGAGGGGAATTAGTTTATCATTTCTTCTTTAACATGTTGAACTTGGCAAATAAGTATCAGTATTTTCAGTAGGGTTTTGGTTAGCGATTGCTTAAGAGGAATCCCAAGGCACTGACATTGTAAAAAAAGAACTAGAAATCATTCTTCAAGCTGCGCATCCGCGTTCACTATGATGCTTAGGTTTTGGCTAATAAGTATCATTTTATCCTAATATTCCAATTCCTGTTGCAGAATCCTCTATGCTTCCCTTAGGCTGGCAGGTATTCCGACTATTTCCTGGCACCTTAGTGAATGGGAGAGAGCTGGAATCTGTATCTTCTGTTTAAGTTAGAAGATAAAAGCATTTTATAAAACTAGGAATTGAAACTTTCTCTGTATTTCTGCCAAGCTTGAATACCCAGCCCTTGTTGCTTAGGAAATTTTGGAAGATCTTTCTATTCTAGGAAGTGGCTTTCCACATATTTGTGTGGTAACAGCTGCTGTATGAATCTCATAGAGTGACAACATGCTCATGCAACCTTATTTTACCCTCTTCTGTGACCATCCCACTTACTAAGCGAGGCAGTGCGTGATCATGTAATTAAAGACAGTATCATAATGCGTATGCAGAAAGAAGCAAAATTAAAGTTGCTTTGGCAACATACATTCTGTTCCTCCGTAATGTCTGAATTCTCGATCCTAGGTAGCGGTTTTTATCGTGTCTTTCCATAAGCAATTTCTGAAGAGTCCCAAGAGCGCTCTGTAGCACGCCGGCGGTGGGATGGTGACACGGAAAACTTTGATGCTCCAGGCTCGTTGTGTCACCACTCCCAGTGGACACGATAATGGCCTTGCATACCCCCTCCCAGACTTGCTGCTCTCGGGAGCTTTGAACAGACCTGGTCTGAGGGAACAGGAGGTTGACTTGGCTGCTTGGGCACCTTCTGTACGTCCATCCCTGGTGTTTAGGCTGGAACAAGTGCCATCGAGTGCCGTTCCTGAGACAGGAGCTTCTTGGCTGACCTGAACAATAGCACTTTCCCAGCTCTGTCCTTCTGAGGACGTTGCAAAAGGCCAAGTGGAGCGTGTCGGGGGGGGGGGTGTGTGTGCACAGCGCATCCAAGCCCACCGTTACTCCTGATGCTGTCTTTGTCCTCTCGTCTTTGTCCCTTCCGCTCGGAATCAGCTCCCCCGTGCTGGAGCTAACCCAGGGCCGTCTCTCAGCCTGTGTTTATGGTATTGATTTACAGAGCGGCTGTTGGCACAACAGGTAGGTGTGTGTTTACCCGGCGCAGGGGCCGTTGTGCGGTGATCTCCGCAGGAACCACTCAAGTTCAGTTGCTGACCAAGCGTTTGTGTGAGCCCCGTCTTCCGTGGAGCCGTGGCCAAGTGCCTCGGAGCTGGCCAGAGCTGGAGCCTGCGCCGCGTGCCAGGGCGCTGGCAGGAGCAGGGCCAGCTCCGCTCTGCTGCGCGGCGGGGGGCCGGGGGGAGCCCCGCTGGGTACCTTCCGGGGTAATGGCCGTGGATGTAATGCATCTGCTTGTGTCCTTCCCCTGTCCTCAGCACCCTTTTTTTCACGGTGCCATGTGGGTCATTAGCTGAGGGAACAGTTTCTCACTGTCTCTTTCTCCTTTTGTTTTCCTCCTTCCTCATTGCTTCCAGTCTTGGTTTACTGCCAAACAGCCTCTTGTGAAAGGGCCGCCTAATTAACCCTGTGCTAATTAACAATTTAAAATTACACAGCACGGCTGTTCATATTTAATTCTCGGGAAGCCTGGGCAACAGCAGGACCCCCCTCCTCCCTCCTGCTCCCGTCCCTGCCGCCCGCGCTGCTGCCGCCTGTCCCTGGGGGAGGACGCGGCCTGGTGTCGGGGGACGGGGGCTGCCCCAGGAGCCCCCCAGCTCGCTGGGGGAGCCAAGAGCGTTGCTGTAACACCAGCCACTCCTGGGAGGTAGAAGCGTTGCTGTAAGATGGCAAGTCTGTCCCTGTGCGGATGGGGCCGGAGGCTGGAAGGAGGTGCTGGCGGGAGCCGTGAGGATTGACCGGACGGAGCATGGCTGCAAAGCACCAGCCGTGGTTACTGGAAGCTCTCAACAGAATCGTGGGGCACTCAGGGCAGTGCTTTCCCTTGCACCGTGCCATCCAGGTGTGGCTCAGCTCTGCACCGCCGGGGCTGCTGCTCCTGCCCCAGCAGAGCTCTCCCTGCCCCGCCATGTCCTTGCGCCTCCAGCCAGGTCCCAAATCCGCTTGGAGGAGCTGCCAGGTGCAGCGATGCTGTGGGGAAGGAGCAGGAGCTTGGGTGGGCTGTGTGCTGGAGGCACAGCGAGCACGGCAGTGGGAGCAGCAGGAGCCTCGGGGGACACCGTGAGCCACGCGGTGCAGCGGTGGGACGCGGGGCCGGAGAAGGGATGGGGAGAGCCCTTCCCCGCTGCCAGGGCGGTAGGAGCACAGGGAGTCTCCGGCGCTCAGACAGTTCTCTGTAACTGGAGTTCATTGATTTTACGGGAAACCATGTTTACAGACAGAGTGCTGATCGACCTGACGAGTTGACTTCTGCCTCCTTAAGTAAGAACTACCTTTTCGTATTGACTGGCTGATAAACAGAGCGAGAGGGCGGGGGTAGGGCCGGGGTGGAGGTGTGGAGCGCAGGGGTCTGTCCCCGCAAGCTCTCCCTGTCCCATGCAGGTCACTTCAGGGTGCTCTGGGGTGGAGGAAGGTGCGGGGCCCGTAAGAGCAGACTAATAACTACGTTGTGCTCCTGCTTAGAGTCTGGTTTGCTTTAACGAGGAAATTGCCCATTTCAGTTTAAAGGGACGATATCTGCAGGTCCTGAGTGAATAGAAACGAGTATTTCTGTGGCGCTTCCTCCCTCAGCATCATTCTTAGCAACAGCTCTGCTGGTGAACTGAACAGGCCAGAAAAGCTTGGGTTTGTGTAGGGCCTTGGCCTGTGTCCGGGGGCTCTGGCTGGCCACGTCTCGGCTGTGGGTGTTTCCACCTGCCCTGGAAGGGCTCCTCCATGTCGGGGAAAGGCGGGGAAGATGCCTTTGGAGTAGCACCCCTGGAGCTGGTTAACTTGGAGTGGGAGGAGAGATGTTAAAGCAGCCCAAGGCAGAAAAGCCCACCAATTAATTGGTGAGCACTCGCAGGTTTGCCTGGCTGGGCCGGGCCGGGAGAAGAGATTGGCTTTCTTGTCAATAAACAAGTCCCCAGTGCAGCATCAAAGCCGCAGTCCTTTATCAATCGCAGCCTCCTCTTCCCGCATGTTCCTGTAACTTACCAAGCATTTATTGCATTGATTTTACAATCAGGCTGTTAACCCTCCCGCCCCATCAGCCCTGCTCACCCTTTTGGCCCAAGTGTCAGTCAGGCATCTCCCTGCCAATCAAGAGGTCTTGGTAACGGAGATGCTCAGATTGGCGTTGTCTCTCCTCTGGGCTTGTTCCCTGGGAGCTGTGCTGGCAAGGCGGATGCTTTTTGTCTAAAGCATTTGTGGATGCTGCTGTTCCGCGGTGCATTGGGAAGTCTGCGTAGATGTTCCCAAAAGTTTTCTTGGCAGAAGTAGGAGGCTTACAGTGTTTCTTATTCTACTCTTTTTTTTTTTTCACCCCATGTGAATTTGTTTTCGTTCAATTTGATTGCAGTTGTCAATGCAAAAGGTAGCAGTGAGAGGGAGAGAGTAGGTGATGTTGTGAGAAGGTGAATATGGAGCCTCAACACAGAAGATCTGGGATCAAATTGAAGAAAACATAGAGCTAAGGACAGATGTTCTGTGGGAGAGCGCTGGTGCGAGTAGGAGCTGTGACAGTGTGGTGTGAAGTGACGTTTTAGCTAAGGGAAGCAAAACTGGCTGGTTAAGACCACCGAGCCTCTTGGCAGCAGGATTATAGTGCTCTTCTTTCTCATTCCACTCAGTGCACCAGGTTATTTTTATTGTGGATCCAATCTCTTTTTATTTCCAGTGAGCCACAAAGACAGCTGTGTATGGTACAGGGTTCAGAGAAGGTGGCACTGGCAATGCTGTCGGGTCGTATGGAGTATGAACGCTTCGGATCATCCCACCACCACGCCTCCATGTCCTTCTGTCAGAATCCTCGCCACACCTGCATGGAGAAATGTCACTACCTTCATGGGGAGTTGTAAATACTTTTTCCTCAAGCTTCACCAGAATCAAAACAGGCCAAAAACCTGCCCAGATGCCTTCAAACAGGCACGCCCAGGATCCCAGCCCGGCGGTCAGCATTGTGAGAGATTTGACTTGCCTTGTCCTGTTCTGCTGCTCTTTCCTACGGCCCAGGAGAGGGGTCTGGGTGTAGGGGAGCATGGCTGCTGAAGCAGGGTGCGGACAGACCACAGGACTGTAGAGTCTCCCCTGAAACCAGGGAAAATAGATAACGTTGGACGTTGCTCCATTTTCTTTTGCCTGAACTAATTCAGGTACTAGTTCAGGTCCTTCTTTCAGTGCTGCGCTGGTAATGGTGCTTTGCAACGGATCGGGTCTTCCCTGGCAGATCTTCAGTTCTCTTCATACTTTCTCTTCTCTTTCCCCAGTTGTCGAAGTACCAGTTGTTTGTCTGCACAGCGAGTCCCTGTGCGCTGGCACAGTGGTGAGTGCGGGGCAGGGGAACATGTGAGAGAACGGGCTGCTCTCTGTTGCAGACGTGCTGCTCTGCAGGGGCTTGCAGGGGTCTGCCGTGTCTCAGGGGCTCACATCGAGCCGGAGACCACTGGAAACGCTTCCAAACTATGATGATAGTATTGAATGTTTTGACAGCAGCACAGGTCGTCAAAACACTGACAGTCTCTGTGGAAGAGACCGAGGGCAGCAGCAGGCTGCTGGTGTGACTGGAGCCTTTGAGGAGAGAGCCCTCCAACCCCCAAGGTGTCAGCTGGGTGCAGATGGGTGGGGGATCCACACTGCTAGTCTGGTCCAGCTGCAGCTCCAGCACCTTGCACTGCCTGGAGTGTCTCAAGGGCTGAAGCAGGAGTCACTTGGAGGATGCTCAGGTAGGAGCAATGTTGAGGCAGCTGCGGTAAATGACAGAGGTTTAAAGAAAGACTTTAAAGAATTTGTATAATTTTTAATGTATTATTTAGAGTAAGTCCCACAAAGTCAGTTCAAGAGTAACAGCATATTGTTCATGAAAACCTGCCCTGCCCCCCAAACCCTCCTACTGAGTATCAGTAAAACCCTCATCACGCACGTGTTCAGTTTTGGGACAGTCTGTCAAGCAAAGTTGGGCCTGTGTTTAGTTGGTAGAAGATAAAATACCATGGAAAAATTCCTGTGTGCCGTTGATGATGATGGTTCTGGAGCGTGACTCTTTTGTAGTCTCTTGGCTCACAGATTGTAACGCTGTGGTGAAGGTGGCCTCTGCTTGTGCAGTTTTTCCTCAGCTTTTGGTGGGCACTTTGTGTGCCCAAGGAAACCTGGGGAACCACAGGTTGAGACTCCCTTTTCCAGGTGAGGTAATAGTGCTTTAGCTTCTGCTGGTGCTTCCTTCTGCGCAGCTTGCTCAGGAGCTCCCTGTAGGAAGCCAGCTATAGAAATGCTTCTCTGCAGTCAGGGTTGCTGGAGGGGTTGCAGCTGACCCAGCAACATCCTGCTGATCCTTGGTCTGCACCACAATGCTCCCTGCTCCTGATGGCACCACAGCCTAATCTCCTGGGCCTGTAACCTCCCGAAAGGTGCGTCCTGCCGAACAGGCTCTGTTAGCATCCACACGTAAGAGATGCCGGAGAGATGCAGGAAGCAGGGTAGAGGTGGGAAGGAGCCATGGATGTCAGCTGTGCTCAGCAGCCTGTGCTCGCTGTCTGCCAGACCCCGTTGTCGGGGTCTCATTGTATTTGGTGGGACAGAACTGGTGGGAAGAGCGTCCTTCCTTCTCCTCTAGGGCCTGCATTGGCCATTTGCCCCCGGGGTGAGGGGAAACCATCTGTGTGCAGAGGCTGTGCCCTGCGGGATCTCTGGGAGCTTCCTGGAGCACAGTGGGCTGACCGCTTTCCGATCCCCACGATGGACCCTTGTCAGATCTGGAATTTCCTGTTTGGTTTCTCTCCTGACGTCTCTCTGTTTAAACTCTGTCCAGAACACAGCAATCAAATCTCCTGCGCATACCAAACGCTATTACTCCAAAATCTCTGCGACTTGCTCTGGGTCTCATAGTCTACCACAGAGATGCACGTGTGGCAGCTCTGGTTCTGTGCTTCCCGAACCGCTAACAGAAAGGAATCACCCAAAAATAACAGCGTCTGGCTTAGGGAGCCACCGAATGCCATTTTCACAGTGGTAAAGCTCCAGCACCACATTATTGAGTGTCTTAACTCTGCTTCTGCCAAAAACTTTCCTGTTTCGTTTTTGTTTGTTGTGTTGGTTGTTTTTTGAAGATCTAAGACTTTGGGGGGTGGTAGTGCAGGTCCTACAATCTTCCTGGCCCCCTTCAGGAAGGGTGTTGGGGAGGTTTTCACCACCTTCCTGGTCCCTTTGATTTACCTCTTCCATTCCTGCTTCCATCGTATTCCCGTTGCTCGTTCCCAGCAGCACGTTACCCGAGGCCAGTCCTGTCTCAGGGCACTAACTCTCACAGCCTCCCGTTTGGTCCCGAAGAGCCGGGTCGGCAGCCTTTGTGGTGGGGGGTCTTTATGGGAACTGTCTCTCCTCCCTGACTCACCTGCCCTTCTCCCTCTGCCCGCAGGTCCGAGCCGTACCGGGTGCAATGAGCGCTCCGTGCCGGCCCTGCCATGGAAGGCTGTGACTCTCCCGTCATCCCCGGGAAGGACAATGGGTGCGGCATCCCTCAGCACCAGCAATGGACTGATCTCAACAGTGCCCACCTCCCCGACACGGCCGGCAGCATGGAGCAGCCTGCGGCGGAGAGCCGCGGCCCCCTGGACAGCCTGAGGGTCCCTTTCCCCGAGCGCGTCGCCGAGAGCAGCGCCGCGGCCGGCCCCGGCGCCGAGCCCGCGGGCAAGGAGGTGAGCTGCGGCCAGTGCGCCGCCTCCTTTGCCGG
Organism: Bucorvus abyssinicus; assembly: GCA_009769605.1. Taxonomy (NCBI): domain Eukaryota; kingdom Metazoa; phylum Chordata; class Aves; order Bucerotiformes; family Bucorvidae; genus Bucorvus; species Bucorvus abyssinicus. The sequence goes on from CM020040.1 coordinate 21,865,993, forward strand.
CCTGCAGAGCTACATGGAGCACCGCTGCGCCGGCGCCCGCCCGCCCCCGCCGCTGAGGGGGGAGAGCGGGAGCGAGAGCAGCGAGGACGGGGAGGAGGAGAGCGACGTGGAGAACCTGGCCGGTGAGATCGTCTACCAGCCGGACGGCTCGGCCTACATCGTGGAGAGCCTCAGCCAGCTGGTGCAGAGCGGGGGCGCCTGCAGCAGCGGGGCTCTCCCCTCGCTGCTCCCGAACTCTCTGCCCAAGCAGGGAGAGCCCTCCGCCGCCGCTCCCGTCTACCCACAGATCATCAACACCTTCCACATAGCCTCATCCTTCGGGAAGTGGTTTGAGGGCTCAGACCAGGCCTTCCCGAATACCTCAGCCCTGGCGGGCATCAGCCCCGTCCTGCACAGCTTCCGCGTCTTCGATGTGCGACACAAAAGCAACAAGGATTACCTGAACAGCGACGGTTCTGCCAAAAGCTCCTGCGTATCCAAAGATGTTCCCAACAATGTGGACCTGTCCAAATTCGATGGCTTTGTGCTCTATGGGAAGAGGAAGCCCATCCTGATGTGTTTCTTGTGCAAGCTCTCCTTTGGGTATGTCCGCTCATTCGTGACCCATGCGGTGCACGACCACCGAATGACTCTGAGTGAGGAGGAGCGGAAAATTCTTAGCAATAAGAACATCTCCGCTATCATCCAAGGGATAGGCAAAGACAAGGAACCCCTTGTCAGCTTTCTGGAACCAAAAAACAAAACCTTTCAGCACCCTCTCGTTTCCGCAGCTAACCTCATAGGCCCTGGACACAGTTTTTATGGTAAATTCAGTGGTATTTGCATGGAAGGCGAGCAGGCCCTCCAGGCTGGGGCGGCCAGCGGAGCGGAGACGCCAGCGGCAGGTGTCCTGTCCCCCGGCGCGCTCCTCAACCTAGGCGGGCTGACCAGCTCAGCTCTGAAGACTCCCATTACCTCAGTCCCCCTGGGCCCGCTGGCTTCCAGTCCCACCAAATCCTCAGAGGGGAAAGACCCTGGGGCGGCAGAGGGGGAGAAGCAAGAGGGGAGCGACCAGGACAGCCCCTTGGAAAAGGCAGAGCCGGTCGAAGAGGTGGAGGAGGAGGAGGAGGAGGATGTGGAGGAGGAGGAGGAGGAGGAAGAGGAGGAGGAGGAAGAGGAAGAAGATGAGGATGATGAGGGTTGCAAAGGACTGTTTCCGAGCGAGTTGGAGGACGAACTGGAGGACCGGCCCCAGGAGGATGCTGGGGCTGTGGCAGGTGGTGGCAGCAGCAGCAGCAAAAAGGACCTTGCTCTCTCAAACCAAAGCATTTCTAACTCTCCCTTAATGCCTAACGTGCTCCAGACCCTGTCGCGGGGCACAGCTTCTACTAGTTCTAATTCTGCTTCTTCCTTTGTCTTTGATGGTGCAAACAGGAGGAATCACTTAAGCTTTAACAATGAGGGTGGTGGAGCCAGCGTGGCAGAGGGCAGCAGGAGGCTGGACTTTATCGATGAAAGTGCCAATAAAGACAATGCCACAGCACCAGAACCAAATGAGAGCACGGAGGGCGAGGACGGGAGCTTCATCTCCCATCACCAGCATGCTGGCCCCCTCTGTGAACTTGGGGGTGGGGAGTGCCCCTCGGGGAGCGGCGTGGAGTGCCCAAAGTGCGACACGGTCCTGGGCTCCTCACGGTCGCTGGGTGGCCACATGACTATGATGCATTCTCGCAACTCATGTAAGACACTCAAGTGTCCTAAGTGCAATTGGCACTACAAGTACCAGCAGACGCTTGAGGCGCACATGAAGGAGAAACATCCCGAGCCAGGTGGCTCCTGTGTCTACTGCAAAAGTGGGCAGCCACACCCGCGGCTGGCACGGGGTGAGAGCTACACCTGTGGTTACAAGCCCTTCCGCTGCGAGGTCTGTAACTACTCCACTACTACCAAAGGCAACCTCAGTATTCATATGCAGTCCGACAAGCATCTCAACAACATGCAAAACCTGCAGAACGGAGGGGGAGAGCAAGTCTTCAGCCACACCGCCGGGGCAGCCGCGGCGGCTGCGGCAGCCGCGGCGGCTGCGGCAGCCAACATCGGTAGCACCTGTGGGGCCCCCTCCCCCACCAAACCAAAAACCAAACCTACGTGGCGGTGCGAGGTGTGCGACTATGAGACCAACGTAGCCAGAAACCTTCGTATTCACATGACCAGTGAGAAGCACATGCACAATATGATGCTGCTTCAGCAAAACATGTCCCAAATCCAACACAACCGGCACCTGGGCCTCGGCAGCCTGCCGTCCCCCGCCGAGGCCGAGCTCTACCAGTACTACCTGGCGCAGAACATGAACCTTCCCAACTTGAAGATGGACAGCACTTCCTCAGATGCACAGTTCATGATGGGTGGATTCCAGCTCGATCCCACCAATCCCATGGCAACAATGGCTCCATCTCTAGGTGAGGCTGAAGGGGTTTCCACCACTTCTGCGTGTGAGGGAGGGGTTGTGTTTGCGTTACCGCAAAACCCTCGTGTGCAGACTGGGTGCTGCCTGCCAGATTCCCTTTGTTCTGTCTCTGCAGCCACTACGCAGTCAGTTGCCTCCGTGTGGTGGTCATGGCTGGAGCCTGCAAGTGGAGCCCTCTCTTCTGCATTCCCCCAGACCAGTTTTTCTCACCCTGGGAAAATATGTTACTTTTCTGGTACATTTTCTAAGAGCTTTAGTAGGGAGCTAATAAACCAGTAGATGCGGATTATTGCTGGTGTGCATTAAATGTTCCTCCTCATCCTGGAAAGCATCCGTACTGCAGTGCTTCCTAATGGTTTTTCCTCGGTTTGGTCAGGGCTGTGAGTAGCGTGTTGGGTGGTTTGTGCCAGGGTCCAATCAGCTGCTGGTGCTCTTGAAGGCAGATGTTGAGTTGGTTTGTTACATGCCGTGTTGCCCTGAGAAGAAAGGGTTGAGCGAGTTTTGAGAGTTGTGTTGAATTTGATGGAAGGGGTGGTGTTCCTCTGCTGAAGAAACTGTGCTGAAACTGTTCCTCAGGTGCCAGTATGAGATACAAGATTCAGTGCTTGACCACAATTATTAAACTGGAGGGGAATGGCTATAGCGAGGGGATTATTTCTCTCATCACATGACAAAAGCACTCAAAAATGAGCTACCGAATGCACTTTTCCTGACAACAAGCATTCACCGTGTTTGTGTTTCCACTGGGGGGGGGCACACCCTGTCCCCACGCAGTTTATCCTGAGAATTAGACTTGGAGTGAGGAGAGAAGGGCAGGTCCTGTTAGGTTCCTGCCCTGTGCTGTTGTGTCTCCCAGGGCTGGCAGCAGCCCCGGCAGCGTGCAGGGGCTTCCCGGGTTGTTTGGATGTCTCAGCACCCCGGGACGAGAGCTGGCACGGAACAGACCCCACACATACTTCAGATGTGGTGGATGCCAACGGAAGTCGCTGCTGTCTCTATGTTGTTTTGCTGCTGCTTAGAATTTTTCACAGTGCCTTGAGAAAGTACATGAAAAGAAATCCACCACTTTACCTGCCTTCCTTGAACCGATTCCCCATGCTGCACCCTGCCCTCCTTCACCTTGTCCGTCCGGAGGTGCTGTTATCACTGATGTGCTCCATTACTGGTTCGTTGGGCTTGTGCATGTTCTCCTTTCCTTCAGTTGTTCATGGTACAGCTTGTCATTAGTCCAGAAGGACATCAAAGTCATAGGAGAGAACACTACCACGAGATACTAACTAAATGCAAAAGAAAAGGGAGATACTCAGGTGACTATAAATTAATTTGCCTTTTTTTTCCCCTGTGGTGTCCCCACTTGCATCTTTGGGAGGTCAAGGACACGACCTGTTTTTAGTGTATTTTCAGTAGCTCCAACAAACAGTCATTTCTAACACAGCTTAAAGTTTGTGTGGCCTGTGGTGGGTTTGGGAGCTGCCAGCCTCTCCTGACGGAGCGCAGGACAGTTGGCATGAGACGAGGTGGGAGTGTTTTAACTGAAGCCTCCTGAAGTGCACGGCGAGGCCCTGGATGGATCGGAGCATGAGATCTGCCTGGAGAGTGATTTGTGCGTTGTACACTTGGCAGTTGCAAATCTGTAGCTGAGGATTACGGGGGAGCCCCTTCCCGTGTCAATAAGCGCTTGACACGAGCTCAGCTCGTTGGGCTCCTGTGCACACACTGTGAACTTTGCCAGAAGTGAAGCAGGGTTTTCCCATTTGTACGCTTCAGTCCCAAACTGGATTGAGTAGAGCATTAATAATTCAGCAGAGCCTGCTTTGGGGTTTTTACTGCGTGATGTGTTCAGGAGAGACTGATTTAGAGAGAGGAGTTCAGGATATATCCTGAAAGAGATGCTTAGAGAAATCACTGCGATGAGGAGACATGGGCATGAAGGCAAGTGGTGGGTTCTTGGCCCTTCAGGTATTTAGCGAGCAGGTACACAGGAGTAGCTGCACGGAGGGTAGAATTCTGCTGTGGTGGGGAGGGACAGAGTGGATCGAGAAAAAAGGTTGACTGCTCTGATGGAAAGATGGGTTCCTCACAGTGCACGCAGGTGGGGCTTTCCCTCCAACAAGTTCTTCTCTGTGTGAGCGCGAGATCTGCTTGATGAGAGTGAGGCGCCGTTCCTCTAACACATGCAGCATTCAGGCTGTCTGTAAGTTCAGTTCATCCTGCTCAGGACTGCAGTGAACACCATGGAGTCACCTTTCTGCAGGAAAGCCAGTAGCACGTCCGCTGCCCAAAGCTGTGGTCTGCACCAGCTGGGCTTATGTGTGTTCAGAAAGGTTTGTGTGGTTCTGCCGGAACGTCGAGTGTCCTCCCGGTGTTGGCTGCTTCTCAGCAAACAGGTTGAAACATAGGAAACTAAAAGATAAGGAAATAAAATCTCTCTTTGTGATTGACTAACAGTTGACCTGAAGGTTCCTTTAATAAGATTGTTACGTTGAGCTATGACGTGAGATCAGGGAAAAACACCAAAAAGCTGCAGGAGGGGCATAAATGTCTTAAAAATGGAAAAGGAGAGCAAGGTGGAGCAAAGGTCCTGAGAAGAGGCTGGTGGCTGGTCTCTGTGCTTTGGCCTAAAAAGTTGACGTTAGAAGCAGAAAGTCTCTCTGTCCACATCTTCAAGGTGCTCCGATGTAAATAGGAGCTTGCTGCATTCATTTACCACGAGAGAGGAGAGCTCCGCTCCGGGTTTAAAGACAGTCCTGCTGGCTTGCCTTGACATGCTCTTGCACTCATTACTAATAGTGGTAGTCTTTTCCTTGGGCATACAAAGCATCTGTCAACACGGGGTTTAGAAGACTGTCCACCATTCTGAGCCCTTGGACAGGAGATGAGATCCAATAGTGCAGGAGTAGCACTTTTCAGACTGTTTTTTTGTACTCGCCGCGTTCTGCACCATTGCCTGCTGGGACAGCAGTGTGGTCACCTAACTGTAACTCTCCCATCACTTGGACTTGTGGCTGTTGACCGTTTTTTATTTGGTGGGGACGCTGCTTAGGTGCTGCATGAGGTAATGTTTCTCGCTTCTCCAGGTAGGCAAGAAAAAGCCAGGATAAAGCGTGACGCTGTTCTCGAGGTGGCCACAGAGACTTTCAGTGCGGCGCTAAGGAATTCTTCATCCTCTGAAAATTTGTAGAGCTTTTCTTGCCACCTTTCATGAGCAAAGGGTTGGATGCTTCTCCTGCAGCGGGTGGGTAGCAAGGGCTATTGTGGTCCTTTCCCAGCCCTGCACACCGGCTGTGATTGCTTTTTCCCGCAGGTTCGGTACTGACCGGCAGCACAGAGGAGTGAGTGACGGGACAGCCGTGCCTGGCTTCCGCTGTGCGTTTGGTGGGCGCGAGGGTTGCACTGAGAGCAGTGTATGTTCTGCTCTGTGCTTCGCTTCTGGCAAGTAATGAACGCAGCTTTTCTGACCTCTTTCTCCCCTCTTTCCTTCGTACAGTGGGTGGAGAGATCCCCCTGGACATGCGGTTAGGTGGTGGACAGCTGGTGTCTGAGGAGCTAATGAACTTGGGTGAGAGTTTCACGCAGACAAATGACCCATCGCTGAAGCTCTTCCAATGTGCTGTGTGCAACAAGTTCACCACAGATAATTTGGACATGCTGGGCCTCCACATGAACGTGGAGCGCAGCCTTCCCGAAGACGAGTGGAAGGCAGTGATGGGGGACTCGTACCAGTGCAAGTTGTGCCGCTACAACACGCAGCTCAAGGCGAACTTCCAACTCCACTGTAAGACGGACAAGCACGTGCAGAAATACCAGCTGGTGGCACATATCAAGGAGGGTGGCAAGGCCAATGAGTGGAGGCTGAAGTGTGTGGCCATTGGGAATCCGGTCCATCTGAAATGCAACGCGTGTGACTACTACACCAACAGTCTAGAGAAGCTGCGTCTTCACACGGTGAACTCGAGGCACGAGGCCAGCCTGAAGCTCTATAAGGTAAGGGTTGGCTTTGCTTCATCTTCCTTCATTGCCCAAGTGCTGGAACAAAGGAAAATCGGTTTTGAACCGCAGCGGATTGTGATCCTTTGGAGACGAGCTGCTCGGGTCTCTCCAGTGGGAACTAGTCTCGCTTGCGTGGTGCAGCTCTTGAGCCTGCGTTCTGATAGCAACCGTGGTTGTTAAAGCCTTAGGCCGGTGGGTGTTTGTGTCAAGGTGCTTTCATGGGGGCTTGTATGTCTTACAGCACTGCATATAAATGATACTTTGCACAGCAGTTCAGCAGTTGCTGTTGAAAACCTCGTGTGAGGCGGTATCAGCCGCGCTTTTGTGGCTCTTTTCCCTAAGGCAGTTTGTTAACCCGTATGAGATTCTTCAGGAGCACTTGAAGGCTTTCGCTGTTGTCGGAGAAGAGTGGTGACCCTGGCATTGAGACGGCTGAGTGGATGGAGCGGGGAGGGATGGAGGAAGAGGGCGGCTGTCTCTGTGCTTTTATGCTCTGTGTATGTTAATGCTGGGATCTGTAAGCAAGTGTTGCTTGAGGCTGGAAGAGAAGCCCGTGTATGCGTGTGTGTGCTTGAAGGCGCGTATGGACAGGCTGCGTGTGGAGGTGCTGCCGATTTTCACCCACAGCAGTATTTGTGCCTCTCACTGCCATCTTGGTTTCTTTCCTTCCCCCGCCTCACATTGTGTCTTCTTTAGAACCATCTTCTCTTTCCTGGCTCGTTTCTCTCGCTCACAACCCCTCCCCTCGCTGGCCCGAACGCTGTGGGCTGTAACCCAAGAGGAGCTCCGGATACAGTAAATAGTCCTTTCACTCGTGCAGCAGAATTGCTCCAGACGTTTCTATTGATTTTCACTGGACTTAAAGCTTCACCTTTTTCTCTAATCATCCCATAATGGCTTTAGTATGAACAATCAGGTACGAATTGCCATAAATCTCAGCAGCCGCGTACCGTCCATTCACACGTGCTGTCCCACTCATTGTCTTCTCATTTCTCTCAGGCTTTTTTATATTCTTTCTGTCCTCATCCTTTTATTCCTGCTCTCACCAAAATGTGGTGAGATTTTTTTAATGTGTAAGTATATATGAATACAGATTGTATTTTGTCTTCTTAATTACTTCTTTCCTTGACTATTTATGTAATGGGAATTTAAAACTTGACATTGAACTGTACCCATGTCAAGGTGCAGACACATTAGATTTCAAAATGCCTGGATTTTCCTCAGGAGTGAGCGGTTCCAGCGAATTCGGAGAGGAAGAAGGCAGCCAGGATCATCATAAGATGTTTGCCTGGACCTGTGGTTGTTGGGCCTGCCTGGAGTTGATGGGGAGTGGCTCAGAGGAGGAATATGTTTCTGCTGAGCTCACTGTTGAGGCCAAGACCACTGTGATGATTGCTGCTGCCATCATCAGCTGGGACCCAGCGTAGCACAGCAGAGCCTGGCTCTAAAAGTGGTCAGGTCTACACGCATCTCTCTGCTCTCAGATGTGCAGGACACCTGAGAGAGTAAAGTCAGCTTGGAAACGGGGGCCAGGAGAGTCCCAGGGAGACTCCAGAAAGTCGGCTGAGGAGTCGAATCTCCTCTGTCTGGAATTCAGTCTGGGGTACGAAAGAGCTGTTTGAAAGTTCTGTTATGAGTTTTAATACATAATGTTGTTCTCTAAAACATACATTGCGAAAGCTTAAAAATTCTTTATCTGGATCCTTCATCTACAGTGTTTTCTACTGGGCAAGAAGTAATTGGAGCACTGGAATTCTCTCACTCTGAGGAAAGAAAAAAAAAAGGGAAAAAATTCCCACCAATGTCCGACTGGGGGACAGTGTAGGTGCTTGTCATAAAGGTTCCTGGAGTGCTTTCCTCAGGCAGGCGAAGCGGTATGGTCAGTTTTCAGGTTCCTGGGAGGCCTGGGCAGCTCCCAGAGCTGTTACAGCCCTGCGTCGCTTCTGGTGGGAAAGCAGTGCGGCACCAGATGGAGAACAGCACAATTCAGAGCCCTGCAGTGTCTTCTGTGGCCCATACATTAGCTTTCCAGTGCATCTATATGAAGCCTGTAGCAGGGGACAGCGGGCGGCTGGGTTCGCAGCGCCTCGCTCCAGTATAGCTGGAATCAGCATTGGACTTCATGGAACAACCCGTCTGTGGGTCGGGCAAGCTCCAGTGCCGTTCTTCCAGTCTTCAGAGCGGTTGTGATGCCATGTCTCTCTTGATAGCTGGGAAGATGCGGCGGCAGTGGGGGTAGTTCACAGAATGGTTTCTCTTCTCTCAGGCCTTGGTGTGGTCTGCAGTAAATTGAGATTGATTGGATGTTATTTTTCCTCTTGCTAATGTAATCCATTAGCCTGGCACATGCATAATCAGTTTAGAGCACAGTTAACTGGATGTAATCGAGTTCTTCCCTGCCTGCTGGAGAAAATCCTCTCCAGATGCTGCTGGGTGAGAGCACATACTGGGCTTATCACACACAATCCTCCTTATTCTGCTTTTTTGCCATTTTTCTCTTAAATCACGTGTTATTGGCTGCTTGCGTTGCCCAAGAGCCACTTCTGTTAGTGCTACTTGCTGCCAAAAAATGTGATCTGGAGACACTGCTAGCCCGTAGCCTGGGGAACCTTTCAGTCTTCTGCTGCAATGCTTCCAGTGCCGGAGAAGGTCTGGTCTTCTGCTGCCATCTTCGCCCTGCACGTTGCAATAGCCGCATCAGACCTCTTCCCGTGTCAGTGGTGAGGGGGCAGGGATGCCGCACTGGGGTCCTTGCTTTCAACAAGAAACTGGAAGGGTCTGGTAATCTTTCCTGTATTCTTACCTTCTCCTTGAACCCCTACTGTCCCCCTAAAGTCCTGCGACTCATCTGGAAATCCTGCTGTTTCTCTTGCCCTCGCTGGGGCAACACGGTGCTCCTGCCCCTCACCACGTCCGCGTACCTCCTCGGTGCGACCGGTGGAGTTTCTGAGAAACTGCCTGGAAAGCAGGAGCATTGGTGTGAATGTGTGTGCTTAAATTTTTGAGGCGGATGTACTGGCTTGAGGCAGACTGAAGACCCTTCACCTCTGAGCTAGGACAGCCTGATGAATACAGTGAGGCCGGGGTTGAGTTACGTCGGTGGCTGGAAGCAGAGAGGCAGAGACTCTGCAAACTCTTGACAAGTGCAGGATTACTGTAGCAGAAGCCAAGTCTTGTCTCCTCGTGACCGCAGAGGACTAGACCAGACTCGAAGCAGAGCGGCATTCCCCACATCTGGAGGAGGTCGGGCACGAGTTCCCGGCATCTATTGCACAGGTGGAATTTCCAGAAGGAATTAATCTGCTTGAGCAAGAGCCAAGTTTGGACGTTTCCTACAACTTCCTGAAAATCTCTAGTTCAAAACCTGCAACTCCAAAGAAGTTTAAACAAAGAACTACTGAAGAAACACACTGCTGGCCAGACTGCCAAGTGAGTGCATTCAATGAGTTCATTCAGTGTCTTCCTTTTCAGCCTTTCCAAGTGCTGAGTTAACTTTTTTAGGAAACAGGGAGGCTGCAGGAGAGGGTTTGGGTTACACGATGCCCTGCATAGAGGTTCTTTGTTAACTAGGAGATGCAGAGCGTGCAGGAAAACAACCCCTTAATATCAGTACTTGAGCTACCAGCGGCCATGAAACTTTGTGGATCTGTGCTGACCTGGAAAGAAATGAAGATGACCTGTGAGAAGAAAACAGGAGGAAACCAGCTGCAAACCCAGCAGAAGGTGGCGGGAGATCACAGTTCTGTGTCTCATTCCACCTCTCCCGCAGGAGCAGCAGGAGTGTGAGCAGCTCTCAAGAGCGGGGAGGCTGAGCTGGAGCAGCTGCAGCAAGGTGCTGAGCTGCCCTGGGGTCTGGCGGCCAGGCTTTACCCTTCCAGTTGAGTGTGAGGCAGACCGAAACCAAAAGTTTATGTCCTATACAAGGTTAATCGAAGAGCTGTGGTGGGGCTCTTGGTCTTAAATGAAGGTACTGGTCATGCAGGCAGTCGAGAAAGCTGGTGGAAGGGAAGGTAACCCCAAGGATTGTGGCAGTGTGAGAGCACAGAACGTTCCAGAGTGACAGAGGAGTTTTGGTGACAGTGTGCACTAACTTGACTCCAGTGAAATACTGTAGAATCCCCAGCATTGATTTATGTCACACAATTAAGACGAGTGTGCAAGGCTGTATCACCAGCTCCAGTGGCCATGACGTGCTGGGAGAATCTCAACAGCCTGCGGTGTAGGAAGTGCAATAGGAGACGTTTTTCTTAACCACCACTCTGCAAATGGGTGAAGCATCCTGGGTGATGCAGTGACTAAACTTCTAGAGGCTCTACGTGTCAACTTGGAGAAACTTGTTGGGAAATCCCAGAAAGGATTTAATCCCAGATGATGCATGGAACGTTGTGTGAGATGTAGTTACTGAACAATAACGGTAATGCATTCAAATTCGGCATCCTTCCATCACAGAAACAGACAAAAAGAGCTTTTGCCATAATAGTTACTAGCTTTGAAGTTAAAACTATGTGAAAATGGGTGAGCTACTGTTTGAGAAATGAAAAGGGTGTGATGCGTGCAGGTCGCAGAGGATTTACTTAACCACATTAGGGGCTTATGTTAAATGTATACTACCCTTGAGGAAAAGTTGAAAACAGAGCCGGGGGGGGGGGGCGGGGCGGAACCCTGCCAAAGTCCACAGAAAGTCGAACATGGTTAAATAGGAAAGTATTTTAAGGGGAGGTAGAAGAAGGAAGAAGGACCACAGTATGAGGAAGGGAAGGAGGGGTGAATTCTTCACGCCTGTGTTTCAGAGAAGAACTGAAAGAAGCCTTTTTCCATTGGATAAATCCAAGAGGTGGTCTCGGACAGAGGTACCAGTGAAGGAAGAAGTCACTGGGGTCACCAGGACTCGTCACTGAAGAGTTGTGCAGGAACCTGCGTGTGAAATGGCAGACGCCTGGAAGCGATGTGTGCCAGAAACCACAAAGCATTAAGTCAACAAATTGATAGAAACCGTAACAAGGAGAGTCTTCGTAGGCATTTGGGTTGGAAAGGAGGGGAAAAAACAGCTTTGGGAGGAGAAGGCTCTCCTGGCGGTGCTCACTGTTTGGAGTCAGTGGCCTCCAGGCAGGGCTGGGCTGGTTCGTGCTGGCAGTGGATTTCCCAGAGTCTTCATGACCAGTTCTTAAGCAGAGGAGAGCGGGACAGCTGAGGAGCTGGCACATCAGGGCTCCTTAGATGGTCACTGAGATGCAAGGCCCAGCTGAGGAAATTCTCAAAGAGCTGCTAGCTGGAAGCTTTGATTATGTACTGGAAAAGGATGGGTTTAGATCAGCCCTGTTCCCTTTCACAGATTTTACTGCTAGTGGAGGTTGCTCGTTTATTAAAATCTGGTGACTGTTCCTGTTCGGATTAGGGTGAGTTACGCGTGCCGTAATTCTGCAGTCGGGTAGAACTGAGTCGTCTTGTCCCAGCGCCTGGCTGGCAGGAGATGTTTCCTGTAGGACTTTGGTGTAGGAAAGCTCTGTGTTTTGTCAGGTAAAGAGTTCTAAAGAAATACCTTAGGTTTTCAAGCTTTGAAAAGATTGGAAAATTAATGGCATCAATGAGAAGCAAATAAAAGCAGTTCTTGGCTTTTGGATCCAAGATACAAGAGGCTAAAGTGGAAAGTTTTTTGATTATTTTCCCTCCTCAACACATTTTTATCAGACTACTGCAAGTTTGGAAAACCCTCTACATAGTCCATCCTTCTGCAGCTGCTGGTGCAGAGGTCTGTCCCCTGTCGTGCAGGGGATGGGGACAGCAGAAAACCCTGCCCCAGCCCTTCCCAGCAAGTGGTGGCTCTGCCATCAGCCCTGGAACAGCCCAGTCTCAGCTCCGGGCCCCGGCAGGGTGCGGGCGAGCTCAGCTCGGTGTTGCCAGAGCGGCGAGTAGCTGCTGTGATTCAGCTTTGAAATACTCAAATGATTTAACGTGGGCAAAAGGAAACATGTTTGGGTTTTGATTTTTATCAAAAACTTCCTTCGATCTCTGCCTTTTAAGGTTCTTAGGGTAAAGTTGCCCACAAAGAGTCTGTCATGCTTGTTACAGAGGATTTAGAGCTGCATTAACCTTTGATTTACCCACCGTCTGCCTTCTGTGGGTTTCGGGTTTATTTTTGCAAGTTTATCTTTTGAACTACAGATGCAGCATCAGAGCTCTGAATTACACTCATGAGTAACACGAGTTGTGCCAGAAGCCTGTTTAAATTACTGAGTATAAGGGACTTCTAGCTGATTTCCTACAAAGTCTTAAGTTAAAATTCCAGCAGCTGCTTCCCCAGTGAATACCCGTTTAAGTCTCCCCACAAAGCTGTTTTTAAAGCTGGTCACCGAAACCTTTAATTCGCATCTGCCATCCTCCAGTCTGGGATAAACTCATAATGAAAGATGAGCTTATGAACTGAAGCGGTTCCGAGGACCAGAGCGTGCTTACATCCGGAGAGAACTTGGAGCCTTGCTGAACTCGTAGCCGGAGAAGCTTTGTAAGCTGCGCCCTGGCCTGCTCCCGTCATGAACCGGAGTCGGGAGGGATTCCGGAGCTGGGCCCTGGGCCGGGTGGGCTCAGCTCCCCAGCAGGGGTCAGTCGCCTGGCCCCAGCAGCTCCGTGCTCTCCACAAGCTCCGCGTGCTCAGACTTCTTCCAGGCTTAGAAAACATTCAAGCAGTACTTTGCTTCTACGCAGAACTGCGTTCCGCAGTACGGTCACTGGCAGGAGGAAGGAGCCCCTGCGAACGTCCTGTGGCGGTTGCCAAGTGTTTTAATACAAACCCACTCACTATCCGTTTAACCCTTTCAGAAACCTCTCTCTTGGAACTGCACGTTGCTCCAAGTGACAGATTGCTCCATCGCATCACCCTGGCATTAACGTAGGGTATTGCCTTCCTTTAGGTGTTTAATACAAAGTGCATTAGTGTAGGACCACACAATCTACACTGTATTGCTTTTTGAAAGGGTTGGAATCAGAACTGTGAGAACATGCAGCACTGCTTGCTGTATGTTTTATTTATGGACCTCAGTCGCTTAGATTTTTCTTTCAACAGTTTTCCAGTAAGTACTGAGCCATGTGCAACCAACAGTTTAGTGAGGAAACCACCCTGTAAGAGCAGCTTGAATAACAAATGAGGGAGCAGGAGCTAGTGATCACCACAGCAGGAGCTCGGAGTTAGCCCAAACACAGAGCTGAAAGCTCTGTCAAAGGGGATTTAGAATCCAAAATATTTTTAGAGTGGGTTGAAACAAACAAACAAACAAACCCAAACAACTGGAGAACACCTTACAAGCTTTTATCCTATGTCCCTCAAGTGAGGATTTTTCCCAGTTCTGCAGCAGCCACTGGCGACTCTTTGGGCTGGGCTTCTCTGCTTCCCCAGGATGTGTGGGCCGGGCAGTGAGGAAGGGCTGGCAGGGCTGTCCTGGACCTCAGCCCTTCTCTCACAGCAGGACAACATCATTTCAGTGAGGCATCAGTGTGAATTTTGCATGACCCTTCCCCATGCGTGATGCAAGTTTTGTCTGTGATAATGGTTCATTTTTTCATGCCAGTGATTTTGGAACATGTGAGGAATATTTAAATTTCAAAGCAGAACTTCTTCCCGTTCCAGGCGGTGCTTGTTGTACAGACCACGTGGTTGTGGTCATCGCTCTGATGTAGGGCGGTTGTCAGAAGCTCCGGCAGACCTTGCTGTGGTGCTGTAAGCTGCCGGGGACCTGCTGTCCCTCCCGTGCTGGTGCGGGAGGCTGCTGCTCTGCAGAGGAGAGGGTGGAGGGTGACTGTGTGTCAGAAGTGCTGGTCTGCATGCGAAAGACCTGCGTTTCTTTTCTGGGTGATCAGCCGCTGTGGGCAGAGGCTGGCACAGGAGTGTGTGTGTCCACTTGCTGGCAGGGAGCTCAGGCAGGAGAGCAGCGGTGGGCTTTGCATGAGGCAGGTCACGGGCCTGTTTGTCAGAGTCCTATCCCGGTGTTCTGCGGGTGCCTCATGCATGTAGGTGAAGTCACGTGGGTGGGGCTGGAAGACGCCTGGGTGGAAGAGCACTGGAGCAAGCAGGGAGAGGGGATGGGGCGACGGTTCCGTATGAGGCTGAAGCCGGCCAGTGGAGTTGCAGTGTGGGGCTTGTCAGCCCCTGCTTGCCAGGGTTTGCTGGAATCTGTGCTCGAGAGGTTCCCCTGCCAGATGGTCCCGTGCTCCCATCCGGGTCATTTCTCTTTGGGGAGAGTGCCTCGAAGACCTGGGAGATGCTCTGAACTCCTTTTCCTGGCTGGGGTAGGGTCGGGCTTTCGGCACGGTGGGTTGCAGTCCTGGCCAGGTAACAGCAGGGCAGCTGCAGGCTCTTTGGCGACAAGCTTATTAAATAATGGATGGCCACTCATTAACACCCCTCTCTGGCAAGGGGGCGATTTGCAAGCTGGGAAGGAGGCCATAAGGTGCTTTCCCAACCTGTTCGTGTGACATGGCGTGAACTGCTGATCTCTGCTGGGCTGTGCCGGTGTGACCAGGCGTCATCATCTTCTCTCCTGAGATAACTGAGCTATTTCTGAATAAAATCTTGTAGCAGTTGAAGTCGCCAAAGCAGCATGGGCGGTTCTGTCTTTGCCATCTCTTAGGAAGCACATTAAATTACAATAAATAATGTATGCATAATACAAAACTTAATACCATAATGTTCTCTTGATCCTACTTGCCAGTCCTAAAAATTCTAGCCTTGCACTGTACTGCATGCAGTTGAGTTCTGCAATTCAAATTAGGCAATAAGTTACAGTTGTGCAACTGGTTCTCTGAAAGTTATGCCTTTGGGTATGGTTGGACAAGCTCTGGTAAACCTTATTGCAGCTCTGTGGAGATACTTGTCTCTGGGTTACCTTGCCTCTGTGCCAGAGGCTGCCGCCCCCACCGCAGAGCTGCGGGGCAGAGCGAGTGCACCAGCCCGGCCCGTGCCGCCGCCTGAACGGCTGGGGCCAGTGTGGGGAGCTCTGGGCCAGGGGGGTGCCGGTGTCTGGGTGGGCAGCAGCGTTTAGGGTGGTAGGTGACTATTTATTTAAAAGCTTAGCGATACCGCTTTGCCCCTTACCACCTTCCAGGGTTTGGCAGATCCCTCTGCCAGGACGCGGTAAGCCCGTGTGCTGGTGGTGTGTTGGGAGGAGCAGAGTCCAGCTCCTGGGCTCTGGCGGGGATTTGGCGTGTCTGTGCAGGGTGCAGACAAGAAGCAGGTATTGGAGTCAGTTGATTTTTCACAGTGCTGTGTCATCGTTCTCCAAAACTGCCTTCCCGTGACCCTATTTTAAACCCTTCCCATGGCCTTGAGCTGTGGGGAACTAACAGTCTGGGTGTTGAGGCACAGTATGGAGCAACTGCTGGGATCAACTGGCAGTACAGGTACCCGCTTATGTGTGAGCTTGGTTTATGCTGGAGCGCCTGTTCAGCTCCTTTACTATATTGCTTTTTCCTGACACGAGAATTTAATGCCCTGATTCCTTCCCTCCCCTCTTTTGTTCTGCATTTAAAGCAGGGAGGTGGTTTTCAAAGGAGGTACCTGTGTCTGGCCGTGGAATCGTCAGTGGAGTGCAGTTAATCCCAGGATACTGGTGTCCTCTTTGCCCTAAACTCAATTTTTCTGCCCGGCTGAACAGGCTTTGGTGGCTCGGGTAGAAATGCAGTGGCTGCGTCCGTGAATCCCCCCTTGTCAGCTCCGGGCTCACAAGCTGGGGAGGTGGGGAGCGGAGGGGGCTGGAGCAGGAGGCAGAGGCCAGGATGCTCTGATCTAACTGGGAAGAATGTGCAATTCAGGATCGTATCCCTTGCGCAGGTCTGCCTGCGGTTCAGGATGTGCAGGGCTTGATGCACGTGACCCGTTTGGGGACGTGGATGTTCGGGTCCTCTGACCTGCTGCCGTTTATTTCCCTTCAGCTGCCTAATGGCCCCTGGCCTCTATCCCTGCCCCTCTCTCTGAGCAGGCATCGCAGTCCTGTCCCACCCACTCCCTGCTCATGCTTGGAGAGCAACGTTACAAAGAAAATCACCTGGGGAAGTTTCAGGCAGCAGTAACAAAGCCGATCTCCACAGAGGGGAGGCTAATTACACAGCTAATTAATCCAACAGATGTCACTTTAAGTGCCTGTTTCTTTGTGATTCTGTTGCACACATCATGCTGGTTAAACAGACTTGGTGGCCCCTGTTTGAAATGCCTGCACAGGCTGCTGGAAGCTGCCAGTTCAGAGCCCGGTGCGTCCTGTCGCTCCCCAAGGCTCCTATCGAGGAAGGAGTCCTGGCAAGCCGAGTCCCGCCTGCGCTCCAGGTTGCACCGGAGAGAAATGCTGTTCAGAGGCTGCGTTTGGTTCAGTAACGCGGCAGTCGCAGAAGCGAGCGTTGAAGCAGTTGTTCACATTCCTGCTGTAAGAGCAGAGGCGAGGCAGAGCGTTGGGAGAGGAGCCCCTGTCCTGCTGCTCCAGAAGTGCTGCTTGGCGTGAGGAAAAGGGAGTTTGGAAACCTGAGCCGCCCCGGTAAGGTCAGGGGTTCAAACCCATGGCTGGTGGAGGGCCGGGAACCACGTCTGTCTGAATGTGGTCTGTCCGGTTCCCACAGCCTGGACCAGCCAGGGGGTTCTCTTGCTCCACTCGCTGGGGTAAGAAAAAAGAATGTTTCTCCAGCATCTCAAGCAAGTCTTTGCTTGTAAGTGTGGGGACGTGTCCTGGCTGCCCCCAGGAGAAGGGAGCAGTTCCTTATCCTCATGCAGAGCTGGTCCCCTGTGCTGAAGGTCAGTGGTCACTGTGCGACGACAGCTCTTGTCACCTCTCGTTGACTCCCCCAGTTCGGTCTCCTGCTGCATTTGACCACCACCCTGGGGGATGAGGGGCCACCAGTAATGACAGAGCGGTTGTTGGTGCTGATGGTTTTATACGCAGGTGCTGTTCCACAGGCAGGGAACAGTCAGGCAAGGAGCGAACGCCGCAGCAGCGTGTCCCTCACCTGAGGTAAACCTTGCTGTCATCAAACACCGTCACACTGTGTGCGAGTGTCCTGGATTGGGGTTGTGATTCTGAAACGTCCCGTTCTCTGGTGTGGGCTCTGCTGCCTTAGCCTTTTATTCCACTTTCATACCGGCAGAGTCAGAGGGTTCCCGGCTCCTCACTGAGCGGTTCTCTCCTGGGGACAGGAGACCTGCACACGCTGCCTGCAGCGCTGGGCCAAGGCCCACGAACCTGTGCCTGGAGGGTGGCTGCTGGAATGGGGAAAGAGACCCCAGCGCTCTGACTAGAACACACGAGATGGTTGTCCTGAAGACAGCAGATTGAACTGCCTGGTGCGAAAGAACCAGGAGAGATTCAGTTGAGGGGGAAGAGCATCTTTCTTGGGGTCTTACCATTATCAGGAGATCAGGGTTGGTGCGCTTGGTTCAGCGTAATGGATGTGTTCTCATTTCCCACAGCTGATGAGGATTATATCAGCCTGGTTTAACAGTCTCATTTTCTGCTCCCAATGCACACTTGTTTTAATGCGTTTCAGTTAATGAGGTAGAAGAGAGAATGAGGTGTTAGTGTTTATGTACAGACAGCAAGTCTGTGCAGAGGACTCTGGAGTCTGCCCAGTCCCTTCCCAGTGCTCGCGAAGGGACAGCATTAGCTGGCATTTATAGAAAATTTATTGGCTGTGGTTTATCCAGGTGAGATTTCTCCCAGCAGTGCACAATTCTCTCTGGTGCCTTCCTCATGCGTTACTACAGGCTGCGAGACGCCAGTAGCCAGTCCGTGGGCAAGGGATGTCAGTGAGCTGGGGTGGCCCGGCGGCGTGTCTCACCAAACAGCTCCATATACTTGATATGGGCAAAGCTGCTGCAATCTACCTGGGGTAAAAAGTTCACATGTGCCCAGAAGTATTTCACGGCTGGGGCGCTTCATAGCTCCATTGTTTCGCTGCCGTGGTGTTTGCAGGTTTGGGGTCACGGCCGCTCGGTGCCAGGCGCCATGTGAGCCGGTTCGTTAGCTGGTGCCCTCAGAGCATCAGCCCGTGTCGTCCCCTCCCGAGGAGAAGGTGGAGGTGTGCCGTGGCGATGGGACCCGCGGCTGCATGGCAAGTGCCCTGCCGAGACGGACTCTGCCTTCCGGAAAAACAGGTTGTCCTTGTGCTGACAGCAAATATTTGCCACGGGGTGAGTTGGAGCTGCGCTTCTCCCAGCAGCATCCTGCCTTCCCAGCCCCGCGCCCAGCTCACTGCTGGTGAGAAGAGCCTATAAATAGTTAAGGCTGTTATCTAATTCCTGGCCGCGCGCCATGGGCTGGCATCACTCGGCTGACAGCAGCCTGGAAGGCCCTGCACATTGTACCGCGCTTGAAGGTAAAGCTGCTGTTGGTTTAAGCGGGAATTAAACAATTACCACGTCTTAGTTCTCCCCACCTTTGGTGGATTGACTCTATAAATTGTCAGCCTGTTGACATTTTAATGTGAATTATGTCATATGGTATCCCCTTTGATTTCGACATGCCTCAGTTTGTAAATACACGAGCCTCTCAAAGGGTTGTGGTTAGCCTACACGCAGGAGGCCTCGGGGCTTTTGGTGGGGAAGGAGCGCAGCGCTCGTCTCTCGGCAGCGAGCGTGCCTGGCACGGCGTCTCGCAGCTCCGCCGCAGCTCGAGGCACGTGCGGCAACGGCTGCCTCGGAGCACCACGTCTGACGGGGCTCCCTGTGCGCTGCAGGTTCGGGCAGACCCGAGGCACCCTGGCAGGGCACTCGCTGGACGCACCTGGGGGTCCCAGTGTGCCCTCCGGCCTCCCTCGGTCTGGGGACCCTCAGCATGGGGCTGCTTCCCAGCCCCATGCACCGGGCGAGAGCTGTCCTCATCTGCTGGGGTGAGGGGCTTCTCCGGTCCCCATTGCTGGTGTCTCCAGGGCCGGCTGCGGAAGCCAGGGCAGTGCTGCTGCTGCGCAAAGACTTGGCAGTAGCCCGAGCTTGTGCCAGCCATTGGGGCCGGTCGGTCAGGAGCAGAAAAGAGAGTGCCAGCTGCCTGGTCATGCCAGAGACTTTGGGAGGTGGATTTACCTAAGAGCAGCAGAACAGTGAAGGGGCAGAAGGAGGAGGCAGGAAGGACTTGTGTGGTGAAGGGGACTAAGAGAGAATCAGGTCGAATACCCGCCTGGCGCGGGGCTGTGGATGACAGCTCATGCTGCAGAGGCTCTGGGTGACACCTGGGTCAGGCTCCAGGCAGGCAGGCCCTGTCCGCTTGTCTGGGTTCTCGCTGGGTCTCCTTGCAGACCCGTCCCCATCCGGCTGTCCTCCTGTCCCTCAGCCCCCGCTGCAGAGAAAACCCTAACTCAGCAGGTCCCGACTTTCTGCATCATCCTTCCTTTTTTTTTTTTTTTTAAACTGGCTCAAAGAGTTGTTGTAGCGTTCAGGTATGTGCCGGGGAAGGAGGATCCTTAGCTGGGATCCTTAGGGGTAAGCAGAGGAGTGAAGAAGAGCTGGCATCTCTCCTGGGTGACTAATGCCTCCCTTCAGCTATAACTCGCATCCTCCAGCACAAAGCCTGAGGGTGTCCCAGTTTGAGAACCGGTGATTTAAATCAAAACGCCCACAGCCTTTGTGGGTCTGTTTCGTAACGCTGGGGATGTCGCGTTCAGGTACATCACGTCAGGACCATGCTTGTGGATCTGTGGGTGGGTGCAGAGCGCACCTGCCTGTGGGACCTGCTGGTGAACCCGAGGTCGATGCTCCTCCATGTCGGAGGAGGCCTGCAGAAGGACAGTGCTCTCGAGTAGTTTTGGCTCTTGACCGCCAGCTGCACTGCTAGAAATGGAGCAGATGCTGGTGCATGTGGTCCGCTAGGAGTCCCTTGAAGAAGACCAGGGGTCCCAGAGCTGGTTCTTGAGCATGCTTTGACCATAGGTGGGAGAGGTTTAAAGACTCGGGAGTCCTCCTGTGGCTGGTGCTTTCCTGTCATGGGGTCTGTGTTACAGGCAGTAGGAACCTTGTTGTTCCTGTTATCACACCTCCTTCGTTTTGACTTCCCGGGGTCTTCTGGTTGCACGCTGCAGTGCCCAGATAGGCCTGTTAAAATGTCTGATTCTGGGCCGGGCAAATGGATGAGCAGGACATGAAACCTGCGTGCTGGCCTCTTGATAGCGTACGCTAACCCCGAGCAAGTGTCTTTGCAAAGAAGTTAACTGCACGTGGTCACAGAAATGGGCATCTTAGGGCTGCTGGAGTAAATGGAGTTGCACCTGCAATTTCATAAATAGGATGTAGAAATCTGTTCTCTCTTCACACTTCTCCGCTGTGAGCGGACACCGCTCCCAAAAAAGATTTTATTTCCGAATGCAGCAGCCAGTCCTCCACTGATAAGTGCTGCCCTCGTAGTATTCGCCGTTTACCCTGTGTACATCTCTACAGACGTCACATTGTGCGTTGCAGATCCAGAACTGCTCAAGCCAGTAAAACCCGTGCCTGGCTTTTCCCAGGCCTTCCTGTACCCGTGTACAGCAAATACCAGTGGATGCAGGCACCCTTGAACAAAGGGAGCACCAAAGAGCAGAGACATTTGTCATCTCAGGCTTTATTCTGTTTGCTTCAGTGTACTTCTACGAGCTCCATATTTTCTATTTTTGTAGTCTGTCTTGGAGGGAAGAGCTGCAACTGATGCTCAGAGCAGTTCTGGTCTCTTGTAGGTCCCTCTGCAGAAGTATGTGACAGTCAGATGTACACGATGGTCAAATTGCGGTCTAGACACACAGAGGACGTGGTACACGAACACGACCATCTGTGTTACAGGGGTCCTGACAGGAAGGAGGAGCTCGGCAAGCCCGAGTTTCACGTTCAGTAGGCATCTAACTCGGGCCAGGTGCTGAAACCCCTCCTGACCATGGACGTTGTGCTCAGTGTCGTGTGAGCCAGGGGCCAGCAGCAAAATGAGGCGGGGATTGGCTTTGTTTTGGAAACCGAGAGGGACTGTTGCAGTCCAACCTTAAGAGAAGCTGTGGGGTCTTCCCTCATTGTTTGGATTGTGTCTCAAACTTCTGCTTTCACTTATAAAATCCCACATTAGAAGGTCCTGGGGTGGGGGGATAACTTGCTGTACCCTTTTGTTCGAAGAGTTCACCACTGACCTTGTTTAACATGCATGCACCATCACGTGTCTGCGTTTATTTAGCATCAGGTTGTGAGTGCTGGATTTTGCTTTGGCTTTTCCTACAGACAAGAGTAGTCTCTACTGCAGGAAGTCTCGTGTGCAGGTGCTTGCCAACCATGATCACGTTAGTTGTTTAATTTCTCATGGATGAGGTAAGAAGATTGAACTGCAATCTCAGTGTCCGGCTTACTTGGCTCTACGCTGTACCGAGGCTGTAAAACTAGGAATGAGGCACAGAGACCCAAGATTCCATGGCGCTGGGGTCCACTGCGCCCTTGGGCTGCAGCAGTCTTGAGGCCGTGCCTGTTTCCCCATGGCCTCGGCAATCCTTCAATTCAGGGCACGCATCTCAGGGTTAAACGCAACGCGTCCCCATAATGTTTTAGTGTCAAATAAGCCCTTACACCTTATCTTTATGCTGGCAAAGCTTTTGCTGGGAGTTTTCCTGGTGTCTTCTCATGTTGCCATGAAAGCGATAAGGAAAAAGAATGGTGGAGGAAAAGACTATCATGTGGGGGATTTCTAGTGAAGGAGACTTCGGGTTGTTCTGTATTCACCCGTACGACTGGAGTGTATTGGCTAGTTAAAGGGGTTTAGCTGCATGTTCAGTGGCACAAAGCTGTTTTGTCCTTTGGACAAAGTCCCAGGAGGTGCACGGGGTATGCAGCCTGTGCGAGGAGGAGTGAGTGGGATGCTCTGACCCTGAGCCCCTGTCTGCAGTTCCTGCTCTCCTCGGCTTTCCTTGGGCTCAGATTGCTTAGGAGTGAAGACGAGCAGCCAGGCAGGTATCTTGGGCGGTCCCTTCTGTTTCGGGTTCACTTACCCATTTGCATGGTGCTGAGGCGGTCGTACCAACAGTGCCACCAGACCTGTCAACACCCGCCGGGCTCCCAGCTCTCAGTTTTGAGGTGTTGAGGTGCAGGTTGTTTAGTTTCCACCCTTCTCGAGGGCAGAAACTGGAGGACAGTGTCTCGTGTGGGTGTCAGCTCATGGGGGCTGGTTTGCACTTCCCACACCAGTGGTTATTTGGATTATGAAGAAACACGGCCCCGCTCCTGGCAGTCTTGCAAGCCAAGGGCATGTGGCAGATGAAGTTAGAGCAACAAACCCAGTCCGTTCAGAGGCTGCAAACTGCTTGGAGGACCTGTGTGTAGTACAGGAGCCACAGTTCTGCTGCTCTAAACGGTAGTGGGTTGTGGATGTGTCCTTTCTGGGCAAAACCAGGCCTGTGAACGTGTGCTAGGGGCCACGGCACGTTCAAGGGCTGAAGAGGTCTTCCAGTTCAGCTTGGAGGAAGCTGGAGTTGGAAGGCTTCTCCTCACCAAGAATTTAGCGGCTTTCCTCACAGAGGAGTTGCGCAGTGGTATGGGGCAAGGAGCAATTGCCTGAATTTACACAGCCAGTTCTTAACACACATTAGTGTCCGTTCAGTTTGTGGAAGGCCTCAGAACCGTCTTAAACATAGGAAATACCAGACTCCAGGTTGCCTTAATTCAGCCCTCTGTGTGCAGGCATTATTATAGTTTTTAATTACAAGTATTTACATACATATTTTTCCAGTAGGATTCTTGCCTCATTCTGTGAATGAGTAATTATTCCGTTCCTTTTTATCTTCCTCTTTCATTACATTGCCCCAGGCTTTGTCTAATACAATCCAAAGCTTTCACTGAATGAAGAATTATTTATTTTCTCATGGGCATTTCTGTGGTGCTCCATGTTCTGTTTGTGTGTTTCACAGACACTTAATGAACTTACCTTCACGGCGCTGTCTGAAATCAAACGGTCTCCTGTCCTTGGTTTTGGGATATACCGATGCACAACTGCATTGTATTCTTGGCGGCCCAGCTTGGTACCCAGCTCTGCAGTTCACACCTCTGAAGAAGGGCTGCTCTACTGGGAGGGCTTCACTGGCTTAATCTTGCTCTACTGGTTTTCATTTTACCCTCAAGACTCAAGGACTATTTTCTGTTTCCTCTTTCTGCTTCCTTTCTCTGTCATACTAATTCACCACACCTTCCTTCAGTTCTCCCTCTGCCCGTATCACCTGCTTTTGAAAATCCTTGTCAGCTGCATCTTCAGAGCGTCACGGCCACACCACCGCCACCACTGCTGTCCGTCTTTCCTCGTGTTGTAGCAGCTCTTAAGGTGCCCAGAGTCCAGTCAGTGCCTTGTCTGTGTCCTGGCTGACCCTGTGAGCCCAGCTTGGTCAGGGGCATTGGGTGTAGAGAAGGCTGATAGTTTGTAAGAGGCTGGAGAAGGTGGGAGAGCAGAGGCTGGCGATGATCCCATTGACCTGCCTGCTGAGGAGGTACCACCGTGCACCACATCAGGTGGAGTTCTGGAGGGGCTGGTGGCTTTGAGTTCTGGAGGGATGCACGTTCCTGAGGTGCAGGGGTGTTGTGGCAAGGTAGGAGGACAGACTTCAGGCTTTCATTGGCCAAGGTCACACAGAGTCCTCGAGTTGATTGGAGAAAGTGGAAATCATTTCTCACAAATGTTTCTCTGTGAGGACTGTGGAAGAAGGATGAGCTTGGTCTGTTGTTCCTAAATGCATCCTTGTTGGCTTCCACAGGGGAAGGTTGTGTCATCCATCTCTTCGATATTGATATTCTTCGATTTATGGAGAGGATTAAAAAATTGTCTTGTGTATTGTTGTTGTTATTGTATGGTTTTCTGTTGGGATTCGGTGTGGTACATTGCTGTAGGAAGTTATAAAGAAGCTATATGAAAACAAGGAAATCTTCGGTCTATCATAGCGCCTGTAGCTTCTCTAGAGATAGATGAGACAATAAATACTGGGCGAGGGAAGTTAATCTGTGTCTGTAGTATTTTATTAAATAACATGAACTTGGTGTGGTTTTCTGTGGCTGGTTCAATTTCCCACGTGGTTTTATGGAGCGTTATTACAACGGTCCCTTGCCGGGCGCGTGTCTGGGGGAGCGCTGCCCTGGGCAGAGGTGGCAGTGCCTCCTGTCCCACCTGGTCCTGCACCACTGGAAGCACCTTGCTGCCACGGCATTCCTCTGACCTGCTGCTCGGTTCTAGCTACAGTCGTGGGGGCACCTGGAGCCAAGCCTGAATGTGAAAGGACTGGTGAGGGCTTGCTGGACACGCGTCCAGCCTCTTGTCCATCCTTCTGCGTGCCGAGAGCCGGCCGCCCTCAACGTGAAGGGAGCTGCTTCTCCTCGGGGCCGCTTCCCTCTTTCCAGGGGTTTCCTCGTGCTGGTCCCCAGCACACGTGGGTACCTCTCCACTTTGGGCCGTGGTGAGGAGCACAGTGGATGTGAAGCAATCCTCAAGCTTTTCCTTCAGAGAGCAGTGGTTTCTCTTCCAAAAGACTTAATATGGGGGAAAAAATTACCATTTAATTTAAATTCTTAAAGCAGACTCCACACATACAGAGAGGGGTTTGGGTAGTTGTTTTAGAGCCGGCGTTAATGACACAAGACGAAGCGTGTGTTACGTGCCGTGCCTTCAAACGCGGAGCCTCCGCGGAGAACCCTCGCAGCGTAACATACGGCTCGTTCCTGTGGCTGCAGGAGGCAATAGTACATCACCTGTACGGAGCGTCCTGGTCTTGTTCTGCGTATGGAAACCCTGCTTTGGGCACTGAGCAGCCATGTAATCACAATATGAACCACAGATTTCTATCCTGCTGTTATTTCAGGTTCCCCCCAGCCCTTTTTTGTTATATAATTTGCCTTTTATCCAGTGATTTTCCATACTCACAGGCTGCTCTAGTTCACCTGAGCGTTCACAGCTTAGCAACTCACACTGAACTTACTATTTTCAAGTATATGTACAAAATACACCAGAAGAGAACAACAGCCGGGTAGTGGGATCGTTGGGCCTGATTTTGGTTACTGTCTTGTCTTCACGTTCAGCTGATCTTTTCACGTTTCTTTTCACGGTTCACCCTGGGAACGATAAAGCTCCCTGAATTCCTCAGCTCTTGGCTGTCCCCAGCCCTGAGAAAGGATCGGACTGGAAGACCCGAGCTCCTCCTTGGTGACATTGCTGAGTCGTGGCAAAAATTTTCTTGCTGTTTTTATAACTCCACCCTGTTGCTGCCCATACGGTACTTTGCAGGCACTGCTTTTAAAAACCAAGTGCAGCTTTTCTGTCATGCTTCTCCAGGGGTGACAGCATCCATGGAAAGCATGAAGTGACAAAACGGTACATTTTCCTGAGGACGAAGATGTCGTCAGTTCAGGTTTTGGTTACCTTGCAAGAGGAGCCCCACCATCACCAAAGCACTGCACTGCTCCGTGGGAGCTGCTGTGTGCGGCTGGGCTCGCGGTTGACATCCCTCACATCCTGCGTTTGTAACAGGAGAGCGCACTCACGTGAAGTTCCTTGGGTTCGTGTTTGTCAGAGGAGCACAGCGAGTCGCAGTAGGTGCCCTTGCAGCTCACAGGGCCGTCGTGGGTCTGGCGGCGAGAGCCGTGGCCGGAGCAGGAGGATGCAAGGTTGAGGGCAGCACTTTTTTCAGAACAGCTGATAGGAAATGTACTCTCGATTGTGCTCTGTTCTTATCACTATAATTAGCCAGATCGATACGCACACTCCTGTATTCATCTCCCCGTATAGCAGTGCTTACGCCTCTGCCTCCCCAGGGAGAGCTGTGAAGATTCAGGGGTCTGGAAAATTCTCTGAAGTCAGATGCCCAAGAGTAGATCTGTTGTGGCTGCAGCTCTTGTAATGCAGTAGTGGGAGAGAGGAAAGTTTCACGGCTGTAGGAAGGACCCAGGGTGCCGTGGGACTGACCTCTCTCTCCTCTCCTTTCTTGTCTGCTCAGTGAGTGTGTTGTGTCCAGCTGTCCAAGGGGATACCCGTGTGCTACCAGAGTTAATGCGAGTGGAGAGCGGCATCTCAGACTGCTGCCTGAACTGTCACATCTCCACCCTCCCTCTGGGAGGTGCCCACTGGCCAGCCACGGTGCTTCTTCCGGTCCCTTGGTGCCTGTCCCAGGGTGGAAGGGGGTGGCCAGCGCAGCTGGGCAAGCACGGGCCTCTCAGTGGACTTTGTTCTTCCTTGAGTGCATGGGAGGGATCTTAGTGATGCTCCTATACTTTCCATGGTCCCACACAGATTTTCATCTTTGTGGATCTCTTCTAACGAGTGATTAATTAGTACTTTCAGGACTATTGCACAATTAAAAAGGTGGGGGGGGGGTGTGTGAACACAAGTTCAACCTTTCTTGGCTCTTGTTTTCTGTTAATCTCTGTCGGTTTTTGCCCGCTGACCCTGGGGGACTGTGAATATGTGGGGATGCTGCTCATCACAGTCTGCATAAACAATGTCCTCGTTAAGAGCCGATTGGCTTAGCAAGGCCCCATGAAGAAGTTAGCTGCCAGAGCCGAGCAGAAGCTGGGGCTGTTGCCTCCCTCTGGGCTTTAGCCCCTCCTCATTAAGCAGGTCCGGGCTATTGATTGGGAGCTTGTGTTTGGAAGAGTCTTACTTACTCCATGCATTATCTTGACAGATTGATCAGACCTGATTGAGAACCTCTTAAAGGAACGAACAGCTGTAATGGGAAAGTTGGACTCTGTCATCCGTTAGGATGATTCTGGGAGCGAGAAGAACGAGGCTGACATCTTGGAGCAATTGTATTTACAATTAACATGGCTGAAAACGATTGCCTCTATTGATCCCCCCTTCCTGCAATTACAGCCCCATTGTTTACATTCCAGCACTTCGGTTATAAAAAGGAAATTCAATAATTATTGCATTATTTAAAGTTAAAGTGCCACAGAGTTTGCTGGCTACGCTTGCTGGTTGATTTAACGTTCAGTAAAATCCATGCTGAGCTCTCCATCTTTAGGCTGAGCAATATTTGGCTTTTAATGAGACTTCAAGGGCTGGTGGAGCAAACCCAGTTTGCTGGGTGGCTCTTGGGGTCATTTGCGGTGGAATCCAAAAGCGTTTTGGCATTGCAGGCACCAGCCTGGTGGCCAATGGGGAGAGCATCCGTGGCCCATGGCCTCTATCTGGGTGAGACACCATGGGGATGGCACCTTTCCCACGCTGCATGGCTGGTCAGCTGCTTCTTGGAGCTGCCGAAATTTTTGTGCCTCTTATGTTATTACGGACCCTCCCTGAGGCACAGCAGGTCTCTGCTCAGCTGCCCTGGGTGTTGCTGCTGGGCTCCTCTTTGAGGAAGGTCCTTGGTCTTGCTCACAGCATCTGCGTGAGCCCCATCATGATACTGAGGGCATTCATGTAACACCAGGCAGGGTTGGAGAGCACGGAAAATGCAGATTCGAAGGGGGGTGTAGGGACTGATGGTTAATTGGTGCGGTGGGCGCTGTTCTTCAGGCCTTTCCATGTGACTCAGGGACTTGTATCAGGTATCTTGACCTCTTTGGCAGGAGGCGGTGCTTACATTTCCAGCCTTCTGGAAAGAAAAATAAAAACCAGAAACTGAAAAGTAAATGAAAATCTGGCGCAAAGGCCAGCTACAGGCCGGTCAGTCTCACCTCTGTGCCTGGCAAGATCGTGGAGTGGATCCTCCTGGAAACTGTGCTGGGACCTGTGGAAAACAAGGAAGTGATTGGAGACAGCCAGCATGGCTTTACTAAGGGCAAATTGTGCCTGACAATTTGGTGACCTTCTACGATGGGGTTACAGCGTTGGTGGATAAGTGTCTCATTTGACCCTGTCCCGCACGACATCATTGTCTCTAAATCGGAGAGATGTGAATTTGATGGGTAGACCACTTGGTGGATAAAGAATTGGCTGGATGGTCACACTCAAAGAGTTTCAGTCAACGGCTCGATGTCTAAGTGGAGACCAGTGACGACTGGTGTTCACCAGAGGTGGGTATTGGGACCAGCGCTGTTTAGCGTCTTTGTCGACAACATAGACAGTGACAAACTTGATGAGAGACTCTTGGTCAGGGAGTGTAGTGATAGGATAATGGGGGTGATGGTTTTAAATCTGAGAGAGGGTGGACTTAGATTAGATATGAGGAAGAAATTCTTCACAATGAGGGTGATGAGACACTGGCCCGGGTTGCCCATAGAGGTTATAGATGCCCCATCCCTAGAAGTGTTCAAGGCCAGGTTAGACAGAGCCCTGAGGAACCTGGTCTAGTGGGAGGGGTCCCTGCCCACAGCAGGGGGTTGGAACAAGATGGTCTTTAAGATCTCTTCCAGCAGAAACTGTGAAAGCCTCCTTGTCCTCATCTTGTGATGGTGATTTTAAGGGCTTGGCTGATACGGAGGAAGGTTTAGCTGCAAGTGGGAAGTGATGCTCACCATTAGGTCATTCCAGTTACCCCAAGCTAAACTGCAAAAACTTGTGGGCACGTGAGTCTGAACTGCACAGTTGGCAGATGGCGTGAAGGAGCTGTTACGCAAGGAGCCGGTGAGGCTGGAAGGAGGGAAGGGTTTTGCAACGCTCCTTCAGCAGCAGTAAACAATTGCAGGACATTGGTGGAATACGAAAGAGCGTAAGTTCATCTTTTGAACCTGCTGTATGGGGAATCAATTTTTTCATCCGTTCAAAATATCTGGGCTGGGGGGCGGCTGCAAGAGCACCATCCCTTTCCAACGCACAGCCAGCATCTGTTCTCGCTGCATGCCGCGTCCGTCCCACATCTCCCTCAGCTCCAGGAAATTCCAGCCAGGGCTGCAGGTGTGAAAGTAGAGCAAGACGGATGGGCCAGCTCTGACTTTTATGGAGTATTTGGAACAGACCAGGATCAGACAGCTGCATCCACATGACTTTGATTAAAAATTCAGGTTCTTCTCTTCCAGGATTGTGTGATTTATCTCGTGCAGTCAGATCAGAGGCACATGGGGGCCAAGAAATGCTTATGAGGTTTCTGAGGTCTGCTGCAGGGTCTGGTCCCTTTTCATGGCGACCTGTAGCCTCCCCTCCAGCTCTGGTGTAAGGGTCGTGTCTCGTCTGGCTCCCCAAGAGGGCATTGTCATAGGCACGGGTCTTGCTGGCATGTCACATGTTTCCTACCAAGCCTGTTACCGGTTACCTGCATCTGACTTCACCCTGAGGAGGAGTCAGTCCCTGGGCACCCTTCTGTGCTGAGGATGTGCTCAGAGGGCTGGCATGCCTCCAGCACCTCCTCCTGAACGTGGCAGCATGTGCTGGCATTGGCTCTCACAGTAACCTGGGGTGGCCCGAATTCTCGCGTAACCTCAGCAGAGCTGCCCTGGTTCTCTGTGCCACCGTGGGCTTAACGGGGTCCCTCTGAGTCTCCTCGCTGGTGCTGGTCAGCCTCAGTGCTTGCAAGAAGCAGCAGGAGCAGTGCAGTGGTGCTCCCTTCCATGGCTTTGGTAACCCTCCAGCAGTTTTTTGGCTCCTTCTTCCTCAGCTGCATCTGTCAGTTCTTTTAAATCACTGCTAATTTTACCCGTTCTAACAGAGTGGGCATCCTGCTGAGTTCAGTGGTGAGACGACTCTTACATGTGGAAAAAACCTCCTCTAGAGGTGTTCAGAACTGAAAACTTTTTCTTGAAGAAGCTCTCGGTGGTTGAGTGGCCTCTGCTCTTGTGGCAGGGTTGTCCTGTACTGTGAGAGCCAGCTGGAGAGAGCGATCCGAAGTGACTGCAAAGAGATTTCTCCAGAGTGTTTCTCCATTAAGCAGGAAGGGTGTTTGTGTAAAGGAGGGGTTGGTGGCGGGGCTCTGCCTGCCCCGTTAGCGCAGATCTCCCATCAGTTGTAGGATCTGGGTCACTGCTGCGGCTGCTGGTCCTGGCAGACAGCTGGAGCTGAGGAAGGGTCATCTTGTGTTAGCGCCGGTTCTCTGTTTGCTGCACAGACTTCGTGAGGTTATTTCCCCGCTCTGGGTTTTGGCCCCCAGGCCTGTCCCTTCACCTGCTTTCCCTACCCCCTGATACCTTGCTCCCTGCAGAAATCCTTGTGCGGGGGAGAGGGGAGCAGGGGAGCACAGGCTGCTCATTGTTGGGGGCAGTTACGGAGCTTTCCTGCTCGTTGTCATTCTGCAGTAGAAGGGGCCATCCTCAAGCCGGCACAGAGTTTTCTCACGCGTTCTACTGCTTTTTGTACCATCGGGACTTCCTGAGAGTGGAGGTGGGACCTCACCACTTGCAGAGATGGTTGGTCATTCAGCCTGCAGACCAAGGGCTTGTGAGATTCCCACTGTGGTCAGCGTTTGTCCTGAGCAGCTTTTAGGGCCCTCCACAGGGGAAGCTTTACACAAGGTGAAGTTAAGATTGGATAGAAATTGGGCCATTTTTCTAATGAATAATCCCCCAGAACAGCATCTGACCCACTAAACACAGCAAATGTGGTTCAGAACATAACGTCGTGCCCTCTGGCAGGAGGATTACCTGCTCCTGTTGCTGTAGGCATCGGGCTCTTCACGTGCTGGCTGCGATGGGCATCACACAAGATAAAGATAGGACAGAGCAGACAGAGATTTAACGTCTTTTAAAATGTGAAAGACGTACAGAAGTTTTTAGGAACCAGATTAAATGCTGAACGTTAACTACAGGAACAGCTACAACGCCGTTCAGCAGGAGAGTTGAGTACTTATAGTAGTAGCAACGTGGATCCTCAGTCCGGGTTCAACAGTCTCATCTCCGCAGAACAGCCTGAGTCCACGGCGTGGGGCGAGGAGGGCTGCTCGCAGCCAGACGATGAATGCCGCTGTCGCATTAAATTCCAGGATTATTGAAAAATACTGCGGGTTGGGGCAGTGTAGATGGGGAAAAGATAGATGGTAAAATAAACAGATCTGGGGGTATGAGAAGGGTGGCAGTGGGGAGAAAGAAAAACCGAATATAGTGTCATTCCTGACTGTTTAAAAATTAGTTTTGCACAGTCATACCCTGAGAACATTTATTATGCTATTATTTATTAGAAGAAAACAATTCCAAGCCAGATGTTAGCGAGCGAGGGCCAGAGAGTCAGTCTAGTCCATCAGTCCAGCACACGCGTGCTCGCGCCAGCACCTCTCCTGCCCTCGCAGTCTGCGCCTGTGCCCTCCTGCTGCCCTTCCTCCTCCTGCTGCCCTTGCTGAGGGCTGCAGACAGCGCTGGGGTGAACATCGCCCAAAGGGACCGATCGCTGTCTGCTGGCCCCCAGCACTCTGCGGTGCGTACGAGCACGAGTTATAATTTTTCTTGTGCTTATTTAAACTGTCTTTGTGTTCAGACCCTCTGACCGTGCTGACTTTGTCGAGCCAAACCCAGAGGAAGGGGGAGGTCGTGCAGTACTCCCTAAAACAACCTGAATCGCTCATCAGGCAGATCATGTGGGACAGGGCCGAAGCTGTCCTGGCCACCCGTTGGGTGCAGTTTGGGATGGAATCACCCCAAAATAGCGTATTCCTTGTGAGAAGCTGAAGGGGAGGCTCCAGCAGCCTCCTGGTGGGGTCGTGGTCGGTGGCACCTCCACCATTATGCTGGGCTGGCTGCGCAGCAGCAGCTCTCCCCGATGGTTGCTCCCCGGCCCAGGAGGTTCATTCGCCGTCCCGCTCCCCGTGAGGCCGTGCCTGGGAGAGAGCACCCTGGGGTGTGGGGCAGAACTGCAGCAGATCGCTCTTGGTGTTGAGGTGAAATTGCCAAACCTGAGGTGTTTGTAACTGGTGAGGGACTGGTGTTCCACGGGGAAGGTCTGTGGTGAAGGTTGGGGGCAGGCAGTGCAGGTGTTACGGCAAATGGTCGAGATGAGGTCTCTGAGCAACATCCTTCTGCGCTAATTACTGTGCCGGAGTGAGAGCACAGCTTTGCCCAGAGACCTGAGCACATGGCAGCAGGAAGATGGGCCGGATCTGGTTCAACTGGTGTGTAGGAATAGGTGTTGGAGCAGCACGGTGCTGTGCTGCGGTTAGTGTACGTACAGGAACAGCCCACCTCCCCTGGGAAGCTGGACTCGTGAGCCGTATGGTTTCCATCAGAGCGTTCCTCTGCCTGTTTCTGATTTAAAGTGGAGCTTTGACTAAACCTGATCAATATTTTGCATGCCATGCGTGAAGAACCAGATGTTGGAAGTTTCCTATCGTTGAGAGGGAGCGGGCAAACACTCCCCCAGCCTTGCAGAAATCAATATTCTCCGACAGAAGTTGGTTGCTTTTCCTAAGAACAATATATTCCTTTGATTTTCAAGTTGATTTGTCTTCTAACAAGGTTCTGGTTTAATATTTTGAATTTGTTTTCTGTGATATGGATAAATTCTCACAAGGGGAAAGCTTAACAGTATGATGGACAATAACTACACGTGCTTGTCCAGCGTTTCACCACTTCCAGTAACCCACAGCTCGTGCTTGCTCGTCTGTCGTGTTGTCTTATCCCAGCCTGCTCCTGTCCTCCGCTGGAACGACGTGAATCAGAGGCAGACGTGGGGTGTTGCGCCATGTCCAGGGTGGCCTTGGTGGTGTTGGCACCCTCAGGTCTTGGCTCCTCCAGCGAGACGGGCAGCTGAAGCTGACGTCAGCACGAGGGATATTTCGACAGGCACGGAGCGGGAGCAGAAGGAGAGCAGAAAATAAGACATGTATATTAAACTGTTTAAAACAAATGTTTTCCTAAAATCCCCTTTTACATGAGAGCAGTACAGACCGTGCCTCTGGTTCCCACAGAGACCACGTCCTTAACGTTTCCTTGAACATGCGACTGGATTCTTCTCTAATTGCTCACTGGGGGTTTCCTCTGCCTTCGCGCAGAAGCTGCTCCTGAGCCCGCTGGCACTTTCTGAGCTCGAACGCGGTGTTTGTGGGACAGGGCTTCCCCGACGCGCCTCTCGATGGACAGAGGATGCGGCTTGCCGTGCGGCTCCGGGAGCGAGGCCCCCGGCCTGCAGCGCAACAGGGCAGCGGGGAGGTTTGGTTGCCGAGACCGGATCTAAGGTGGGATGTGCGAGCCGGTCGCGTGGCTCTTGCGACTGGCTCGTAACCTTGGCTCTTCGTGGCTTAAGCCATTTCTCGTTTTCCAGCTCAGGGAGAGGGTAATGCGTGCAAACAATAGAAACGAGAGGAAGGAGAAGTTCTTACGAGGGAAAACAGCACAAAATCTTTTGAGGGCACCGGTGGGATTAGTGCCCTGGTGGATTCTTCAAATATTACAGTGAATTTAATTAAATACATCATGATCCCAAAAGAGGCTAGTCTAATTAGCCAGATCTAGAATACATTTATTCCCTTCCCTCGCCCTTCCAATCAGAAGCCTCGGCATCAGCTCCTATCCTATTTTTAATCATTCCTGGACTCAGAGGGCTCTCCTTCCTCCGTGTTCGCTGAGCACACAGCGCTGGGTAATATGTCTTTAATCTTATCTGAGCTGTAACTGAGATAATACACGTCAGGGTTCTTACCAGCAGGTCCTGGCTGTACGTAGGCAATATTTTTGATTGACAAACCTTGAGATCGTGTCCAAATCACCTTACTTATGTGCCTTGGGCGAAGCGTGTGGTGAGGAAAGAGTTTTGTGAGGTGACCCAGAAGACAAAAAGAGATCTTGAGGCAGGAGCTGGCAGGGATTATTGCTTAGCTGGAATGTAGGGGTGCGGTGGCAACACCACGTGGCCTTGGAGTCTTTGGTGTCGTTTGACTTTGGTGTCGGTTTTTCCTCGGCTTGTGATAAGCCCTCGCTGTGGGAATTGGGAAAGCTTCTGTGAAGCCTCGGCCCTGCCGCTGCCCGAGCTGAGCCGAGAGCAGCTGTGCCGTGGCAGCCCGCAGCCAGTTCTTCCCTCTGGTTTTAAGAAATCATTGCCACATCCTTGGGGTCCGTGACATAAAATAGCTGTTCGTTTCCCTAGTGGCGTGGGCTTCTGTGCCAGACGATGGTCAGATTTTGTCAGATGACCCAGGTGTGATGCTCTGGAATCAGCTGTTTTGGCTGCAGTAGCACAGCTTCAGAGGGCGACAAGAGTTTTTTTTCCAAGTGCTACCCAGCTGCATGCTCACCGTTGGCGTTTCAGTCTGGGTCACTGTCGCAGCCATCTTCCAGGCCAGGCTGCTGCTTTCTGCAGATCCAAAGGAGTAATGCCTGGATGCCAGGGAGCGGGGTGCTGGGTGATGGATAGGGTGGCACACGCCCCACACTCCGCTTCCATGCGCTGTTTCCAGGACCTCTCGATCTAATGGGTTCATTGTGTTCTAGGATTGCTTTGGTTTTATTCTTCTTAGTTTTCAATGAGAATTTATCAAATTTAATTTTATCTCTTTGACATGAAGTTGGATCCCCTCCCAGGACAAGCTTTAAATATGAAAGAATTAGCCATGCGTAGGTCGTGAATAGTTGTTAGTGTTGGATCTGGTGTTTCCTTGCACTGAAGGAGACGATCTTGCCTATCTCGATGCTTTTGCTTCTGTGCTCATTTCAGTGCGTTATGTTTTTCTTGCTTCTAAGAGGAGAGTGTGTGGTACCTTGAGAATAAACAGGCTTGATCTTCCTGTGTCTTGGTCAAAACGTGGTTTCTGACTTAATTCCCGGGTGGCTTTTAGCAATTTCCAGTGGACTAACGCAGGGAGACTGGAGATGATGAAGGAAATTCACATCTCTCTGCTTTGTTCTTCACAGCACCTTCAGCATCACGAGAGTGGGGTCGAGGGTGAAAGCTGCTATTACCACTGTGTCCTCTGTAACTACTCCACCAAGGCCAAGCTGAACCTCATCCAGCACGTGCGCTCCATGAAACACCAGCGGAGCGAAAGCCTGCGTAAGCTGCAGCGCCTCCAGAAAGGTCTCCCTGAGGAAGAGGAAGACCTGGGACAGATCTTCACCATCCGGAAGTGTCCAGCTGCCGAGGCTGGTGAGTGCTGCCTTCCCTTGCATGGACGGGGTCGGGCTCTTGACTCCTCTGCGTCACAGGACTTGACTCGCAGCATCAGACCTGCTGGGCAGTTCCATGGCAAGCTCAGTGACTTTCTTGTCTCTCTTCCTTGCCATGGGGATGATGCTTATTGCTTATCAGTAACACCTCATGGAAAGTCCCGGCTGCCCCGAGGAGGACCTGCAGCGTCCAGCATAGCTCTGCCTCACGGAGTTGCGGGTGGTGGCTCTGAAGCACCGAATACTTATGCACGTGCTTCATTCCATACTTGTCGGTGGTTCCTCCTGTTCCAGTGGGGCTGAACGCAAGTTTGACATGTAGAAGTGTGTGTATTTGATCAGGGTGATGTCTTAAACAGTGGGATGTTGTATGAGCGTCTAAAGATCCCGTCACATTTAGACAAATCTAGCAAACCAGTGACCTATACTTTCTGTAGATAGTTCACAAGGTGTCAGGTGATGTCACGAGCACCAGGGTGGACCTGTCCCAGCGTGTTCACTGATTCCTGGTATTTCAGCAACATTGGATTGGGAGGAGGAGCTGGCTGAAAGGGGTGGGCAGGAGAAGGGGCGAGTGCTTGTCTTGTTTTCCATATCTCCTCTTGACGAGGTGGATAAGGTGAAGGACTCGGATGAAGCATTTGCTCATACAGAAAGGAGAGATAATAGGAAGGGAGCAGCTGTGAATCTGGCAGGAGAAAATGTGCCTTAAAGGGGATGGTTAGGCTGGGAAAAAGAGAAATTGTACTTTGATCGTTTAAAGGGTTAAGAAGGTTTTTTTGTTAGGAAAAAACAAGATCTGATGAAGTCCTCTTTGGAGAGAGGAGGAGGAGAGCCTGCCCCAGTCAGCTGGTACATGTGCTGTCCGGGATGTGAGGATGCTGGAGCTGGGGGGATGCCAGCAAAAGCTTTCAGAACCCTCCTCTCAGCTTCAGCCCAGACTTTCCTCCAAGGCTGAATCTTAGAGAGGAGCGCTCCAAGGAGTTGGCATTTAGCAGTTAATGCACATAGAAACAAACAAAAAAGTGGTCTTAGCTTAAATGTGTTGAGAAGGGAAAGCATCAGCAGCTGGAGGAGAATATGAGCGGGTCTTAGAAACGTCTCTTGGTCTCAGACCTGGGTTGTGGTGTTGTCACGCGTGTTAATAACAAGGATCTGAAATACTCGCAAAATGCCCAAAAAGCAAAATGGGAGAATTTTCATTAAGAGTTAATTCATTCTCATGGAAAAAAATTGACCGGCCTGTGAACTCCGGGGCCCAGCGGAGTCAAGGGCATGGAACATGCTTTCCTAAAGGTCAGGGTGACAGGGGGAGCGTGCTGTGGCTGCCACACCGTCCCAGAGGGGACAGCAGCTCTTACAGCCGTTCCGCTTCTCTGCAATGCTCCGCAGTAGGAAAACATTCAGATTTGAAAGGGTGCGTTGGCCAGTGCTGTGTGGTTTGTGAGCTTTCTTAAAAGCAAAAGGAACAGAGAGGAGAAACCGTCTGTGCCCTTTTGTGATATACAGAACAGCCTTGCAAATCTTTGTTTACTTTAGAAATCTGTGTTTACCTTGTCCTTTACTTTAGAAACCTTCTCTTTCCCTGTACGTCCGCCAGGGTTAGGACATTGCAGGTACTGAGAGCGCAGCTGGTTTGTTGACCATTCCAAAAAATGTCATTTTTTCTAGCTAAAAGCCTTGACAACTCACTGAGACAAAATCTTGGTTTAAAATTATTTTACTTTTTCAAATGACTCAAGATAATTTTCTTTAAGCTTGTTGGTTCTTCCAACAAAAACTGACAGCAAACAAAACACTAAGAGTTTATCGTATTTTATTTCAAAGGTTAAAAATACAGGTAAGGGTAAGACCGTAGAATGCGAAGGGAGGGAACCTCTCATCTGGTTTGCAGGTTGCTTTGACCTGAGATATTTAATTTCGCTCTTCCAGCCCATTGTTGAACAAGACTGAGTAGACACACCTTGCTGGCCTGCTGGGGCTGCAGGCACGAGGTGCTGGTCCGGTTGTCCCCCCAGCGGCGGGGTCAGGTCTGGACATGAAGCTGCGTACCCCCCGGGGGAGAACGGATGCTTTTGTTTCCCGCTTGTCCTGATCCCGTTCCGGAATCAGAGCATCAACTCGAATACAGAGCAGGTTGGCCCCGTTGTCCCAGGCCAGCAGCTGGGAAGTATCCCGATGGATGGCACGTTGGGATGCCGCCAGCCAGAGCCAGGCAGCCCCAGCGGGAGTCCTGGCTGGTGCCTGGCTCCCGGGCCTTTGGGCAGGCACCTGGGGGTGGTTCTGCGGCAGGCACGGTCGGCCTCTTGCAGGGCACAACAATAATTTGTTTCTCAGCTTTGATTTATTCCGTGTAATTTCTTCATGCTTAAAAAGATCTGCCTCAGACTGGGTGATCCTTCTCTTTGCTGTGATGTTTAAACTCCCAGCATTAGAAAACACTGCTGTTATTTCTTGTTCAACAGGCTGGTGTTGTTTCTCTGTAGTTTTGGGTGTCAGTGATGTGTAGCAGGACTTAACACTCCTCTAGGCTTAGATTCACTCTTCTGAGGTGTTTGGTGTTTCTTGGTGTTGAGCTTTGCCGGTGTATTTGGCTGTTACACCCGTTCTGGAGAGCAGCACATGCTGCTCAGTGAGGCTTCGCCGACGGGTCTTCCCAGCACGGTGCTGCCAGCGTGGGAGAGGCTCTTCCTTCGTGGCAGGGCTGCTCCGGGGTTTGCGGCGGGCACCCCACATTTCTTCCTCCTGTGTAACTCAATGGTGTTGCTACTGCATCCCCGTTATGGGCTGTGGTGTGTTTTCTGAGGGTTTGGGGGACTTCCCTCGCTGCCATTTGACGAGGAGCCTCTGGTGGTAACAGACAATGTGAGGAAGTCTTCCCTGCGTTTCAGACACCTTGAGCAGAAAGTGTTTTTCCGAGCTGCGACAGGGCTCTGTCGGGCCCAAAGGGATGGTGACTTCTTCGCCGATTTGCAGCACCGCAAGTGCGGTGGTTTGGTTTGGTGCTGCTCTTCCTCCCTGGTACTCGTCGCTGAGATTCTCTCTCCCCTCTAGTTAACTGTAGTTGTTTTGAATTCGGTTTCCCTGCAAATACAGTATCAGCTGGCGTATCGTCCCAAAAGGAGTCCCCTTTTGATGTCACTGCTCTTTCTGAGGACTCTTAAAACATTTCAGCCCTCATGGCGTTTCTTCCCTCTGCAGAACTCCTCCCTGGGAGGGTGGCCCAGCCCTGGATGGCTGCCCAGGGAGGTTGTGGGGTCCCCATCCAGGGAGATGCTCAAAACCTGATGGGCGAGGCCAAGGCCCTGAGCAGGACCTTGACTGGTGCCTGTCTTCTCTCCCTGTAGAACTGCAAGTGCTCAGGGCAGGGCTGAGCTGGCAGAAAACCCTTCCCTTCTTGTGCGGGACTGTTTTCCTGCTGGTCTGGCTGGCCAGCTGCTGGTTTGCCTCAGCAGTAGTGTGAAACGCCAGCTCTCTCCTCGCTCTTCGGTCTGGTGTACTGTGACCCAGAGCAAGCAGGCACGGGGGATCACGTTGTGAGGGGTCCCGAGTTCCCGGGGAATGGTGGGGTCCAGCTGGCTGCTGCTGCTTCCAGAGGGGCCAGCCATGATCCACGGCGAGCTGCCGGCTCTCGGCAGCCACCTCGTTCTTGCTGCTGCTGGAGAACTTTCTGGGTCTGCTGGAAATACTGAAAGATTCTTTATCACTTTTTTCTTTCCCTGACTTCATCCCATTTGTGCCAATCTCCTCATCCCCAGCTCTACACAAAACCACTGGTAGCTCAGCCCTCGTACTGGAGCCATGTGGTAAGTGGGGCTGTGCAGACTGGGTGAGTGGAGTTGCCTTGTTCCCTGTCCTGCTCTGTCCTGCTGCTCTGTGGCAGAGAGCAGGTGCCAGGGCTGAATGCTGTGTCTGTCTGTCTGTACATCCTCGCTGGTGCATGCAAGCAGGTAGGAAACAGCACTGCTGCCTCTGGGGCGGTGGGGAGGTACTGCTTGTGTAGATGCATCTCAGTCTGTTGGAAGAGAATGTCTGATCACACCTTAATTAGTCCTCTGACAATCTACAAAGGTCAGTGCCAATTGCCTGCTCATTTACATTTGTAATTGTGATGGTTCTTGATTGCACATTAGTTGCAACTCGCTCCCTCCCACCCCGCAAAAAACGCATGCAGCAGCCTGAGCAACAGCCTCGTAGACACAAGGACCTTTGTCTCTGCGTGTGCCAGCAGCGCAGCCCTCCCCAAAATTTGGTGTCTTTCATGGAAGAGCTTTAGAAGCTACACACCACTTCCAGTAAAGGGATGATGAAGTCGTTGGCAGGGAAATTATATGGACATCAGGCAAGAAACCCAGTCCTCCTTGAACTGGATAATTAAAGACAATTAAACTTTTCTGCTTGCTCTGAGAAGTGTGGTAATTATGCAGGAGACAGGGACGTGGGCCCAGGCTGGATGCTTAGCTGCTTTGTTGATCAGATAGAGTGCAGCTTTAGGGGTGGGGGGTTATTTTTCCTCTGTGGGGTATTTTTGGACATCTATTGCTGTAGTATCTGGGCTGCTGCCACTGCAGATGTCAGCCCCTTGCTGCAGAAGCATCTGTATAACGTTACCCATAAGCTAATTGATTTTTAATGATGAGGGTTTAGAGAAGGAAGAAAAAAAACCAAACCCATAATAAAAAACACAGCGTTCTCAAGATGTAGGGATGGATGCACTTATGACTCATTAGATAATGATAGAAATGAGAGTGAAACAACCTGCACCAAATTTTCATTCTGGCTTTGAAAGTGTTTCCTTCTAGAAGGCACCAAGTACAGGCAGCCCGTGCACTGGGACAGCTGGGCGCGGAGCAGCCACTCCGGAGCAGGAGCGGGGCTGGTGCTCGTTCGCAACTCCAGCTCACCCTTTGCATCGCTCTTCACGTGCCATCCCCGGGGATGTGGATTTGTTACAGCCCCCGCTGCGGAGCCTGTTTCTCCTTAGGCAAGTGCTGCTCATAATTAACCTGTTCCATCCCTTACCTGTTTCTCCTGACTCCTCCTGGTTTCCATCTCCTGTAGCTGTGGGAGGAGCAGCACGGGTGTGCCCACTCTTTCCGCTGTGTAGGACAGAAACCTGTCAGGTTTCCGCCAGGTGGATGTGTTCCTCACCTGCACTAGAGTCCTGGGCATCCCTGGCCAGGCGCTGCTGCTTTGTGCAGCTCCACGGCCAGAGCTGTTGCTTTGCCCAGCTCCACAGGCTGCGCTCTGCCACACTCCTCAAGCCAGGAGAAAGCCTCGTTGCTTGTGCCAAGCTTGACCTGAGCTGAAGTCCCTCAGGCAGAACTACTTCATGCTCGGGCTCCACAGGAGAAGAACTAGACCCAGAGGTGTCAGGTGGAGCTGAGTCAAGAGACCACCTGGAGTTTTATGATGCCCGGGAGTTTCGTTTTGATCATCTCGTACGAGTCCTGAAATTGTTGGCATCTTTGAAGGGAAACAGAGATTTTAGCAAATGTAAACGCAGAGGACAGTCTGCACGGCCAAGGAGTTGTGTTGGTACAAGCAAGCTGTGCAGAGCCGCTGTGGGTTCCTGCCCTGAGGCACGAGCAGCTGAGGCTGAGACCACCCCGTGTTGTCCAAGGAGACAGCAGAGCACAGCAAGGAAAAGGCATGCGCCTTTCTCCTCTTCCTCCAAGGCAGTTTGAGTACCGCAGTCCGGACACAGTCGGGAGAGTGTTGAGAATGCTTTGGAAAAAACAACATGTGGCCAGTGAGCCCAAAAAAGTCACATTTGTTGATCTTTACAGTTGTGCTGGAGGCAATTACAGAGCTCTGTGGGACAAATAAGATGACTTGTGGAAAAGTCTTGTAGTATTTAGTGGGAAATGCTGACTTTCTTAGCTCTGTGAGTCATCCTATAGTCTATTTTACAGAGCGTAGTATCCTTACTGTGAAAATCCATAGGAAGGCTAAAAATAAAGTAAAAGAATATATTCTGTTCAGCACAGCTCTAGATTTTTCTCTTAGCACCATATACGTCTGGAGAACCTCTTCATCCTTGTGGAGATGGGAGTGTTCCCCTAAGACCAGGCTAAGCCAGCCAGAGATACCGCTTGTAGTTTTTGAAGAATTATTTTGGTGGATGCGTATGCAAGGGGATGCCGCAGTCTCCCCATGTCCCCAACGAGAACCAGTCCCCTGTGGCGGACATACCGTTTCAGCACTCCTCTCATCTCTGCCAGACCCTTAGCAGGCATCTCCCTCCAGCACACAAGGTCATTGTTGGGCCCTTGCGTGTGAAGAGCAAGGACAGGCTCTCGGGACGCTGTTGCTGAACTCGGCCAAGTGCAGTCAAAAGCCGCTTTGTTTGGGTAGGAAAGGGACCGGAGCGGGTGTCAGCAGCGGGATCACTGCCTGCCCATCTTCCCGTGCCTGATCTTGCTGGAGCATCCACGCTGCTCGCTCTGCCAGCGAACAGCGGGGGACCAGCCGCTCTCCCTGCTCCAGACAGGTTGCTGACAGTTCTTTAGAGGAATGCTGTACTCCACAGGGCTGTTCTGGTAACCCCTTGGCAGCCGCTGGCTCCAGAGCTCCCTGGGAGCAGGTTTACCCTGTGGCTCCTGGTTTTCCTCTCCCTCTGTCCCCAGGCAGAGGTGGGTGCATTGTCCATCCACATCTTCCATGTTTTTCAGTATTCAACCTTCTGAAGGGCTGCAAACTGTCGACTGAAATCAGGATGTGAATTTTAATGAAACCAAGTGTGTAAACAGAGCTGAGGTACAGCCGGAGCAGCTGCCAGTCGAGAAAAGCCCATGTGGTTTAAAAATAGCAGTTACCAACCTCAGCTGGGCTCTGCCTGTGGTGCCCGCGACAGCTGGATGCTCATATGGTGCTTGCACCTCTGTTTTCACTCTGAGCCATATGAAACACTTCAGTAATGTCCTTCTTCATAAAGGCAGTTTGGTAGCTGCAGCAGGGACGCGAAGGCATGGCAGTGGGAGAGGGGTGATGGGCAACGGGAGCGGAAGCAAGTTCCCGTGTGATCGGGAGCAGATTTGTTCATGAAACACTCAGGATGTGGTTTGCAGCATGAAAGGGTTTCTCTTAAACAACAGGTTTCTATTTAGCAGAAGGGAGGACTGATGTCAGCCACATCGCTTAGGTTAAGTGTGTGATATGGAAGTCCCGCAGCACGCTTTAGCCTCTTCCTCGAGGCAGAGGCATTGCCCTCTGGATTCCCCTCTCCTGTCCTGTCTGGGTCCTCCCGTCCCTTGGTGGTTGTGCCCTGGGTGTAGCAATCATCATCGGCCCAACTGTAAAATGAACTGAAACAAACGGTGGGGAAAGGGGAAGGGGATCTTCCACAGAAGCGTCCTGTATCGGGAACCGTCCTGTTGTTTTCTTACCTTGAAGAGTGGGCAACCGTGCAAGCTCTTTCAGTCATCAAGGGTGGAGTAATTATTACTGTAATTTGTACAGTGGGGATGTGAGGTGTTCCTTTGGAGTGGATCTTCTGTGATTGCAGGCTCCGTACTTCCAGGGGAACTTTAAGACTTTTGAAATGAAAATGGGTAATGCCAAATGATATTTCTCCCTGCTTGAAGTAACTCAAATATATTAAGATCTGACGTCCTCCACTTGGTCTCAATTAAAGAAAATGTGGTCATTGCTAATGCTGGAGAGACTTGCCTGTTGCTCTCCTACTTCTGAGGGAGGTAATGGACGGTTTCAGAAGGGAATAATTAGTTCGCTTTTGTAAGCTCTCTCCACTTTTCCGTGGAACTTAATTGCATACCACAATTAAAAATTTCGCAGAGCAGGTTACTGGTACGGTGTCTGCAGGAGACCAGCCTACGGCGTTTATATCGTAGCGTCTGCCCACCAAGAGCACGCTGCAGCTCCAGCTCTGTGGTGGTGCCCAGGTTCACCTGGCTGGAACGCGTGGCCCTTGCAGAGGGCTGGGGAAGAGCAAAGTGCACACCTAGGGATTTGGTGTAAAATCTCTGTCCTGGTGCAAGCAAGAGCTCCCAAGCAATGTTCTGCGTGCCACCTCCTCCCCCCAGCCCTGCCCCTTAGGCTGGAGAAGCTCCTCTGGTCTGGTGCGACGGCCAGGCACCCTCTGCTCCTCAAAGCGAGAGCCCTTCTGCTGGTGTGTAACAGCCAGCCTCGCTGCACACGCTTCCCCTGGCCATTTCCAGGCTTGTCCTTGATTGACACATTTAATAATGCGCCAACCCAAATGACGATCCGAGCTCCTGTGTGCGAACATCGAACGCTGCCCAGCTTCCTTAGCTTCTCTCAGGCTTTTTACCTCTCTCACTCCCCGCTACCCAATATTGTCTTTTCCCAGTGTGTTAGCCGTAACCCCCCGAAGGCAGAGCCTGGCCAGGCTTTGTGTCCGGGGTGCGCCCCGTAAGTCCAACCGAATCACCAGAACACGCGTCGTCAGGGAAGGGCTCGGTGCGCGTTGTGGCAGCCGCCGCAGCAGGTACTTGGGAGGGGGCCAGGAGGCCGTGGGGCGCCTCGTCGCTGGCACCCAGCATTCTGCCGGGGGCTGTTCCTGCGGCGGGGGGTGTGCAGCAGCTTTGCCGCCTGAAGAGGAAATCCGTTCCTGTCATCTCTCCTCAGACGTGGGGAGCGAGAGGAGCTATTGTCCTGTTTTGAGAAAACATTCACCCACGGTGCAATAACATACGTGAAATAGCAACAAAGAGAAAACAGCTCTCGGCGATGTGTACGTTAAGCTGATTAAACTCGCGGTTCCC
The DNA here is from genome assembly GCA_009769605.1 of Bucorvus abyssinicus. Classification (NCBI taxonomy): domain Eukaryota; kingdom Metazoa; phylum Chordata; class Aves; order Bucerotiformes; family Bucorvidae; genus Bucorvus; species Bucorvus abyssinicus. The sequence goes on from CM020040.1 coordinate 21,910,064, forward strand.
TTCACTGCAGCATTTCTGATCCCGTGCCAGCCCCACCAAATACCCCCACATGCAGGATTATCCTCTTGTTTTCCAGGATCTCCCATCATGTGTGTTCATTTAAAGCAGGAGGACAGCTTGCTGCGTTCCCCTTTGTTGTTCTGCTGAACCTTGGAATTTTCTCATATTTTCTGTGGATTGAATGGCTTAGGGACCTTCTACCTGCCCAGCAAGCTCCTGGTGGGAGTCGTGGTATTTGTGCGCAGGGTCTTCCCTCTGGGGATGCCCAGAGGCTGGGCAGAGAGCAGACTCTCTCTGTCGTGGTGGGTAGAGAGTTTTGGTTCTGCTTTGGTTTCCTGTTGCTTTGGTGGTGATCAGACTCCAGCAGATGAACTTCTCGCAGCCTCGGGTCGGGGTTGATGTACACATTTAGCTCCTTTGGAAGGCCTGAAGACGTGAGGAGAACCACACGCTTCAGTAAAGTCAGTCCCTTTAGGGGACTTGTGAGTCCATGTGGGGGGACTTCTCTGTCCCTGTATTACTCCGTAGCATAATTTCGTCCTTCCCCCAAGTTTTGGGGAGCGCTGTGTCCGTCCCAGCAGCGTCTTTCTGTCCTTGTGCGTGTGGACGCCATGGGGCTGCTGAGATCTGGCTTTGCAGAATGCAGGGATAGCGTTGGTTCCCCTTTAATATCTGGACGAGGCAGATTTCCTTTGTTATTTAATATTTTGGGCTGGTTTTGAGTTTAAAGTAAAATGCAGTTGTGCCTTAGCTCTGTTTTGACCAGCCAGCAGTGAATAGATAATCTCTAAAGGATATGAAAGGTTTAATCATTTAAATTTTGTTTTTATTAAAGTTTATCGTGTCTTTTTTATGTGCCCCTGGTAAAGCGGGGGGTAACAGAAATCTGCACAAACCCCCAAGCATTCGCTTAATGAAACTCTGTAATGGGAGGCGGCTGGCGGGAAGGAAGTGGTTAGATAGAGGGGCTGGGGCAGGCGGGACAGAGGCACGCTGCAGTGTCACTGAAACGTGGCAGGAATCTCATAAACTCCCCATCTAGCTCCAGCAGACACTTGTCACTGGGAGCTTGTGGCTTTCATTAAGCAGAAAGAGAGGAAGCGCTGACGGCTGACTTGTTCCAGAATGTTTTTCTTGTTCGGCTGCATTTTAAAGCCCTTTCCACTTACAGAAAGTGAAGGGGAAAACATCACCAGATGCTGTAGTAAAGCGCTGGGAAGCTCCCGGTCTCTCTTCTCCTCAAGTTTTTTCTCCTCATCAAAACAAACTCCAGAGGCAGACTGAAACCACATTGTCAGAGCGCAGCGTTTCAGCAGTTCTCAGAGGTGTTAAAAGATGGAGCTGAAACTCCAGAAGTCTTGACAACTTCACAGTTCTGACATGGATCACTAAAAACGAGTTACTTTTCAATTCAGGGTTTCATCCGTGGAACAGGAAGAATATCATCTTGCTCTTCAGGGTGATTGTGAACCTGAGTTCCCTGACATTTGCCATTTGCTTTGCCATCCTTGGAAGGGAGAGGTAGAGTTCCTTCTCAGGGCCTGTCCTCAGAGACAGGACATTGTCCTTCCAAGTGCCAACCCTGCAGGGAGAGTGCTCTCAGCTGTGCCACTTCTGGCTGCGACCAGAGTGGGCTTCTCTCACAACTGGTTGGCCAAAGCAGTTCCAAAGAGAGCGAGCAAGCGTGCAGAGCTTCTCCAGAGCCTGTGCATCAGCACGCTCACGTGCCGCCCCGTTTGGAAGGTGAATTTGCAGCCTGTTGCCACTGATGGTGCTGATTTGGGGTTACGGTGTAGGCTTCCTTGCCCTGTAGGAGAGATCCATTTGTTTATACAAGCGGATGCAAGTCCGTAGGGTCATGCGCAGCTCTGGAAGAGAAAGTCCTGCACCTCTCCTCCTCGCAGGGAATATCCCTGCAGAGCATCGGTTCCTGCCCTGTTTGCTTCTGTCTTTTCCCTGTCCTGATTCTCTCGTACTTCATTCTGCTGCGGGAGCACATGTCTGATGGTCTTATCTAACTGGCAGGACTGGAGCAGGAGAGCCTCTGACCTAAATGAGAAAGTGCTTTGAGGTCGTTGTTCAGAGGAGGCATTATGGAGAGGGGAAGTATTCTCATCCTGCGGCTCATTTGTTAGGATTACAGACTTAATTGCAGGAGATACAGAGCTTGGTTTCTGAAATTGATTTTGTTTTTCTTTAAGAGCCATAAGCAAAATGGGATCGTGTGTGTTATCAGCGGGGTGATTTGTGAAACAAGGTTTTACAGCAGCTGGCACGGGCTGGAAGTAACCCCTGGCCTGGCCCGCCCTGGTGTTCTCGCTGCTGCCAGCCTGCTTCAACGTGCGCGTCAGGAGAGCGCGCTCCTCTGTCCTTGCTGGTGGTCCGGTATTTCCCCATGTTTCTCAAATACATTTGCTTCTTTTTCCTTCTGTAGGGCCTATTGATCCTCTGGTGGGGCCATTAAACTCCTCAGAACTGCCTAAGAAGGAGCTACCAGACGCATTTATTTTTCCACTAAAAACCTGAGATTGTTTAACAAGGTGTCTGCCGACACCAGTGTCTTGCTCTGGCTGCTTCAGAAGGAAATTTGGGGACCCGTAAACAAACAATAATCTACCTCAAGTAAAGGTCTCATCCTTATTCCTACTAAAATTCTAGTTCATGCCCTTAAGCAAGAGGTTTCTGTTTTTCCAAATAGTCAGTTTGCTTTTCTGAGTTGTACATCTTGATGCCCTTGCCATATATTTTGTCTTGACCTCAATGATTTCCTCACGCCACAAGTTCCAGAGGTTAACTGGGAGCTGTATGAGAAAGTATTACCCATATTGGCTTCGAATTTGCATTTTTTTCCATGTTCGTTGTCAGTCCTCCAGAGTCCGAGAGGAGCCGTACTGGTCCAGCTCCCTTGGATCAACCTTCATTTGGATGCTTCCGTCAAGGCCACCTTGTTTCTTTTGAGGCCAAGCAGCCCTAATCATCTCCTTTTCCGGTAGGCACCTCTTCCTACCCCTCTTTTCAGCCTTTTCATTCATCTGCGGCCACTTCATTAAATAACTGGCAGTGCTGCATTTTTTCGTCCTGTTCCGCACGTTCCTCTCCCGTGCAGAGTGTCAGGTGTGGCTTTCCCCTGGCCTCCCTGCGGGGATGTCCTGGCCCTTCCCAAGTGGACACCGTGTACGTCCCGGCTCAGTGCTCTCCCTGGTCCGGCATCGGCCCCGAGCCCGTAACTGCCGTCGTTCTCCCGGAGCGGTGGGCGCAGGGCCCCGGCCCGGCCCTGCTATCGCTCAGCAGGCTCAAAGGGGCCGAAAGTGGCGATGGACGGAGCGTGACTTGCAAGCATTTTTCCTTGCTTTTCTGATTTGCTGGTATTCACGCAGGGCGGACGCTTCTCCTTTTCTGGGAACTACTCTCTCATTTGGTTACCAATTAAGCTGAAGCGTTCTGGCCTTTTCCATCCTCCTTTTTATTGTTACGAAGGGTGAATTAGGGCTTGGTGTTTAGGATTGTTCTCTGGCCTCCGCTGCTACTTTGCTGCCTCCTTTGTGGCAAAACAATGGCATTAATTTTGGCCTTTGCAGGCCGGCCGGCAATCTGGCAGCGCACAGTGCCTGTCCGTTCCACTTCACTTGTGCAGCCACCTCTCCTTTCCACATCACCTACTCACTTTTCTCCTCCCTAGTCTTTTTTTTCCCTCCCCTTTTGTGTGTGCGTGTGTGGTGTGTGGTGTGGAGGATTGCTCGGGGTTTATTTTGTTCCAGTCTGGGAGGGGTTAGAGGTCGAAGTGGAAGGATGCCGGCTAAGGGAAGGAGGCACCAAGCGAGCAGACCTTTCCCTGCTGAGCCTCGTTCCCCAAGCCAGCGCCTCACCATCCATGTGGGTCTGATGAGATTGGGGGATTGGGAGCTGGGTCGTGCCCTCGTTACCCCTTCACCAGGCAGACCCTCTTCCAGGGTCTCAAGCGGCGCCGTGAGAAGGCAGTGATGTGGGGAGGACAAAGAGCTGCTGGTTAGGGGACGGGGCGCTGATGATGCCCTGGAAGAACAAGAGGCTGGCACAGACCTGTCGGGGATCCCGAGCACACAGTGACCCTGGGCAGTGGCAGGAGCGGGGCTGGAGCAGGACTGCAGCTGGCAGCAGGGCAGGGAGGTCGACTGCTCTGCCATGCCCCTGAAAGCAGCAAAAGCAGCCACAGTCCACTGCTGCTCGGAGAGGACCCTGCGGGTCGCCCTGGGCTGGGTGCAGGGCATGGGTGCTGTTTGTGCCCTCCAGCACCCTGTGGGCCCTTGTGCCCCCTGGCATCGCTTCCAGGTGGCCTTTGCCTAAACTCTTGAGGGTGGTTCAAGGAGTGGGCAGCTGTGGCCAGGTGTCAGGAGCACTTGTGCCAGATCCTGGCGGCACTTGGCAGCAAGCAGCCGCTGCTGGCTCCACTCTGGATTTTGCTTTTCCCAGTGACTGGTGGCCAGGGAGGACGTGTACGAGGTCAGGAGCACAGCAGCAGCAGCCTGGGGTCACCGAGCATCTGCTCCCCACCGTGCCACCCTCTCCCTCCCAGCCATGCACTTGGGGAGCACTGGGACCCCTCGCTTTCTCACCTTGAAGTGGGGTGCCCTGGTGCGTGGCAATCCCCACCAGCCAGCCCAGTCGCACAGGTGACAAGCCCAGCCACCGGTGTGTGAGTGGGTTGTGGCACGGAGTCCCCTCCCTGGAGCTCTTTGGCCAGTGTTAAACTTTCCCTGTATGCTGTGCTGCCTCTGTGCTGGCCGCCGAGGGTGCAGCGTGCCACCCCACGGCTGTGCCCAGGGCTGCAGGGCCAGGGTTGGTGCCAGCTTCTGACCGTCTCGCACAGGGGAGGATCACCAGGATCATCCAAAAATGGCAGAAATAGGAAAATGCTGAAAAGGCAGGACAGACCCGTTCATCAAGGCTGTGCTGTTTGAAAGGTGCAGTGGGGTTTGGCAGTGCCTCTCTCTGACACAAACTGGGTGCGTTAGAGAGGAAGAAGGGCTGAGAGCTAGGGCAAGGAAGAGGGTCTGCGTCTAGCCCCAAAAGGTAATTAATATGAACTAAGAGGCGTGTTGAGCTCCCATCAGATTGAAGGCTGCTCCAAACGGGGCATGTTTCAGAGGGAAGGACTCAGAAGAGGACGGCAAGACTTAAATCGAGCGGAGGAGCACAGTGCTTTTCAAAGGTGAGAAGGATGGTTCTGAAGTGAGGAAGGGGATGCGTTCCATTCCTTATGGTGAGTGGGACGGTAGCCCCACGCGCTCTCTGGGAGCTGCAGGGAGGAGCAGGAGTGTGGTACTGAGGCCAGTGGACCCAAGATGGAGAGCTTGGATCTCACTGGAGAACCTAGGGAGCCGACTAGGGATGCGTGCCAGGGAAAGTCAGAGATGTGAAACGGAAGTCTTGTGTGTGGCAGCACCCTAACGCCCACCACGCTCCTGCTAGAGTCGGGTCACAGCCCACAGGGGAGTGGAGACCTCACTGTGGTCTGAGGTCTGGATCCTTTTTTGTTTTCTTTATGAAAAAAACTAGCGGAGTTGGAAGCCGTTGCCCATGGTCCGTTGTTGTTGTGACAGCGTAAGGCGGTGCTTTCCCTGGCGCTGTGCAGAGTAGCGGTTCCAGCTCGACACAGCCAGCGAAGTGATGAAAGGAGGATGTTCTCCACGGCCTGGCCTCCAGCCCCGGCACTTGCCCGTGTGCCTCTTGCTGCCACCGGGCTCCTGGCTGGCAGAAAAGCTCTCCAGGTCCCACGGCTGCTTCCAGCCCTCGGGAGAGCTGCTCTGGGCTCGGCTCTCTTCCTCCCTTGGATGAGGTTTTTGCACAGGGTGGCTCTCGCCTGCCAGCCCATGGCTGGCTTCAACCCAGCTGAGTCTCCTGGTCTGAAGGAGCGTGGCAGGCGAGGTGGGCAGCTTGGCCACGTCCTCCACCGTCTGGAAAGCAGTGGTCAGCTGCATCACCAGAGCACGCGGAGCCCACGGTTCCCTTTCTTCTGCACAAATTGGCAAGGACTAACCTTGTCATATCGAGTGCGGCGCTAACGGGCGCCTGCCTCCGAGGGGTAATCATGCAGGCATAAATTCGGAAAGTTGCTAAGCTATGAGCAGTCTTATGAGCATTAAAAGTGTCCTCTTTGCCAGAAAGGTCATTCATAACTTGGCTGCGCCGCTGATGTACAGTCAGTGATATTGATTGATTAATGTATAAAAAGCACCAAATCCATTTGCTTCTATGGAAGAGAATAAAGTGCAGTCGACTCTCTCTTTATTTTCACCTCATCCTTTTGTTTGAAGGACGTTTTTTTTTTCTCTTTTTGTTTTGCCAGCTAGGTTTAAGGGGGTTACAAAAAGCCAGTTTCTGCCAAGTAATGCGTTCACAAAGGGAACATTGATTCACATCAGTGTCGCTTGAATTACCCTTAAAGGTTTGCCAAGGAGTTGTTCTTATATTAACCTTCTGTTCATCAAAGACGAAATAAATAAATAAGTCATAAAATCAGCCTCGCTGCCCGCGCTGGGGTTGGATGCAAAACAGGAATTTCTTCTGTTAGGAATTTGTGCTCCAGGTGCCGCCGCTCAGCCCCTCTCCCCTCCCCGCGCTTCAGGCCTTTGCCCTCCTGCAAAGTGCCTCCCGGCGAGCCCCCGGCCGCCCCGCGTCTCCCCGCTCCCGGCCGGCAGGATGGGTGCTGGGGCTGCCGCCGCCACGGCCGGGGCCTCTGGGGCGCGCCGGGGAGGGGGTTGGCTCCAGCGCAGGGATCGGTCCGAGCCCGGGCGCTGTAGCGCCGAGGGCGCCCTGCCAGCACCAGGGCAGGGGTCCAGCCTGGCCGCTTGGAGCCCGGGCTCAGGGCCCTGCGCCTGCCGGCGCTTGGCCGCTCTCCCTGGGGCAGCGTCCTCGCAGCCCCCTTGCCCGTGGGGGCTGGGACCGCGCGCTCCCCCCGGGACGCGGCGCGATGTGCGAGTGCAGCACCCGCTCTGTTCTGAACTCAGGCCCTTGCTGGCGGCGTCGGGGTGGGGGGCGTTCTTGCAAAGGGTGTTTTCTGAAGGATTTTCTATAAAACGTTGATTTCACCATTGCGAGCTGAACTAGAATGACTTCTACACAGAAAAATAGCCCCGTGACGACCCAGGACGTTCTGCCCCGTCTAGTTTTAGCATTCTCCTAATTCACTGTTAAGTCTTGTTTGCTTTTCTGGACTTATTTGGCCACTGGTAATTAATTACGCGTTGCTCTTGTTTCCTTCTGGTTAGTTCTGAAGCGGGAGATACTCTTGCGCCTGTGGAGCTTTGTGCAGCAACACCTCACCGTTCTGCAGGACGCGTCCGCGTTGTCCGTCCCGGGTTACCCTCTCCCCGAGGAGGGCAGTAAGGGCGTTGCGGCGACGCTTTGGGACGGTGGCTGGGGGACGCAGGTGTGAGCGATGGCTGTTCCCCGCAGCAGGAGCTGAGTGGCGTTTTGTTGGTGGTGTTTAACCACGCTTCCGTGTTTGCACTCGGTCCCCGTTCCAAGGACCGTTCGGTGGCATTCCTCTCCTGAGCGGGGAGTTTCTTTGCCTTTGTTCCACGCGTCGGGCAGCTGCGCCCGTCACCCTCGTCCATCAGACCCAAACCTCGGGTGTCAGCCTCCCTTGGAAACGTCTCCGCGTGAGCTGTCCCCACCTGGCTGCCGCAGCAGACGGCCTCCCCAGTGTGCGAGCTCCTGACAGCCCCCGGTTCTCCGTGTCACTTCAGATAACCCGAGCCACTTGGCCGTGAGCGCTGCAGAGGCCCGTGGCTCCCAGCTTGGCTGCACATTCACGCTGTGACCTGCGCCGGCTCACGAAGCGCTGGCTGGAGTGGCAGAGGAGCTCAGCTCCCAGTTCGCAGTTGTGTCAGATCTCGGGCTCTGCTGAGGGCTGTGGAAGTGCAGTGCTGACGCTGCAGCACGAAGTGCTGGTGCTCAGACGCACTGGCTGGATGAGGCTGGTGGCGGTGCTCGCTGGTGGCGTTGTGGTGGTGGTGTGCTGGTGGTGCGCTGGTGGTGCACTGGTGGTGGTAGTGGTATGCTGGTGGCGGCGTACCAGTGGCGGTCTGCTGGTGGTGTACCAGTGGTGCTGGTATGGTGGTGCTCGGTGGCGGTGATGTACCTGCAGTGGTGGTACGGTGGTGCTCTGCGCTAGCGTGCGAGCCCAAGGGTAACTGAGGTGTCGCCAGCCTCCACAGCACTGCCCACGTGACACCTGTATTTCAACGTCTCTTACCTGATGGAGAACGATGGTGATAGTTGTACGAACTATTGAGGGTGCCTGCTACGGTAGGGAGCGCAGGACCACCACAGGACGTCCTGCCTGTGCGAATACCCTCTGTCTACACGTTTGCTTCCGCGGTGCCAGCACCGTGGTGCGCCTTGGAGCTTGTGCTGCTGGTGTAACACCCCACGAAGCAAACCCTTCGAACCCCAACACGCCGCCCGGCGTGGCTGACAGCAGGCTTGGCACCTCGCCTTCCCAGGAAGAGCTTTTTCCCCACGGCTGCTGCAGAACCCGAAAGGAGAATCATCTTATTTTTTAATCTTTTTCTCAGATTGTGGGAGAATTGCAGAACGCCGAGGCCCCCTCCCCCTCCGGCGAGGGGGTAGGGATTGGATCAGATGATACAGAGGGAGCATGCTGAGAGTGAATCCATTTTCTCTCCTCCATCTCCCCAGAATAAATTAGAATTTGCCTGATTTAATAAAATGGCTTCATCTCTCTGCCATCTTTTCTATCTCCATGCGTTTCATCCCCACCCCCACCGCAAAATAATAGATCTCGGCCGCGCCGCGTCCTGCTCTGGGCGGGCGGTCTGACACGCCGGGGAGGTGTGCGAGCGCCTACCTGCACAGCCCGCAGAGGGTCCGGCCCTGGGAGCGCGCAGAATTGGTCCCTGTATCTCAATTTCCTTATTGTCAACTGCGATAGTTCTAATTGCTGCCGGGGTCAGTGTAATTTACTGTCCATCTGTCATTAACCCGACCTCGCGGGGGGATGTGACCGCCATGCAGATACTGTTTGGGGACGGGGAGTGGTTTCTGATCGAAATTTTACAGCACAGATTTGCCCGGCCACTTTTCCCTTTAATTGGCACGTATTTGTCTATGCACGGAGCGGAGCTGGAGCTCTGTGCCGCAGCCGGAGAGGAGGGGTTATTGTTAGAATTTAGATGGTTTCGCTAGAGCTGAACCTTTTTCTCTCACTCCAATCTGGAGGTTTAATTTCTGTTTCCTAGGTTGATTTTTTCCGTTCCGTTCTGACACTAATTATGCCAGGCGCGTTGGGAGCGGCTGCTGCTGAGAGGTACCCAGCTAAGTGTTAAGAAAGGTTTTAAAAACAGACTGAACTCTTTCTTAATGAGGCTCAATCGTGCTCTCCTCCGGGTGGTTTTGTTTTGCTGATCTGTCAGTTTTTCGAGGATTTAATTGCACTTTTTTCATATTAGTCTTTGAAACGGGGCTAAGCAGCTTTCTGTAAAATAAAATATAAAAAAGGAGAGATGTTACCGGCTTCCCTATTTTCTATCTCTGCTTTCATCACTCCAGGATCATCGTCTGCCACTGACTCCTGGGACCCAACAGCAGTAAAGAACAGGATTTATGAGCGCAGCAAGCGAAATGGCAGGCGAGACCGCTATGGCGACTCCAAAATTGTAAACCCTTGCAGGCAATTTTCTTTGCCTCCCTGCTCCTCAGTCTGGCTCCTGTCGTGCTGCTCATGCTAATCCTAGAAGACCTTCTAAGTGTTTATTTTGGCGCGCGAAGTAGGAGGCGAAGGAGGGTCGAGGAGGGCTGCAGTGGCTTGTCCAGCATAGCTCATTTCCTGCAGAAATGACACAGAAATGCTTCCGAACCGAGCACTGCCGTGGAGCCCCGAACAGGGGGACACTCCCGGAGCAGGGCTGCGGGCAGGCATCTCTGGAGGTCTCCTCGCCCAACCCCGGCTCAGAGCTGGGCCAGCTGCAGCCAGGACCGTCTCCACGGGGCTCTGAGGCGTCTCCCAAGGAGGGAGACTGCCCAGCCTTGGTGGGCCCCTTCCAGAGTTCCAGCTTCTCAAGGGGCGGGAGTCCAGGGAAGGGCTGCCGAGCAGATGATGCTGCGATGGGAAGAGGTGGATGTATCCGTGATGCTATTATCTTTATGGCATAGAAAAACATGTTTGAAGCAATCAGCATGGAATTCTTAATTGCTTCACTTACTCCTGCTCTCCTCGTGGGACAGATTGTAGAATCGCAGGAGCTGCCAGGACCCTCGTGTTAGTGCTGTCCCCGCTGTACGCACTATTTTTAACTAGCGCTTTGTTTTGCAAAGACGCACAAAGCTGCTGCTATTTTTTCCCAGGGATGCTAATAAACAGCAGAGGCAGTACGAGCCTTCTGATCGCTGACAGTGACTCTGCTTTCATACCCTGCAAATCATTTTCCCTTCTCTCTGCATTTAGGGTTCCTTTTTTCTGCTTTCTCTTCCTTTCGTCAAGCTTTGGTTCTCTTCCTCCACCTTCCCTGTTTTCATGTTTATCCCTTAAATATTTGAAAGTCTCTTTTATTTCTAGTCTCAGCCCAACAAAAATCCCGTTTTCCTGTCTGCGTTCAGACGTGTGCCTGCCCTCCTCTTTCTGTTTCCAGCTCACCTCTTGTGCGGATGTAAATCCAAGAACCAAATCTTTGAGATATTTTGAGATAAATAAAAGTAAACTCTGCTTTAAAAACACTTTAGCAGGAAAGCCAGGCTAATTGTAAATCAATGAGTCTTAAAATGCAGCATTGATCTCCAGTTAGAAGTTTGAAGGGGAAAGCAGTAATTACTGCACTGAAGGTAGATTTTTTTTCTCTTACTAAGTTCTGGGCAGAAGGAAGGCTCATTAGGGCAGCACTTCGGAATCTGAGTAATTAGTTTAAAAAGTACTTTTGTAGTGTTATTCCCACGGCTAGAAATGATCAGAGTCTTCACAGATTTATAGTTCAGGTCTGATAAGATTTGATTTATTATTGTGTTTGGCAGGGAGGATGCTTCCCACACTGTCACCTCGGTGAAGATCCGGAGCGGGGGTAGGTCTGGGAAGGGCAGCTGGGGGCGTGCGGTGCTGCATCGCACCTCTCGTGTCCTGCCCCACTGCTCCCGGGCCGGGATTTGGGCAATGGAATGGCACCGTGCCCGCAGCGAGCAGCTCCTGCGCCTCTCCTGCGTCCTGCTGCCTGCTCCAGGTTTGCTCCTTGCCTTGCCGCGTCTCCTCTGTGGCCGCTCCTCAGGCCTTGTCCTCGTGCTTCTCTGCCGCGGTGACCAGGTCTTGTGCGCCCGGTGCTGCCCTCCCCGCCGTCCCGCCCGCCCGGGATGCCCCCTGCCCGCGGGCCCTGCTGCAGGGGGTGCTGGCGGCACGGCGGCAGGGAGCCCTGCGGCACCGTGGCCTCACCCCTTGGGCTGTGTCCCCAGGGCCACGGAGGCTCCGTGTCACACGGAGCGGGTCAGCGTGTGCACCGCGGGCCTGGGCAGGACTGGGAGGTGATGGTGTGCCGGGGAACTGGGGAGAGGGAAGAGCCCCATCCACCAGTGCCAGCCTCGCCCGCTGCCAGGGCCGGTGCCCCTGCAAACCCCCGTGGCAAGGCGGCAGTTCATGTGTGCCCCAGGGCTTGTAGGTTTATATTTTTATCAAACTCTTTTGTTAGATATAGCAATTATATCTCTAGATAGTCTCATTAACCTTAATTATCTAATGCCTTTGGTGAATATTGCTGAATTCTTGGCCACAGCAACATCCTGTGACAGAGCTTTCCACAGTCTAATTAGCAAGTCTAATTCTATAGGAAGAAGTGTGTGTTTCACCTGCGAGGTCCTGCGGATCCATTAGCCGCCGGGTTTCCTGCACTCAGGCAGCGGCACAGGCAGAACTGGGGAGGTCAGCAGCTGGGCGAGGGACGGCGGCTGGAGCATGGAGCAGCATGCTGATAGCTCCATCACCCCTGTGGCTGCAGGAGCATACCAGGCGTGCTGCTACGGTGCAGACGCTGCTCCGAAGGGAAGCAAAACCTACGGCATCGAGGCGGTTGATGTGGTGCATCTCTGACCCCCTTGTTATCCCCTCTGGCAGCGAGGTGACGTCTGAGAGCACCACCATCCTCCTGGGCTGCAGGATCCCGTCGGGTGGCCGGCACAGGATAAACCCCGGCTGGCCAGTTGCGTCAGCTGGCAATTCAGCAGCTACAATCACCACCGAGCACAGGCTCTCATGGGCAGAGAAAGACTAAACCCAAGCAGGATGGGGTTTGAGCTCTCTCTGAACACGTTCTGCTGGTGAAATCTGTTTGGCCCATAGACCGATAGAAAATGGAGATGACAAAGTCTGTAAGTTGGAGTAAGAGCTCTTACTCCCTGGGAGCATCATTTGCCGCCTGACTATTTAACTGGAAGCCCCTTCTTCTTGCTCATGGGAGAAACAGCTCAGAAGATCTGTCTTCTTCAGACCATGGCCAGACTTGTGCTCTTTAATCAGGCTGTCCCCTTTGGCACCTTCCCCAGGAAAGCAGGGCTGGTCTCTTCAGTGGTCTGTCCAGGGGAGGTCGAGGTCCTGTCTTCTCTATACGCCTTTCTTCCCCCAAAGATTGGGGCAAGGGACACGTTCTGTTCCCCTCCCCAGTACTGCAGGTAGCATCACAGCTGAGACCACCAAGCTCCTGCAAGACCCCGTAACATTCTCCCCCGTTTCCCAGCGTCAGCTAATTCTGCTCGTGAGCAGTGCACGTCCTGTGCTCCTGTTCCGGGTGGAGGTTGACAAAGCAGATGCAGGCACTGGGATGTGGGTGCCTGCAGACCCGAGTGAAGGGGCTGCATAAAGATGTGAAATGGTCCCGGTTCCCTCTGGAGGATGGGGCAGGGCAGAAGTATTAAGGGTTTGCTGTTCTCTGACAAATCTGTGCTGATCGTGGGGAACTGACCCTGGAACTAAAAGTAATCCATGTGCAGGGAGCCTTTCCGGCATGACTTGAGCCCCTGCCTGGCCTTTGGGAGGGGGTTTGTAGTCCTGTCCGTCTCTCTGGTATGTTAAACTGGGGCAGTTGTACAGTCCGGCATCTCGATCTGACACCTCCAGTTGTCCTGCTTGTGTAACTCGATAAATATTTTTACAGAAGTGATTTCATTACAGTGACTGTTAGAGGTCTGATGCTGCACCGGGAGGAAAGGGGAAGGTCTCTGGAGGCAGAAAACCCTTGTGTGGCAGAAAGCCTGCTGGGAAGTCAGCTCAAGAGGAATTAGAAACCCTTTAAATAAATGCTTACTTGACATGACTCTGTCTTCCACAGTCTAACAAGCAGGGAAGCGAATGGCAGCCGCTGGCCAGAAATTGATTGCATTAATTGATATGCCAATAAGAGAGCTTGTTACATCCGCCATTGGTTAGGAGGCCGGCTAACAAGTCCCGCTGATCAATGGAACCAATAAAGATTTCATCCATTAATGAGCAACATGGTAATTAATGTTATCCATAAACCAATTAGCCCGGGTAGCTAATGTGCTGGTTAGCGCAGAGAGTGGCAGAGCCGCGGGTCTGGGGGACCGACCATCCGGTGTGAGGAGGACGTCGCTCTCCGGTGCCAGCGCCGGTTCAGGGAACACGCGGCTCCCGCTGGGCCCTGTGAGAGGAAGAAGGTTGGGAGGTGGCTGATGCGGTGGGTCCCTTTTTCTGGGAAGGGACGCATTTCTCTAGATTTATGAGGCCATTCCAATGATTTCTTTTATTTTTTAACCTTTGTGTAGCACTCATGAGGATCTTCTCCACTTCTGGTATGTTTTCTGGGGGTGTGCAAGTTTACATAGCTCGTGTTCAGCTGGCAGAGCACAGTTTGGTCCCCACTCTGTGCTGTTGGAAGGCCACTTGCCTGCTCCGCCTAGACCCGAGCTCTTCCGTCCAGCCTGCCGGAGCCGTTGTGCACACGCGGCACTGCGCTTTCTCCACACCCCCGTGTTAATAGCTGTGTTCATGCAGAACACATGGTGATGGCTGTTCTCTAAAACTGCTTGCACCAGTGTGTCTGCATTGCTGTGGGGTCACCCCCTCCGCTTGTGGAGTGACCCAATTTGCAGCAGGGTCCCCCATGGAGGGGCAGGTGGGGTTCTAGCAGCTGCTCCCAGTGGCTTGGCATACCCCATCCTCGGCTGGGGGACAGCAGTGCTGTGGGGACAGCAGCGCCCTGGGGAGGGCAGTGCCCTGGGGATGGCAGCGCCCTGGGGATGGCAGCGCCGTGGGCACAGCAGCGCCCTGGGCATGGCAGCGCCCTGGGGACAGCAGAGCACTGGGGACAGCAGAGCGCTGGGGATGACAGCATAGGATTTGGGGCTGGGCAGCCTCATCGGTAAAGGGGCACAAATTGTCCGATAAAACTCCTCCAGCCGGGGGTTTCGGAGGGCAGCCCTCTGCCTGCAGTGCTGCCTGCGGTAGCTCGGGGGTTGCGAGGTGCTGAGTTGTGTGCAGGGACAGGGTGGGGGACGTGGCCCTGCAGGGCTGCGGGTTGGAGAAGGGCCTTGGGGGCATCGGGGGGGTCTGGGCAGGAGGGATAGGAGCAGTCTCAGAGGCACGGAGCAGCATCTGTCCCACTGTTCCGCTGCGGAGTTCCCTTGTATTGTTAGATATTGACCCTGGGAGACCCCTTGTGGATTCTCTAATTGAAAATTAATACCAGATCAATGCCATGGGCAATTTGCATATTGATCATAAACAACTTTGAAGGCACCAAGTGTGTGTTGGATCAATAGAGCTCTTGAGCAGGCTGCAGTGGGAGCGCATCCCCCTGTGCCATGCGCTGGGGGAGGTTAATGCTCGGCAAGAGCGGGAACTGCTTCGTGCTGGCGGTGCCGGGGTCAGGGGGCTCGTGCCGGACTGGGGGCACAGCACTGAAGTAACGGCCTTTTCCTACGGTTTGCATGGGATGGGGAACCAGAGGAAGCGCTTTGGTTGGTTGGTTTGTTTTAAACCAACCAAACGAAGCCCAGAGGCATCCCGCGGTGACGGTGAAGCTGCCCCGTGGGCCCGGGCACCCGGACCTGGGGGAGCTCACAGCGTGTTTGGCTCCGTCCTTCCATCCCTCCTCTCCTGTGACATGCAGCCGGTTGCGTTTATTTTACATAGGGGTTTCCAAAAGCAGGAGTGTTCATTTTCTGGGGACATCAGAAGAGGTCTCATAAGTGACTTTTTTTTGGCATTTTTGTCCTGTATTTGTTTTTTAAGGGCAGTATTTAGATTCCTTCCCTATCTGCTTGGGACGTTCACTGGTTATTTCAGAATGGTCTTGGTTTGAAGGAAACAAATGTTTCAGATCAAACACCGATAAAAAAACAAAAACTTCATCTGAAAATCTATAAAGCACCCCTGGAAGCCTCTCGTTAACGAGGGACGTGGATGGGCAGCAGAGGTAAAGCGCCTGGACGGGCGCTGCTTTGTCTGCCCGCTGCTGAGCGCATGTGGAGCCAAGGCGATGCCTCAGACCCCGCCGGGAAAACCCCTCGGAACTGGCCGTAAACCCGGAGCCGCCTGCGGTCCCGTGGTCCGGCTGCGGAGGGGCGGGCAGGGCTGGGAACCCGCTGCCCAAGGTGGCCGCTTGTTTTCAGAGCGGTGCCGGCCACTCGCCTGTGGCTCCGGGAAGTCGCGGTGCATCTGATTAGCGCATTACTGAGCTTTCATTGACTCGGCTGCGCCGCGCTGATGAACTGAGACTGGGGACAAGCGCTTGTAATTGAGAGAAATAAATTCTTATCACAGGCCTCTGCTGGAGCCACCACCTGTGCGTGCGCCTCGGCCCCAGTTTCGGGAGCATTCGAATCCCCGGAGCACCCAGCGTGCCCTCGTTAGCGCTCGAGGAGGCTGAGCACGGAGACTGTGGGCACCGGGGAGCATCCCAGGGTGACCGAAAGGCTCCGTCCTCCCAGCCCACCAGCCATCACCGCCCTGGTGCTGCCTGACTGCTTGGCCACAGGCCAGGCAGCTTGTGAGCCGCGTGTACCTTCAGCATCTCCTCGGGAGCCTCTCTGTGCTCTTCCCCTTTCCCTGGTCCTCCACATTTCGCTCAGGAGTTAAAGCAGCCGTTCAGCACCCTCCATCTTTATCTTAGATTTGACAGCAAGTGAAAGATCCTTCCCTGATGAGCGACAGGGGACACGGGCGTCACGGGGGAGAATAACATTTTCTCTTGCTGCAAAAGAAGTAAGGATGAATATATAGTTTCTTTGGAAAGAAACTCATCTCCTGTTTTAAATTAAAAGGAAAAACCATCCCGCCCAGGGGTCAGCAGGGCCCTGCGGTTCACATACGGCATGGGGACGTGACGGGCTGCCCGCCCTCCCTCTGCAGAGCAGCCGTGTTCGGGTTTCCGTGGCTGTGAGCAGCCCCCGTGGTTTTGCCGTTCCTCTGGGCTGCGGAGCCGGCTGCCTCCGTGAACGCAGCGCCAGCAGCGGGGAGGTGCAGGGAAAGGCTTCACTTGACACTCTCTGACCTCCCTGGTGCAGCTGAATGCCGGAGAGTCGGGGCTGAGATTGCAGTCACTTCCAATTACTCGAAGCCAAGAGAGGTGGGGAAAAGGGGCCTGTTGGCTCCAGGAAGCTGAAATCTTCTGCTGCGGAAAGCTTGTTAGTACGAGGGGAAAAGCAATTACTGACGTTCTGCCAGGGCCACTAACCCAAACCTGGGGAAGGGGCAGCTCAGCCCTGGGACGTGTCCGTCTCTGCCTTGGTGGGTGATGAGGGGCTCCTCAGGTGTGTCCTCCAGGACAGCTCCAGGGCTGCAGAGCTGGGAGTGTCTGGGCTCTCTGCTGCCTGTTCTCGACAGCAGGTGTTTGCTGTGCGTGCCAGAGCTTGTGTCTGTGTCCTGCTCCCTCCTCTGCACCAACCCAAAGCGCGTGTGGTGTCAGACAGCCCTGCCTGTGGCTGAGGGGCGCTGGCAGAGGGGCCAGCGGAGGGTGAAGGCGCGGGGAGGATGGCTCCTGGGCTGTCAGCTGGCAGGGCTGGAACCCAGCTCTGCGTTTGAGGGACTGCCTCACTGCCATGGCCTCTGTCCTTCAGCAGAGGGGTGGATCTATGGCTGTTCACACCAAGAAGCTTTGGTATTGCAACTTCCTTTGAAGCCGATGTTTATGTCTGGTTGTGCATCCTGCATGGAGGTAGTGCAGGGCTGGTCACCAAAGAGTCAAGATCCCCTCAGCTGGCTGCAGTCAGTGTTGTCTCTATCTAGACCTGCTCTGTCCTTCTCAGGGGATGCTCCTCAACCCGTCGCTTTGAAGTCCCCTCAAAAGCCAGCAAAGCTCTCTGCAGAAGTGTCTTTGGTGGCCACCACCAGCTGCGTGTCTCACCCTGCAGCACAGCTCGCTTCTCATCTGCCTCAGCAGAAAGTAGCCCCTAGTGTGCCCTGGCTCTAGAGTCCAAGCTGCCCTACAACTCCTTCTCGTGTTTCCACGACCTGCTCTGCCTCGTGGGCAGCAGCACACCCGGCATGTTCTTTTATTTTTTATTATACATATTATTTATGGCCGTTTATGATTTCCCGTGTTCATGTATATTGTAAGTTCCTAGAAATAATCTCCAGGAAGAGCCTGGTGACATGGCACCACAGCCAACATCGAGAATGAACCAGCCAGACCACACGCTTCAGACCTGTTTGGAGTCACCCCCTGTGCAAACAGTCCTTGGGTACGTTTGCTTAGAACCATTGATTTTTTCCCATTCTTCGTAAGGAAAACTTTCCTCACCAAGGAGAAGGATCGATGATCTGCCACAGATGCCCACACCACGAGCTGGTCGTGCTGACCTGCGGACATGGCAGCCCCACCGCTCCCCCTGAGCTGCACGCTGTCTGTGTCCGTACCTTGTGGTGCGATGTGTTGCAAGAATATTGTAATTGCCCCTAAAGCAGGGCACTGTAATTACGGCTTTCCTAAGTTTTTAGCTAAGCTTTAAAGAACTCCGAACATGCTGAGGTTGGGAAGCGCACAGGAAGGGGGGAGAAAGAGGGTCAGCAACACAATAATTAGCTTTTTCTTGGAGCAGTACCATGGCGAGTGAGAACAGAGCAGGAGTTGTAGGAGTTGTATATTAAAAAAAAACTAACCAGACAAAGGACATTTTTAGTGTTTGATTTAAATATGATTTATGAAGATGTTACAGGGAAGAGTTAAGGTTGTTGGGAGCGCTCCTGTGCATATCCAACCCTCAAGACTAAGCGTGAATTAATTATAGCTCATTTTTGTTATAGTTACAGTACTCTCAAGATGTACCTTGTCCCAGAGTTGCTAAAGTTGGCTTAACTTCAGCTTGGCTGCAGCTCTCATTTTGTTAGTGAACCTAAAGCTTTTCTGCAGAGAGCTTGCTCATACTGAGCACAAAGCACCTCTCACCGTGACCACAGTGCTCCTCTCGCGTGGCCAGATGAGAACGTGTGGGTGAGCGGCGCTGGAGCATTTGTGAAAGGTGGAACGTGAATTTTCTGACGTGTCTTAGCCTCTGAAAACAGGCACTTGTATCCGCGTGTTTGCAGCAGGTCCCCAGAGCCTCTTCCCAGCAGTGCTGGGCTCTGAGCCTGCAGGAGCTGGGGACCAGTCAGCACGATGGGCAGCCTCCCGTTGCTGTCCACAGCTCCCTGACAGGAGGTTGGAGCTGGGGGGGCGTTCGGTCTCTTCTCCCTAGGAATAAGCAACAGGAACCACCCTCCAGTTGTTCCAGGGGAGGTTGAGTTGTCCCTGAGGAAGAATTTCTGTCCCGTTGGGGTTGTGCAGGCGTGTCCCAGGCTGCCCAGGGCAGTGGTGGAGTCCCCATCCCTGGAGGGGTTTCCCAGCCGTGTGGAGGTGGTGCTGAGGGACAGGGGTCAGTGGGGACCTGGCAGTGCTGGGGAACGGGGCGGACTCGAGGAGCTGAAAGGGCTTTTCCAGCCCAAACTCTGTGATTCTGTACAAACTTGCCATTTTCTGCTTGCCTCGGCAGTCTCCCTGTGTGCTTTTAGCACAGGGAATCTGAGCCAGGAGGGGGGCAGCTGGGGAGGAGGTGTGAGGAGGGAGGTGAGTGGGTGGAGAGGAGAAGTGGGCGGTGGGGCAGAGCTGCTGGTGGGGAGCAGACCTCTTGAGAGGGGTGAGGAGCTGGTGAGAAGAGTGCGGTGTTGAAGTACCGGCTGTGGGCAGGCTGGGGAGGTGACCGCAGGAGGAGCTGTCCTGAGGCTCCCTGGCAGCACCCAGGGTGTCTGGTCCCAGTAAGAACACCCATGCAGCAGGGTGGGAGTTGTCTGCACTGGGCCGGGGCTGCCGCTCGTCCCTTCGTTCACAAAAGTCGGGCTGGGCACCGCGCTCCCTGTCCCCTGACAGCCTTTGCTGCACTGCTGCCATGTCACCTCTGCCGCCCATCTGTGCCAGCCGACCCTCCCCACTGCCCCCTTTGTCCCTAACCTTCCTCCCGCAGGTCTCCACGCTGGAGACCGCACTGTCCTCTCCCTGCAGACCTGAAGCTGGAGATGGGTTTTCTTTTGTTTTTCTGTTTGATCTGTGTTTGTGTTTTTGCATGAGTCTCCTTTCCAGCTGATTCCGGTTTGGAGCTGGGTTAAACTGCACAAAATACTGTTTAAAAGAAAAAAAGAAAGGAACTTGTCAGGATGCATTTGTTAGATCACGTTTAAAATGAAATAGCACTGAAGGTAGTTTTTGTCCAAAGAGAGGGGGGCTGAAAAGCCGTCAAGCCGCAGGAGAAAGCCCCTCCTTTGTTGTCCTCCTGACATTGAAGTGTAATTTTTCATGGTTATTTGGACTGGAAAATGGGGGGAAAGGGAGAGATGGGCTTGCGATTATTTCCCATAAATGACAGCACAATCACATCACGCTCCACTACAAACATGCTCAAGGAATTTGCCTTTTTTTTACATTTCATGTGTGAAAATAACAGCAACCTTTCTAGATCTGCTGAAATTCAAGGGGGCGAATCCCTGTTGGGTTCTGTTGACTTAAAATTTAGCCCAGTTTACGAAAAAAATGGACAGCCTTGTTCCCAGGGACAGGGCGAAGACGGCGCCATCTCAGGGAAGGGGTTCTTGGACTTGGGTCACTGCGTGGAGGTGCCAGCATCCTCTGGAGGTGTCTCTGGTGATGGCCACGGTGCTGCCAAGCCCCATGGAAGGTGCGTGAGGAGCCGGCACCATGAGGAGCCGAGTGCACCTAACACGCTGCCCGGCTCCCCGGCTCTGGCTCCCTTTGCCGGATAAACCCAGCCCTCAGTCAGGGGACCAGCTCGTCACGGGCTTGTTCGTGCAGAGCTGTGTTCTGATAACACTATTTGCTGCCCGACTTTCCCGGGGGGTGAAGGTGTCTAGAGCAGCCGGGGCCTTTCCCAAGCCTGTTCCCTGCACGTCTGAGCCCCGGACCTGCCGAAGCGGGTGGGACTCTCGCACCCCTGAAGCTGACGGCAGTGACTGCGCGCTGCGCACAGGCAGGCTTCTGCCTTCTGCCAGCTGTCCTGCTCTGCTCGCTCTTCACCACCACCAGCCTCTGTTTTGTTAAGACAGAATTTGTTTTTTCTTCTCATTATCTGGTTTTGATAGCATTATTCTCTTTCCTAGTGCTGCCACTTTCTGTTACCGAAGCACAAAGCCAAAGGGTGCAGGTTTTGTCAGCCCTCCCCGCCTGCCCCTGGACCGAGCCTCTGGCTGGAGCTGGGAAATCACGGGCAGTGCCCAAACGCCAACCCAGTACCCATACGAGCAGGAGCATGCCCGTTTAAGAAGAGGTGCTGACGGCTGGCAGGAGGTCACCTCGGTTCTGTGGAGCAAGAAGCTTGTTTGGGAGATAACCAGAGACCTGGATGCTGCTGCAGGGTTTCAGAGCTGTTCAGGGGAACTGGCCAAAAACTCTGAATTTTTTCTTTGGAGCAGAAAACAGAGGAATGGAAGCTGAAAGTTCGCGAGCGGTTCTTCTGCTGCTGAATTTCTTGTTTTATTTGTCTGAACGCTTGCCTCTGTAGTGAACTGCACAGGAGGCAGATAAACTCTGCCTGCCTTGCGGAGATTGGTGGCTCAGGATGGCTCTATCAGCCGGGGCCTGTCCGTAGCCAGCGTTTTCTTTTTTGTCAGTGAAAGCAGCACAGATACGCTCTGACCACGCTCTGAAATGGGGCCATCTTGGAAATAAGTGCCATTAATCCAAGATACGTGTAGGATTATTAGTGTTTTTCTGCAGCCTTCTGTCAGGTGACTGGATTCACCCACCAGCTTTTCCATCAGGGCTGGAGCTCTGTGGCATTCCTCTGGTAACCTGTGCTTGGGGCTGGCTGGAGTCCTGCTTCTCCTTTTAGGCAAACAACAGGAATAAACAAGTTTATGTAGAGTAATCCAGTTAGGAGCCAGCACAGAGTGTATTTGTGCGTATATATGTATCCTGAACCTCAGCTGCAAGAGCAGTGACTGCCTGGTAGCCAAGGTTACCTTAGGAGATGTGCCCCGGGTGAGCTTGAGCTGGGTGGGAAATACATGAAGGCCAAAAACCCTCTGGAAATGGATTTACCTACATTTCCATGTGGATGGATTGTCTCATCTTCAAATGCAAATAGTCTGCAAGCCAGGGAGAGGTGGAAAACATGTTTTTTCTGTTGGGCTGGCCACAAATGAGCAGTCGAATTGTTTCCAGGGTGTTGCTCCATGTCCTGACCCTTGCCAGCTTCTCTTCCTCCACAAGCCTTTTCCGAGGCTGTGCTCTCGCTCAGACTCCAGCCAGCTGCGGGGTTTGCCATCGCTCCCTTCCATGGTGGGCCACAACATCTGCAGCAGCACCCGTGGCTGCTCACCTGCAGCCGTGTGCTCACACATCCCCTGGCAGGGCGAGAGCTTAGGGAGGCACGTGGGGGAGAAAAAACCAAAAGGCAGACCACTGTGTGGTCCTCTGGCTCGGGGAGCTCTGCATGCCCCGCGCAAGGGCCGTGCCGCTGGCCGTGGGACTGGAGCCCCGCAGGGCAGAGACGCTGCAGCCCGTCGCACTGCCCAGTGGGAGCGGGGATGGATGCGTGCTGCTGCTGCAGCAGAGGTTTGCCTGTGGCCAAGGCAGTGCCCTGCCTCCTGCCACAGCTTCTGCAGGGTGCCCAGGATGGGCACCTGCGTTGAACCCTATGGGAGATGTCACCTCACGCGAGAGACTGCAGCAGCAGTTGGACAGGCTCTGGGGAAGCACATGTCCTTCTGCAATAGGGGCACTGGATGACGTTAGACCTTCTTCCCAGAGAGCTCTGCGTTTGTTCCCACAGCCGAGTGTGCCTGACCCGTGGGCATGGTGCGAGGTGGGACCACCCTCCCCATGCCTCTTACCCGTTCTGAGTCAGCGTCGTAATCCCATGTGGGCGCAGTTTTGCAGAGAGCTGAATGAAAGCTGCTATTAGGACAAGCAGCACCAGGCTCAGGGGCAGCTGAGCTTCCCAGGGTCCAGGGGGGCATCGACCGCCCAGGGACCACCTGAAGCCCCTACTGCTTCCATAAGGACCCAGACCATGGCCCATCTCCTCCCAGGGCACTCGACCTCACATTTGAACTAGTGTAAAGCAGCTGAACTTGTGAAACACGCTGTGCTGAGCCCGGTGTCAGTGAGGGAAGCTGCCCCTCATCAGCTGGCAGCTCACGGGGAGCCAGCACAGCGGTGGTGGCACAGCGGTGGTGCCACAGCAGTGGTGACATGGCCGTGGTGGCACAGCAGTGCCTGCATGCGTGTCTGTGCACGTGCAGCCGTGCAGCTGGCTGCACACAGGCCATCTCTGTCACCTTCCCTGACAGTGTCAGCTTGCAGGAGTCAGCCAGGTCTCACTCCTGTCTTTCTATGGGCTTTTTTGGCTACTTGTCCTGAAAAAGGGAGCATCGGGGGTTCTTTTTGTTTCAAAGGAGAGACCCTGTGTACAATTAAAACTTGTTTCTGGTAAACCTCATTCCAGGAAAGATGAGCTTTTAACAAAAGGCTTTTGACAGCTGCAGGGTATTTCATTTTTTTAATGCCGAATGAAAAATCAATACATTTTTCTAGGTTATACATATTCAGAACAGGCTTGATATTTCCATTATAATGGAAAATGGGTGTCTGCACATCTCGCCTGTCAGAGCTGCACCACCGCATTTTCCAAGCCACTGCTAAATATTTCAAACCTGATTTGATTGTGGTTCATGACAGCTAATGTTTCTCAGCTCTTGAGCCTGCCGGAGGGTGGAGAGCCAAGCGCACGCTCTTTCTCTCCCATCCCCATATTTCTGACACCCCTGAAATGCCCCTTATCCCTTCGGATAAGAGGTCTGGGTTTGGTAAGGAAAGTCCAGCTGAGAGAAGGAGCAGCAAGAGGTCTGGGGCTGTTCAAGCTGGCCTGGATCCAGTCAGGATTTGCTGATGTCTCCAGCACTCAAACTTTCTGGGTTTTGAAAGGGTCAGAAACACAGCAGCGTGGTCCTGCACAACGGTCGGCGTGGGGGGTTCGGGCACATTTTCAGTGTGTGACTGAGTCAGAGATTCCCTAACATCTGCAGATGCCAGATACTCATGATTTTCCAGACTCTTCTCCCTCTCTTCCCCTCTCCCCCCCCCGCCCAGTGAATGGTTTAATTTTAAATTAAAAGGAAATTCCACTGTCTGAAATGATTTATTCATGAAGGAAGAAAAGACTCTTCCAGGATTTTGCATGGGGCAGATTTGGTACGATGGAAGAGCAGGCTCCTGGGGCTCCAGGTGCCCCACTTGCTCGCTGGTGGTATTGACCTGAACCCCAGCAGTTGGAAAATTCCTTTAAGAAAATTTATTAATAAAGCATCTTGGCACAGGGACCCATGTGCAGGTTGTGGTGTTTGTATTTCAATGGAACAGGATCTCCCCCATACAAATCCCGCAGCAACAGCTCTTGCACCTGCCCTGGTGAGCTCCCCGCAGAGGATGGAGCCCACGCACCCGTTGTGAGCTCATACACCCCGTGTGGGTGGAGTTTCTGGAAGCCAAAGACATGAGTCTGGCACCTCCCTCCTCTGGGCATGGGCCACGATAGCATCTCTGGCCTTCTGGAGCCCCTTACTGAGGTTTCCAGGGTGGGAGTCAACCCATCGCCTCTTACCAAGCATCCTCTGTGTCAGTGCCACACCTCTGGGCTCAGCAGCTGGCCCAAAGTCCTGGTCAGGGTCTTTGGCTGGCAGAGACTCCCTGTCTACTGCCGAAATACTGCGGAGACTTCTGCTGCTCTGGGTACCAGCCCTGACTGGGACACATCTTGGGGCGGACAGTTTTAAGCTGAATACCGTTTCAACTACAAAACAACTGGTGGAGTTTTTAATCAGTCTTCCTAAGGAAAACAGGGTCAAGCCGCTGGGTGAATGAGCCCTGACGGTGTGCACAGCTTCAGGGAGGCAGGGTCAGACAGTAAGAGCAGGGTCAAGAGGGTTCAAAAATAAACTCCCTACGTGTTGGTGCCCATGGGAGCAGCCGTTGGGAGCTGGTCACAAGGTGTCTGTACGCTCTGCGGCAGGTCTGTCCCATGGGGCTCTTCAGACGTTAGGTAAAAGGCGGTGGTCAGCTCTGCTGGGACGCAGCGCAGGAACAACATGACACCAGGATCTGCAGGCACCTGGAAGCCCACAAGATCCTTTTTGTGCGTGCAGTGGATGGAGGAGAAGAGCAGACCTTTCCCTACCAGATGTGATGCTGGCCTTGTCCTCGCAGAAGGATGGCCCAAAGAAATGCGGGAGGGAGGAGAGGTGGTTGGGTGCCGTTTGCACGTGCATTTGCTACCCAGACCTGCCATCGACTCGGCAGCTGCAGAGCTGCCGGCAGAGCGTGGGTGCAAATCTTTCAGGAACAGGAGCTCTGCTGCATTTCTTTTTCAGTGCTGGAGGATCTCGATGTTAGAAGCTGCGTCAGATCATGCGCGTGAGCCCTGCGAGCAGGCTGAGGGAGGTTCAAAGCTCTCTGCAGTGGGCGCAGCCAGCTGAGGAGCGGTGCGGCCGCGGACCCTCTCCCGACCGTCCCTGGGGCCAGCTGAAACACTGGTGGCTGCGAGGCAAGTTAGGCAGGGCGTGGTGAGCAGGGCTGGATCCAGCCTTCCAAAACGTCTGCTGGAGGAGGATCATGAGACAGGCAGGGGTTAACACTTCCCCTTCCCCTTGTCCCTGGGGTCTGTGGGTGCAGGGAGCTCCTGGGGCGTGCCTGGGGAGAGGAGCAGGATTGTCCTCCGTAAAGGCCCTGGGAGCGAGGAGCCAAGTACGGATGGTGCCAGGGCTTTTCCCAGCTGATTCGGAGCCTCTCCAGGCGGATGGGTCTTGTACTCCGCTCCCTTCCCGTCCTGCTTTATACAAAACACTTCAGAACCAGTCGGCTCAGACCGGAGCAGGGTCTGAGGGCTTTCTGCAGCCCGCCTGCCCCGCACCGGGCTGTTGAGCCAAGGAGGCAGAGCTGGTCCTCCAGGAGAAGCCGTTCCAGGGTTGGGTGCTGGGTGCTGGGGTCTGCTGGGGCTCGGCCGGGGCTGGGTGGGACGGCCGTGTCTGCCGGCACACAGGGATTGCGGGCCCGGCCGTTTGTAGCCTTGTTTTTTAATCATTTTCTCCCGTTATTGGTATTCATAGCTCACATTTTTCCGGTTACTGTCAGCCTGGGCTTTCATCCATTTTAAAGAGCTATTTTTTCCCTTGTTGATGATGATGATGGTATAAAGACAGATGGTGTAACTGCTTATGAATGTCCTATTTTATTCCCCTCGAACCAGACAGTGCACTTGAAGACGTGTATTATTTCCACATGCTCAGGTTAGAGCCCAGACAGTGTCTGAGCCCCGCCGCCGGCTCGCCCTTCCTCTTCCTCCCATGCCGATGCTGACACCTCCGGGTCGCAGCCGGGAGTGCCGCCGCACCGGGCACCCTTTGTATTTGGACGGGACCGAACTGTTCGGAACGGGGGGCTCCAGGCTAGGGGGCCTCCGGGCTGGGCGCTGAGCAGGGCCGAGGGGCCCCTCCTGACCTGGAGCAAACCCAGCCGGGTCTGGACCGGGGCTGCGGGCAGTGGACGATGGGCGGTAGATGATGGACAATGGGTGGTGGGGGTCCGGCTCCCCACCCGCCTCAGCTGGCCCGGGCTGTCTGCAGGGCCCAGGGAGCCAGCTGAGCCAGTTGGGTGTCCAGAGATTAAAATGAAGATTTGAATAAAATAATAGAAACCCCTTAATGGAGGTTTTTTAATAAAACCAGCTAAATCTGTGCCATCTGCTTCCACTGAGGAGAAGCCACCTCACCCTGCAAGGCAGCGTTTTGAAGGCAGCAAGGCAGTTGGGTTGGGTTGGGTTGGGGGTGCGGTTTGTTGGTTTTTTCCCCAGAGTGGAAAAAAATTTGGAATTTTAATTTCTGAAACGTGAATCCAGCTGCTGATTTCACAGCCCTTCTCTGCAGCAAACTCTAGCGCTCACCGCCCAAGGCAGACAGCTCATCTCACCCCTGTGTCACTGATCTGCGTCTTCCCGCGCGTTGGGTGCCTTTACCTCGCCATGCCACCCATCGCTCCTCTCCCGCTGGGGTCCTTTTCCCAGGTGAAGAGCACTGGGATCCCTGCAGCTCTCAAGGGTTCCTGGCTTTTCAAAGAGCAGAAGAGGAGTAGAGTATAAATCATGGTGCTTCCCCTTGCTATCAGTGCTGATCTCTGGGTACTTTGACAAGTTCCTCCCTGATTTAGGTTGTCCCAGTCTCAAAGGGCACTGCTGAGTATCTGCAATCTCCTAATATATATTTTCAATCCTGATTTCTAGCCCTGCCTTTGTTAGGGGAGGATGGGGTTGGTGCTTTAACTGGTCAGGTAGTTCAGATAAAACCTCAGGATAGCCTGGGATTTACCAGGACCAGATAATGCAAGTTGAAATTTTGAACTCTCCGGCCTAGAGGAGGATCTAATGGTTAAAAGCGCCCTTTCTTGCCGGTGTTGATGTAGCCCCCGTCAGGTACACGGTGGCTGCCCGGCTGCGTGCACTGTACATCAGCACCCAAGGTATTAGACAATAACGTGGCCGTTACACGCTGGTGTAGAGGTGTGGCAGCTGTGGCTGCCTGGCTCTCAGTATCCCACCTGTCGCGGGTGCCTCTGTGTGGAGCTACCTCATGCCATGTCGACACGCTCCGTGCCACCGGCCCTGGCGCCGGCCCTGGCGCACTGGTGCTGTGGTTAACGGGCGAGGCAGTGGTGCTTGGTGTTTTGTTCTGAGCTTTCAGGCTTCGCTTCACTGGGTAGTTCTTCTCCTTCATGCATTTGCACCTGTATGGGACTGCCTGTGTGCTCAAACCCTTCCCGTGACGGGGATGAAAATAAGACCCCCGGCAGCTTCCTCCTGTGCTTTGTGCCAGGGCCCCGTCTGCAGAAGACAGTGCTGCTCCTTGCTCTGTCTGAGCAGAAGCAGGTGTTGGTGTGTCTGCAGTGAACGTGGGGGTCTCGGTGACCAGGGTCAGTGCTACGTGGTGCCATTCAGTCTGAAGAGCTTGAGGTGGGGATGAGGAGGAAGGCTGAGGCTGAAGGTGCTGGAGGCTCCGGTCAGTCCCTGACGCTCCTCTAATCCCCAGCGTGGTTGGGTAGTACTCTCTCATACCATACAAACGCTTTACCGTACATTGCACCGCAGGGGACGTCAGTGGCTATAAGGGGTAGAAGTGGGTGAGATGCTTCATTTTGTCTTCATCTCTCGTATTTTCCCCCAATTTCTTTCTCGACCAGCTAGCAGGTGGTGGTGGGAGAACGCTGGGTGACACTGACATCTGCCACTCAATACTTGTGCTTCAGCGTTGGCTGTTGCACTTGCTCAGTGGCAGTTACTTGCTCTTCTGGTTTGACTTCCATTTTTACGTTACGCTTTCTGCTTCTCTTCTTTCAGAAGAATCCACTGAAGATGTGGAAGGGCCCAATGAAACAGCCGGTGATGCTGAAGAGCCTGCCAAGGAGCAAGAGAGTGGAGGGGACAAGGACCAGAGTAAATGGACAGGTGGGTTTTGGTGCCTTTCTCTTTAAATCCAGAAAAAGAAAGTGGGAAGAGCAGTGGTCTGCAAAACTCTTCCCTTAAATGGCCGCGTCAGCGCAGCTCTGTCGGCATGACAGGAGTGGCGTCCTCTGTGAAGTCTTTGGGTGTAGCTTCGTGACACACTCAGGCAGTTTGAGCCTTCTGCTGGGGCAGTGGGTCGGAGCTCCCAGTGCTCCATGGTGTTGGACCTGCCCCGGGCAGTGGAATCGTCAGCTGGGAGGGGAGGAGGGAGAAGGGAACTGCCCTGTCTGGCAGCAGCCAGCTCTTGGGGTGGATTAAGCGTATCATGAAACCCCACCCTGTGCTGGTGAGACACGAGAGACTGTTGGCCTGCTTTTTCATCATGGTCCTGGCTCTGGTAGCAAGATTTTGACAGAGAAGGGCAGAGCAGAGAGGCAGAGTCTGTGCTTGTGCTTTGTTAACTGCTCGCTGGGTGCTGGAGCCCCGACATCCTGAAATGGAAACGGCAGATGCACACAGTGCTTAAGTTGTTACTGCAGGGAATCTGAAAGGTTTCTCTCTGAAGAACCCTTAGGTGGATTCATTATGAAGGTGTTGGGTTGCCCTGTCTTCCCCAGAAGGTGGTTGCTCTCTTGCAGAGGTGAGTGGGAGGATCTTTTAAATATGCCTTGCCTTGGAGCAGAAAGCAGCTGCAGGAT
Organism: Bucorvus abyssinicus; assembly: GCA_009769605.1. Lineage (NCBI taxonomy): Eukaryota > Metazoa > Chordata > Aves > Bucerotiformes > Bucorvidae > Bucorvus > Bucorvus abyssinicus. Next base: position 21,938,725 of record CM020040.1, read on the forward strand.
TGTCCACCTCTGGAGAGGGCCATCCTCCTCCTCAGCTGGCACTTTGAGACCACCGCAGCGTAGGTAGAAAATGAAGGTGCTGGAGGCAGTACTCAGTTTCCTTGACCTGGGATGGAGCAGCTCTGACCCTCCGTTTCCGTTCCTGCACAGCAGCTCCGTGGGTTTGCAGGTGTACGGGTGCTTGGTACGATGCCTCTCTCAGCCTGCACAGAGATCCTTCTTCCAGGCAGCCTTCTCCTGCCACGTTTGTGGTTGCCTCTTAGTGAGCCACAGCCAGAGATACTTCAGCTGACACAGTCTTCAGAAGGATGAGGTGTGGGCTTTCACCTCAGTACACTTTTAATCTCAACCCGTCTCAGTCTCAGTCAGCTGGAAGGTGTGTCCAGACCGGCGCAGGAAGCGCGCTGTGCTGTAGTGCTTGTTGAAGCTCGTGTTCCCCGTCTAGACCACACTCACTGAGGTTGCTCAGTGTGTCACTTGCCATCGCAGACCCGTTCCTCAACCTAGAGGTGCAGATTTTGCTTGGCTGTCAGTGATTTTTAGTCTCTTGGTGAGGGGGATTGTGTCATCCTAAGCAAAAGCATACTTGGTGAAGTGACATGGAGTGATGTAAGTATCGTGTATTTATTAAATCTCCTAAACGGTAAGTAGGGCCCTTTGCTCAAACCCGAAGCGCTTACAAAAGCTGATCTATGTGAAAAGATTATTTTTGTATATTAAAACACATAAGGAAACACGGAGCACCTACTTTTTAAACCCTTCACTATCCAGAAACTCTGAATTTGAATGGTTTAATTTCTTCATGCTGACAGTGAAGTTCCTGGCCCATTTTTGGTGTTTGTCGGTCAAACAGCAGGTAAGAGGGGGACAGCTCCGTCAGGTCTCCAAACATTACCCTCCGTTTACATACAGTGGAGATGCCAAGCAGGTACCACACCTCGGTCTTGTAGTGTTTCAGCTTTTTGAGCTCTCTGGAGGAACGTGGCTGTGTTGCCGTGTCCTTGTCCTTAGACGTGGAAAGGAATGGAAACTAGGTCAGGTTATTCTTAACAATCACAGAAGAGCAGTGTCCACGTGTACATCAAAATGCCACGGTACAAACTGGGACGTAACCAGGGAGGAGGCGGGCAGTATCGAGGAAGAACTCACTTGCTTTGAGAGGAGCCTGCAAGAAAAGAGGTGGTCTGCAGCTCAGCAGAGTGGCTGTCAACCACCATGTTGAGGAAGCTGAAGAGCATAAAGCCTTCTTTGCATTCATCTTCACCAAATAGAGCAACCGCGTGCAAGACCAGAGCAGCCCATGTCAGCAGCTCGTGGGGAGAGCTCGTCCTCCAGCTCTGAAGGAACGGGCTGCAAAGTGCTTAGTGAAGCTAAATGTTGTCACATCCGTGACCTGCTGCTTCATACCTGGGTGTTCTGAGAAAGTGGCTGAAGCATCCTCAGACACGTCAGCTGGTCTCTCTTGTGAATTCACAGAAAACAGGCGGTGCCGCGAGGGGCCAGACATGGTGCTGGTCTGTGACTAAAGGAGGAGCTGGAGAACCACACACCTGCCAGCTCCGCTTGCCCCAGATTTCCCTGGGAACTGACCAAACAACAGCTTGTAAGTGCTGACGGGAGGATAATGAGTTACAGTCGACACGGATTTGTCAAGAACAAATCATGTCAACACGACCCAATTTCCTTCTGTGTGAGGAAGGTCCTGTTTCCTGTCACTATCTCGAACCTTCTCCTTAGGAAGACTCTTAACGGTGCTTTTCAGGACAGTCTGAAAGCGAAGTGCGAGGGTAATGGTGTAGGTGAAAATACTGCGGCATGGGTGTGTTCCTTCAGCACAGGACTTCAGCTGTCCATTTCTGAGCTTGGGCTGCCAAGAAGGACGAGGAGCACTTTCAGAAAGCCCAAGCAGCAAGAGTGACCCAGAACAGAGCATGGTCTGCGTGGTGCCAGCTGTGAGGAGAAAATGGAACAAACGGGCCTATTTGACCCAAAAAGAGAAGACCAAAGGGGAGGACAAAAATAAGTCTTCTTGTGTATAAAATGTTTCTGAAAGGAAGGAAATAATTTGTTCCTCAAGCTCAGGATAGAGACAACAAGAAGCAATGGGCTTAAGTTGAAGGCAGAAAGATTGAGCGTAGATAATAAAAAAATTTCTCCTGGTACAGCTTGTGAAGCACTGGAGTAGATTTTCTGGGAAGGTTCCTCAGAGGTCTTTCAAGAAGATCAGACGAGCTGCTCTCAGGAATGAAGTAGACACAGTTTATCCTGCTCTGGCTGGACCGGCTGACCTTTGGAGGTGCCTCTGAGCTGAGCAATTCTGTGCAAGTGGGAGACAGGCGAGAGAGAAGTGCAGGCTCAAAGCCAATAGTGTCTTGAAGTGGAGGCTGATAGACGCGTTTTCTGTTCATCATGCTGCAATTTGATCATTACGTTCCGTAGCAGTTTGTGCCTCAGTTTCTTAGCTGTGCACTGGATGATTATTTCTTCCACTTTCTTAAAGACGTGTGAGATCTGTAACGGAACGCCGGGGGTCTCCCCGGCTCCCTCCGCACTGACGCGCGAGCGATGGGTCAGTTGCGTGGCTGCTCTGCGGCACCGCGTCCGTCTGTGGTGGCTGCGCTGGTGTCGGTGTTAGTGCTGAGAGGAACAACTTCTCTGCTTTCACGGTAAATTTGTCAAGACGTCTCAGCTGCAAAATAAATTTGTCGATCTGGATTTCGTGTATTTGAAAAAGGAATAATCTTAAGCAGAAACATTTTTTTAGGCCGTACTTCCCATTAAACTATACAGGTGAAAAACTCCATCCCAAATAAGGGTTCGTTTTCCCTTGGTCTTCACATACATCTTTGTGGCTCCTGAAAGAAGTCTGGAAAGTGGCAGGGCGTCTGCTCCCAGGCGTGCTCTCGCTGCCTCGGTTCCCCTGCACCCCCAACACGCAACAGTCACTAACGCGCTACCGTCTCTCCAGACACTGCGTGGAGAGCCAAGGGACGATGTTCCCTGTTCTGGTCGGGACCCATTTGCTTTCTCTTTCTCCTCCCGCTCTGGCAGTGGGATGAAGCAGCTCCCGAGCGCCGTTGGGTGCAGCCCTGCACCCCAGCACTGCCCCTGCTCTGCCCCTTTCTGCCCCAGAGCCAACCACCCCCGTGCTGGAGAAGGGAGGTGCTCCTGCCTGATGGCTCAGCTTTAGAAATTGTCTTGTCCTGGCTAAGGTGAGATCTATCACAAGCCAACCAGCCGGGAGGAAAGAGGCCGTGGCTATTCCCCACTCCGTTTTTAGTGGATGTAAGTGATTAATATTCAACCCACAGTCTTCTGGCTAAAGCCTGAATCAAACCAGGGTACATCAGGACCAGACGTGAGATTTGGGGTGGGGCTTGTCCGTGTTTTCTGGCTAGAGCGAAGCACTTCATCTGCAGTGACCCAGCTATGAAAGAGACCTCCTTAATGCACTGTTGCTTGTATAGATGGAGAATATCAGATTTTTTCCCACAAAAACAAGAAACAAACTCTACTTAAAATATAGATTGAAATGAAATATTTCTAGAGGAGTTGCCTGAAGGGCTTTTATTTTTTTTAATGATTTTTTTTTTTTTTTAATCCATGATGCTCACCTAACAGAGCAATTAGTGCAATGGAGCATCCCTGATTTGAATCCGTGGTAGATTGCTATTAAAGGACATATTAATGGGCTGCCGAGAGCTGGGAAATTGTTGCAGAAAAGTGTGTTTATGGAGTATGGTGCTGGCAGGCATGATTTCAATCGGATTTGACATGTTTAACATAAATGTATACTGCACAGCTCCTGCAGTTTATGAATAATTCCTACAGGCCCACTGCCTTTCTAATTACTGAAATTGAAAAAAACAGGTCAGGCACATCCTGACGGAAATCTATTACCGCCCCTCCCCCCGCCGCCGCTTTTTGCTGTTTTTTTAATATATGGCGTTTGTTGAGCACTTAATGGCTGGGAGATGCTGCGGACCAGCGTGAAGACGAGGGAGACAGCAGGCTGTGAGGACGGGGACGAGGGCCGCGATGGAAGCTCTCGACCCTGGCTGCTGCGTGAGGGAATCCGAGGAGAGGGGATGGGGAGGCTGACTGTAATGGGGCTTTTTTCCTGAGCACTTACGGAGCACGAGAGGCTCAAGCGCAGGAGAACAGCCGGGCCGGGCGCCCGGGTGCCGCGGTTCACTGGGGACGCTGGGCTCGGAGCACACCTGGCTCCTGGCAGCGTCTGCAGGCACTGGATTCTGGTCTCTGTGGGGACAAAGGGGAAGCGATGGCCCAGTGGTGGCTCTAGGAGGACCCCAAAGGCCCGTCACCCTTCCCCAGGCTGTGGGACCTCCCTGGGCTCTGCCCGCTGCCTGGAGCTGGCTGGCCCCGGAGCATCCTGTCCGAACTGGTGTGGCTCTGCCGGACTGACCCGGTCCACGGTGAGCCACGGGCTCAGCATCTTTGATTCTTCCCCGCAATCAGCCTGTTGTGTTTATGACTCGTTTCTGAACTTTCTGTTTATACCTCGCAAAGTAAGGCTTAAAAATAAAAAGCAGCAAAATTACCAGTCTGGCCAAAGCGGGACAATTGTGGACTTCTAGCTGGGAGAAAAGGTCATGCACACCCCCAAACCGGAGCCGGCTGTCCCTGCCTGCCCTCCCTGCCCGCACAGCCGCCCGCCAGCTCTGGGCTGCCTTCGCCGGCTGCTGAGCTTGTGGCACGTGCGCGTTGGGTTCCCCCCACAGAACCCAGCTGCTCCCCCCAGCAGTGCTAACACATGCTGAGACCACCGCCTGGCAGTCCCTGCCCTCGGGACGCCCGGTGGCACCGCTGGGCGATTGCTGGGCTGCAGGGGGCCCGGCCGACGGCTGCCTTGCTGCTTTCAGACGCTTCTCTCAGTGCTCCTCTCCGGTAGTTTCTGCTCGCCCAGTAGCTGTGTGCGGCCCAGCAGCGGCGGCGATCCCTTCTTGCTGGTTTTAAGGGTTAGCAGCGTTCCTGCTGTTCGGGCCCTCTCCCAGGCTCAACACATTGATTTAATAGATTAGCTGAGACGGGCCCTCATGGTACGTTAGCTGAAATACTTTATTCACTTGATTCGGACAGTAGTACTCTCACAGACTATAGCTGGCTCAAGAACCACGTGAAATAGGTCAATATAAAAGATTATTGTTATTTCCTTCTAGCCACTGTGTAACTTAAAGAACCCCAAGATTTCCCAGGGTTCTAAAGATGCCACCTCAGACACCACCGCTGGAAGAAAAGCTGCAGTGCTTCAGGGTACCATTTTGAAAAGGTGGGGTCATGCTGGGCAGGAGATGGGATGATTTTCCACGTGCCCCGTCTTTCCTTCTGCCCGGCACAAGTCTCTGAGCAGCAGAGGTGAGCTGTCGCTCCGGGTGCAGGCAAGCCTGCAGGCTTTGGTTTCTTTCGGTGCATTTGCTGGAGCGTTTTGCTACTCCTGTGCCAAGGCCAGCCTCTGCTGCGGTCCCAGGGTCGAGACTGATCCGTAACTTCTTGCCATGGTGCCAGTATCTCTCGCCCAGCCCACGCAGGTCATTGTCTCTCACCCAGCACCTTCGCTCCTGGCTGCCTTGGAGCACGGTGTGGGGAGCGGCGCAGCTCCTGGCAGCTCCGGGGCCTCCTTGGGGAGCCAGCAGGAGATGAGCCGGGCTGCAGGGCTGCGGGGAAGGTCTGTGGTGCTCATGATGACAAGCAGAGCACTGCCTCCACGTGCCCCTTGTGCTGCCTGGCACCTCACCGCAGCATTTTCTGGGTGCTCTGTGTTGGTACAGAGCATGGCAGAAAAGTCTGGTGGCAGCTGGGGCTCCTGCAAACTGTAATATGAATATTTGATAGTAATTCAGTTGTTCATACTCACTGCAGATGGGAAGGTATGACACAGCATTAGAAAAACAAATTATTTGACCATTTTCAGGGCCATATTTCTGACAGGCAGCAGTACAGGTCTGGCTACAAAAGTGTGCTCGCAAATCTCTGTGTATTTACTCCTGTCTATCATGCGATCGCGTTATTTATCAAATACAGAGTTGAAAAAATACTGTAGAGCAACAGGCAATATCCAGGCCTGTTAGTATGGCTACAACATCTTATTAGAACGAGCAGTGCCTTCAGGGAATAAGGGGTGTAAACAGCCGGTGTTTCAGAGAGAAACATCCAACCACATACTATGAGAGGAGGAAACCAAGGGGCAGCGCCCAGGTGCCCTTTCGGGGAGCCCGAGCGGGGCTCTGGCCGTTGCCGTGTCACTGCCGTCTCCCGGTGGAGTTACCCCGCAGAGCTGTACCAACGGTGTGTTTCTGCGGGACAGCAGCTGCCTGCCGGAGAGCTGAGAGCGGAGCTTCCCACGCCGTTACTCTGGGCTCCTGAGCTGCCCTTCACCGAACGGCACAGGTCGGTCTGGACCAGGGGGCCTGGCCTTGCCCATCGCCCGTGGCGAAGGCTGCGTGAGCGTGGAAACGGATGAAACAGTTGCTCCAGTCGCAGGATTTCAGGAGGAAAACAGTAGCCACATCTAAGGATGCTCCTCTGCGGGACTCGTGCCAGGGTGACGGCTGCCGTCATGGGCACTTGCAGGGCGCTGCAGGCAGGTCTGTCTGGCCCAGGGGTGCGTGATGCTGAGTAATTGCTCCAAGAAAACGTCAGGAGAGGTTTGAGGAGGGAGGCACCACCAAATATGGAATTTTATTTTCCATCAGGCAGTGAAAACACAGCTCCCCGGTCCTGCTGAAAACTTTTTCCCAGGCCGGCTGCTGAACTTAGTAGGAAGGGAGGTTTTTCAGCAGGCGGGGGGCGGGGAGGGTGGTGGTGTTAAATCAATGGAGAGAGCAGAAACCCCACTGTAAATTTCTAGGGCAAGTGGCAAGCTGGTTTACGGAATGCAGGGAGATGAGAACCTCTGGCTTACGGAAAGCAGCATGAATTAATAATCATTTAATTGGCTTCTCCATTATGTTGCTGGGTTGGGAGATGGAAGTTTAGATGAAGGGGCTGTCAGTGGTACTTTAGCTAAAAGAATCTGATGGCTGGGAGGGGGGTGGCAACTCTTGCCACCAGGATGGAGAGCAGGCAGCTTTGGGGCCCCTTGCCGGTCTTGCCTCTGGACCTAGCCGAGGAAGGGATCCCCGCTCCGAAGGAAGCATCCCAGCTCACCTCTGAAATAACGTCTGGGAGGATTTCTCCGCCGCCACTGAAATGCAGAAGCTGCCAAGGAAGAGCGAGAAGACGAGTAGGTCTCTCAGAATATGCTGTGGTGGGCCAGCGTGCCTGCAGCAGCACCGTCCCCTTGCGCTTGGCTGTTGGGTGCATTTGTTGAGATACATAGATTTTGCGCTAAGGTCAGCAAATCTGAACTATATCCGTTTAAAGAGTCAAAATAATAAAAATACCAACGATACGTAGTTGTACATCGTGCTTTAAGGGCAGATTCCCTTTTCTTCCGTGCAAGGCCTGGACCTCTAAGTGTGATGTTGGATGTGGTGAGGGCACAGGTGCTGTGCTCCACCTTCCCTGGGGCCAAGCTGAGGCTCTTTTGGTGTTTCCAGCCGAGGCTGTTTTGTCCCGTCCACTTGGCGCAGGCGCCAAGGTCCCGCGCAGCTGCGGGCGAGCTCTGCAGGCAGGCACCGAGCTGCGTGGCCTCATTTCTCCAGGCAGAAGAGAGTTCTTAATTCCTCTGATCTGTGATGTGGACTGAATGTGTCACTTCATGTGTTTGGCTGTTTATCAACAAGAAACTTTGGTCTCGGTGTTAAAATTCCCACTTGAGCTGTCAACTCAAAAAATAATACTTAGAACAAACATTCTGTATGCGTTTCTCAGAACTCTGAAAAAAACCCAGTTATTCTGGGGTCTGGACAATCATTAATAATTCTGGGTTTGGAGGATTAAAGTTATGGGTTGGGTCAAGTGCATTTAATAAAACTGAGCACTTTGGAGATGGTAAGTAGAAGTAAGATTTAACTTCTCCCTCATTCTAGGCAGGCTGCTTCCCAGTAGACAGGAAATAAGAAAATACCCTGTCGTGACTCCAGAGGTTACAGCTGGTGTTCCGCAGCTCTGGGGTAGTTGACAGTTGGATCGCTCAGTTCAGTCACTGCATCCAAAAGCATCACGTCAATGAGCTCTAGAAGTGGTGCACGGGAAAGCTGGTGGCAGGGGATGTGGACCATTGGCTTCCTGAGCTCCTGCCTCACTCTGCCAGCACAGATCCTGAGCCACCGCTGGTGGGGACACCAGGGTCTTGTAAGTGTCCTGAGCTCACACTGTAGGAGCTCACGGGGTGGGGGGGTTAATGCATTTTTGTTGTTATTTTGTGATTCTCACTGTGTTGTTGAAGCTGAAAGCATTGTCATTCTTTGTTTGGAAAGGTGACCCGTATACACGAGCAGAGTTTCTCAGTCATCCCTTTTCCTCCCTTGCATCCCCCGCCCCTCTCCTGGGGCTGACAGTGCCGGCATGGCTCACGGCAGTGCTGGTCAGTGGTTTTGTGGAGCAGATGACAGCCAAATGTTTGAAGTGGCCATTGACAGAGAGCCCAGAAAGACCCTGCCTGGACCATGCAGGAGACACAATCGCTGTCAGGGGCAGAGAAGTCTAAGGGGACCCAAAGTGATGGCTGTGTTGTCATCCCACCCAGCGCAGGGCTGGAGCAGAGCTCACGTGGCTGCATGACTGCACTGCCAGACCTGGGCTCTCCAGACGCTGGTCCCGACGCCTGACTGCCTGATTGGGGCTGACGCTTCAATGTCCAAGGTCACACTGAGGAGTGGACAGTGTCAACAGCAATTAGCCTCCTTATCGGGGCTGCTCACATCTCACCAGGCTCAGGCAGGGCATTCTAAGGCCGGGTGGTCCTCCAGTCCTGGATCTCCGTGGTGGTCTCTGCCTCCCCGAACCCACTGGGAGGGGCTGCTTTCCTCAGCGAACGAGCAGCACGGGCAGGTCTGGGAGGGGCTGTGTTTCTCATGCTCCAAGCATTTTACTAGTAGAAGTGTGGAAAGGCAGCTTTGGTCCTGTAGACATCTTCAGTGACTTTCTGGTTCTGAACCACAGGGAGGGTCTGGGATTCAGCCAGCAAATTGACTTGAGAAGCAGCCCATCCTTCTGCACAGGGGGAAGAGGGGACCTACACTGCTGTCCGTGTGTCGGCGCTGACACTGCAGACTTCTTGAACCCGACGAAACTCTAGGTTTGGATGTTCTCATGGAGTTGGCAGCACAGGGGTATCCCGTGGTTTTGGTTTCAGATACGTCTGGGACTTTACGTCTGTGGGTGGAGGCTGTGTGACCAGCCAGGGCTGAGATACCAGGCGTGGGGCAGGGCAGCGCTGCGGGGAGGGAGATCACCTCTAAGCAGGCTTTGGCATGGCCAAGTCAACCAGGAGAAATTCAGTCCTACCAGAGCACCTCCGATCCCCGCCTCCCTCGGGCAGGATCGCTACCTGTTGGCAACACTTGTTTTCCCTCTCCTGGAAGTTATTTTCTCACTATTTACCCGAACACTTAAAGACGGGGTCCGGCAGGGAGAGCGGTTCGGAATGGGGCTGTGTTCCGTACTGCCGTGTGGCTCCTTTGGAAGTAGAGCGCCTGCCAGCGAAGAGAGGGATCTTTGTGAAGGACACGGTTTGCCGGGATCTTGCTCTGACGGCTTCTTCTGAAACAACCCGGGTACCAGCGGGTTCACAAAGAGAAGAGAGACGAGTGGAAGAGAATGGGGGGACCGGTCTGAGAATGCTACAGTGCCTTGTTAATCGGCAGCTGATCCATCATATTAAATATCCAGCTGTCATATATTACCTTTCAAGTGAAAATGAATAACTCCCATTAAGGGCGAAATGGGTTTGAAGTCGATTCGAGACAGATTAAAGTACTGTTATGAATGTGTGTTCGGGGAGGAGGAGACGGGGGCTGTGTATAATACACTTGTCCTTACAGTTTTTAAATAATAGATGTCCCACAAATTTATGTACTGCAGGCTGCCAGGGTTCGGGGGAGGGGGAAAGGTCAGGGATGTGCTTCTCGGAGCGCCGCAACTTGCAGGGTGTTTTGCTGTTGACTTCTGGGATCGTTTGCCTGTTTCCGTTTTGCTGAAATCAAACGGCCTCCCCTCAGCTTGTTACAGCGTGAGAACGGGTGAGTCCCGTCCCGCCGCTGGCTGTAGGCCGGGTCTCTGCCAGCGTGGTTCTGGTGGGACCGCTTGCGGGAGCTGACCGGGGCTGATCCGGCGGGGTGCCGCTGCCGCCAGCACACCGAGCACGGCAGCTGGGTTGACAGTCACAGCCTCCAGCCGTGGCCAAGGCAGACCCATTCCAGAGAGTTCGCTGCAGAACCTCCTAGGTGAGCCAGAGCGTGAGCTCTGCTGCGAGTGAGCTGACTGCTCGTGGAGATGACACACTGGCCGTCACAGCTGGCCGAGCATTTGTGCGTGCCCTCTGAACACAGGACAAGGCTCTCCTGCCCCTAACAGGTTGTCAGCAGCCCACAGGAATAGCTGAGATTTCTCTGCTTCTAACGATACCTGACGCGGGTCCCTTTCTGCGGAAGACAGGCAGGAACGAACGGTTCTGGGCAGGCGCGCTTTGCAGGGTGTAGGTTAGTCCACGGACTCTTCCTCCTCCAAGTCCTTGGTATGTCTTTCGAGCAACAGCAGCAGAGTCAATGGAAATATTGTCGTTGTCCAACTTAAACCGCTGTGGGGGTGTCCTGATATAAATCTCTTCTTGTTGCAGCACCCGCCAGCCAGGCAGAGAAGGAGCTGACAGAGCCTCCAGCGTCCTCTAAACGAATATCGTTTCCCAGCAGCTCAGAGTCGCCTCTCTCCTTTAAATGGTCAAAAACTTCAGAGGAGACCAAGTCCGAGCAGGTAAGGAAGAAGAACCTACAAGCTGGTAGTTTGTTTCGTATGAGCCAAAAGCAAGAATAAAATAGGAGGAGGAGGAGGAGGAGGAAAGGCGATAGCTGGTGGCAGGAGAAGGCCCCGCATTGTTAAAGTCTGGCTGTACGGACAGAGGAAGGCAGCAGCTGTCACAATCGCGTGATTCATCTGTCTTGCTCTGCAGATGTATCAGTGCCCATATTGCAAGTACAGCAACACGGACGTGAACCGGCTGCGGGTGCACGCCATGACCCAGCACTCGGTGCAGCCCATGCTGCGCTGCCCGCTCTGCCAGGACATGCTGAACAACAAGATCCATCTGCAGCTGCACCTCACCCATCTGCACAGTGTGTCGCCTGACTGTGTCGAGAAACTCATCATGACGGTAAGTGGCTGCGTAGCCAAGCGTGGCTGCTGCCTTGCTGGCAGAGATGAAGAGCAAAGGGATGGCCTGACCCGCACGGGCTGACTTCGCTGCGCTGGGCAGCTCCTTCATCTGTCAGGGCTCTGTCACCCAGGCTTCCCCCATCCCGGTACAGTCTGTCTGCAAAGACTGTCTTGTCTGTGCCTCAGCACTGTGGAGACTGGCAATGTTTTGGTGTTGAGAGATTTCCCTGTGAAGAGGTGAGAGTAAATGTGATTTCCTTCAACTGCTGAGCTCATGGCATGGGGTTGCATTTTGCACAGAAGCTTCTGGGAGATGCAGGAGCTGACGTGCTGTGCTGCTCCTGTGGCAGAGAGAAGGTGCTCGAGTGTTGGTGAGCACTTCGCAAGAAGGACAGCCAGGGTGATTAAGGTAACATGCAGGAAATCGGATACCAGCTCTCTGCTTGAAATACGAGTTTAAGAACCAAGAGAGTAACTTCCCTTGGCGATCTCATCTCGTGGAGAGGAGACAGCCCTGTTGTGCAGCCCACATTCTGTGTTCTGCGCTTCCTTCCCGTAGTGAGGACCGGTGTTACGGTTGTGTGAGATCAGCTGGATCTGTTACTTCGTGAGGATTCGCTCCATCCAACATTACGAAGCTTTTGTTGTGGAGCAATTCCCTTTTTTCAGGGTAATCTAGACAGGCAAGGGGCACGCTGCGTTGGCCCAAGGGAGGTGGAACCTTGTGGGACTGTTGGATACTAGAGCTGCTGTTTCAAGTGCTGTTTTTAAAACGTTTGGAAATGCCTGGTTTTAAAATAAAACTTAAACATAGGCATTAAAATTCTCCGAAGGAGGCAATTAACCACTGAAGTGTGGAGTGAAAGTTCTCTAGATCAAGTTCATTGTCCTCCTGTGGAGCTCAAAGCTTGTAACAGCCCCACTTCTGAGGCTGTTTGTCAGAGGACACTGTGCCTGGGCTGGGATTGCTATTGCTTGTGCAGCTTCTGACGGGGAAAGAAACCTCAGGCTGTGGCTCAGCTCAGGCGTGTTTGTGCCAGGCTCTTGCTCTGCTCCGCATCCTTGGTTTAGCACCCAGCACAGGAATCCTTCTCCAGCACCATCTCTAAGGAATCGAAAGTCATCTACCTGGAGAGCTGGTGCTTGGTGAGAAGTGGCAAATCAACAGCGCGGCGTTCAGGGTCTTGTTTGTGAGACTAGGGTTTGTGCCCTGGCCAGCGCTACCCCAGAGCCACTGACCCCGAGTCTCTCTGCGGGCGTACGTGCGGAGTCGCGTGAGCAGCCGCCGGACCTCTTCTGCGGGACTCGTACCTGCTGTCGCGGTGCAGAAACGCTCATAAAGGCTGACCCCGCACTGCAGCGCTTCGGTAAATAACATTCTGAGTCCCAGAATGTTTCTTTCATGAATTCCCTTTTCGTGGGTTTCACATGAGTGCGTCTTTCCATTTGCCGGTGTTGGTTTAAGATACAGGTAGAATTAATAAGGCACGTTTTCACAAGCCCTTCTAAATTCACAAATGGGGTGTATTGTCAGAGTTCTACGCCGTTATCGCTTTGGTATAATCTTCGAGGTGAGGTTGTGGCAGCGTTTAGAAACGTGTCACCACGTATATAAAACAAGTGTTTATTTTGATTCCTGTCAGTTCTTCCTCTTGGCGATTTTCTTTCTTGCCCCCCATTTCTGCTTGTTTTCTCCCTTCTTTGCCGATTCCTGACAATGGAAGCAAGTGATCTAGTGTTTGTTGTAACACCCGCACTCTTTATCCGCTCCGCTCTGGCGACATCGTCTGAGCAAGCCCGTGCAGCATTGCCCAGCTTTTCTCTTACCGTGCTCTCGTCCTCCCTTCCTGTCACCCTTCCAGTCCCCTCGCAGCTCCTTCTCAAACGCCTTTACACTTTTTATCTCCCTGCTTTGCTTTTCCAGTGACTTGTCCTCTCCCTTTTCTGCCCTCTCTCCCGGCCCCGTGGGGCTCCACGGGAGCCGAAGATGTGTCCTGCACCCGGCTGGCTGCGCAGATTCACGGTGGCCACTGTTGGACCAGTGCTCCTAACCCACTGACCGGGAAAACCACAAGTGCCCCAAGCAGGCGCCACATCTTAAAGCCCACTCAAAATCCCTCCAGGCTAATGGGTCCCAGCGCTCTCTGAATAAAAAAATACAGAGAGGTGGGAAAGAGAGCAGCAGCAGCTCACCAGCCCTGTGAAGCCGTCCATGCCCGCAGGCTCTGTCAGGGTGTAGCTCTGCTCCACCAACCACTCTGCACCTGGATCAGGGAGCTGTCCTGTCACAAAGACCTTGGTTTCTGCAACCCGCATCCATTTTGGCGGATGGTGCTTAAGTGTGTAAATACCTTCTGAGGACTTGAAGGAATCTTGTTAGCTTCTAACTAAATTGATGGAAGACATGTTGACCTTATATGAGCATAGAGCGGAAGCTGAGCCCCTTTCTTAGGCCAGCACGCGTCACCAGTCTGCTGAGGGTGTCTGCTGCGCTGCTGTGAAACGGTTCGTTTCTGTCCTGGGCTGTCGGCAGAACAGGCAGTCTGGACCGGCTGCGGTTGGGCTGGTCCATCCTCTCACGCTGAGCAGGTCTGTGTCCTCCAGGGCACAGGGAGACTGGCAGAAGCCAGTTACGGAGCTCTGGACACCCCGCAGAGGACATGGCCAAAGCAACTGCAGTAGTGTGGAGGACAGCCCCCTTAGGTGAGCACATCTGCTGTGCCGGGGCAGGACCTCACCCTGCTGCAGAGCGTGGGACTTCTGCTGAGAACCGGGGAGGCTGGCATAGCCACGAGGCTCGTCCTCTCGCCTGTGTCCGGTCTTTCCACCCTGCCATTCCACCGGCCCTGGACGGCTTTTTCCTTTGGTACCCAGAGACATGTCTGGGGAGGAAGATCACTCCTCCTGCCTCATGTCAAAGAGCACATGGGTCGAGAGGATGGTTCATTTTTGCATTAAATTTTGAGAAACCAGTATGGCTTGTGCAGAATGTGGCAGCACCAAAGTTTCCTGATTTTGCTTGTTCTCGCTCACATTCCCGTCTCAGTGTGAGACGCGAATCGGGTCTTGGTGCCCGCGAGGGAATTGCAGTCCAGTAAATGGGAACTGGGTCCCTTTCGACACAGTGTCTTTGCGCTCGGCGTTTGGAGGAGGCTCCAGTTAATAATACCTTATCAGACGCCTTTCAGGAACCTGCAGTGTCTAATATGTCTGTTGCCATAGTAACGGCTGCTCGCTTGTGCTCAGCATCTCAGCGCTGCCTGTTCTGTGCCCCGTCCTTTCCATATCAGCGAGCAGCCTGGCTGCCTGTCCCAGGGGACACCCGGGTCCCCCCCTGCCGGCCCAGGCGCTGGCACGGTGCTGCTGGGGCTGCAGCCACAGGCTGAGGGGACAGGAGCTCGTGCTGTGGGGCTGGGGAAGCCCGCGTGGGGCAGGGGCTCCCGCCGTGTCCCCCCCCCAGTCTCCTGCGGCTTCCCTTCTGCCGGGCTGGTGAACGAATGTGGCCAAGTTGGTTTTACGTGGCGTTTCAGCCGCTCTAAGCGGGCCTAATCGCCATCTTTCCACCTAACAGCCTCTTTGCTAATCTCGTGCCCGCACTGCGTCAGCAGAGAGCCCCTTAATGAGGGTGAAGTGCAGTTCGCCCACACAGTCGATTGACAAGACTGATGGGCTCAAGCCGGGAGAAGGGATGGCTTCCCGAGAGCCTCCGGGAGCGGGGAGCTCTCCCTCCTCCCGCGGCCGGCTTTATCCGACTGCACATTCCTCTCCCGTCAATTCTGTTGTCAGTTTTCCTGGGTTTAGGGCGCCTTCCCAGGGTTTCAGCCATCTTTCCATCTTTTTCTTTTCTCCCTCGCTCCAGGAGTAATTCTTGCCTGTCCCTGCCATCCGCATTTCTCCTTCTCGCTATCTTTACGTTTTTTCCCTCTTTCCCATTGTCTTTTCTTATTTCTCTCTCCCTTCTGCTGTCATTCAATTTTTTTCACTCCCTCCTTCTCGCCCCCTCTCACTCCCCCCTTTCCCTCTCACTCTGTGTCTCATTCTCCATCTCGGATGAAGGTAATGAAAATAATCGGGCTTCATTAATTCTGAGCCCTGTGAGATGATAGCCATTTGGAGCCATGTTTGCCAATTAGATGGTCTAAATTAGAAGTGACCTTGGTATACCGCCATCGCTTTGCCTCTCTGAGTCTAATGAAGCTTTTCACTCCAGCACCCTCTCTCTCCCTTTGTAATGGAAATTACCTCCTTTGTCTGGTTGGGAACCTTGCCTTGCATGTGTATTTCCCCGGTTGCATGGACATAGGGATAGTAATGTATCTCCTCAGACCCCTTCCAGAGATTCTCTTTTCAAAGCCGGGTGATTTCAGCATTTTGGGGCATTGACAGAGGAACTGCATAGTCTGTCCACGCGTTTGGTCGCTCGGCCCGGAGGAAGGTCAGAGCAGGCAGATCCAGTGCACGAGGGGAGCTGGCTGCTCACGCCATCCACAATTAATTTTTTGGACGTGCCCAGAACATGCTCATGTCACGCTTCCAGGGCCAGCACGGGAGGGGTATTGCAGCTCAGAGCCCCCGGCCTGTGCTGATAAGCTGCTCTGCAGTTCATAGTCTTAAAAACCTGGTGGATGCGGTAGTGGTGGGAGCCCCCTTTGTCACTGCTGTGGGTCAGCACCGGTGAGGAGCAGACACGCAGGTGGTTCTTCAGAGCGGTGACAGGTCTGTAGGTGTCAGGGATGTGCGATCTGCTGAGGATACGCCTGAGGCAGGGGGCAGGAGACATGGCATGTCAGCCCTTGGGCTTTCTGTAACAGTCGCTCACTGAGCCACATGGTCTGTAGAAATGGCCACATGTCTACAGAAACGGCCATCGGGTCGGGCTGCCCGTGCATGTCAGTGGATCTTGTCACCAAAGAGAAACTCTATCTGCTTAAGGGAATCTGAATTTCATCGAAAAGGGAGGGACCTGGGGAGCAGAGAGGCTTGTCCCAACAACTTTCCATCTTCTAAGGCAGATAATTGGCTTCTCTGCAGTCTGGTCCAGAGGGAAGTTCTCCGGCCAGCGTTCCCTTCTCCAGTACAGTCCACAGCGGAGAAGTGTCAAAGTGGGGCCCAGGAGGGGCTGCTACAGGCTCTGGCCCAAACTTCCCCCTCCTTCATTCCTTACCCAAGCCAGTTCCCTGCCCCATTGAGCAGGACGGGGACAGGGACAGGGATGGGGCGGTTGGAGCAAAGGGTGTCCCCTGAGTGCCTGCCCCAGCATTAGGGGTTTCCTTGGAGACAGCAACACATCATGGAAGTACTGATAACGGAACCTGGTCCACACGTCGGTGTCTGAATGCTGGGCTGTCAGACGAGCGGGTAGCAGCGAGGTGCCGACCCCTCCCCACCACCTGTTTCGTTTGGACAGAAAGATCAAGAGCGACGTCGGGTCAAGGGGACGTTTGCCTTCCATGCGATAACGTTGGGAGAGCAGCCTTGAGGCGGCCTCAGACGTAGGAGCAGTGGGGGGACGGGCGCTCTTGGGACTGTGCAGAGGGGTGGCTCTGGTGTGACAGGGAGTGTGGGCTCTGGTGTGACAGGGAGTGGTGTTTCCAAGCTGGAAGGCTTTGCTGGTGGCTCGTGGGCCCGAAGATCATGGCTGCAGCTGCGAAAGAGGTGCAGTTTAACGTGAGACAGAGCAAACCAAGTATCTACAGAAGAAGGAAAGGGAAAAGACAAACCGTGTTTGTCCCCCTTACAACTGTAGGGTTGGTTTTTAGTAGCAGTTCACACTGACTGACATGTTGGTGTTGAAGAGACGTTTGAACAGGGAGCTGGAGGCACTGGGCAGAGCTGAGGATGGGTGCTGGGATCACATCCCAGGTATTGCCTGCTCGGGTGAGGGGAGGTGGAGAGCGTGGAACAACCGCGCCGCTAACCCCGGCTGTGCTCGAGGTAAACGCGCTCCTCTCACCAGAGCACTTAATGCCCTGCAAACACACCTGCGGCGCAGACTGCCGCGTCGCCGAGCACCGCTCCCTGCTCATCTGCCGGGTGGCCGTGGCCTGGGAACCTTCCCTGCCCCCAGGGGGCTCCCACTATTTGTTTATATCAAAAGCAGCCGCAGCGTGGGAGGCGTTTTCGGCACGTACAAGCGGACGGTGCATCCTCAGGCGGGTTTGCGGTGTGAAAGGACAAATAGGTTCAAAATGGGCGGTCTGGAATTCTGTGTCACTGCAGAATGGTCCGAGCCCTGCAGCCTGTTTGCACTGGTTTTACCTTTGCTGCCTGCTCGGGGTGGTCCGTGAGGATGAAGAGGGCAAGCAGTCCTGCCCTGGAAAATAGCAAAGGACACACCAGGAAACGCACCCGCAGGCGAATCCTAAATGGCGCTGAAGGGGTGGAGGACTGAAGCGGGTCCAGCTGCTGAAGCAAGACCAGCACCTTATTTTCAAGGTTTCACTCCCCAGGACCAGCCCTGTGTGACTGGCTGCACTGCCGGCAGGTGCCCAACACCCATATCCAGAATTTTGGGTTTCCTGCACTTTTTTCCAAGCTTTTTTCTGTTTGTCTTCTGGGATTTTGTGCCTGTAGCAATTTAATGTACCACGGTCCTTTTCTTTTCCTTCCCCCTTTTTTTTAATTTCTTTTTTTCTTGTGGCGGGAGGGTTAGAAGCAGGGTGAGAGCTGTGGCTATGGAGATGCAGGTAGATAAAGGTAATTACTTAAGCACATATAGGGCAGGACTTACTGGTTTGGAGACCCAGATTAAGATGCAGAGGAGCATGTGAGGTTGATGATTATATTTCGGGGAGAGTTAATTGACGGAAGGTGAAGGCAGACAAAGAACCGCTGCTTACTGCCTTCTTGAATCCCAATCAGGAATTATGATTAAAGACGCGGCGAGACAACAGAGGCCTGATGAATTGGTGTCTTTTTTTTTTCTTTTTTGCCGTCATTCACACTTGATTGACTTCAACCTTTCAAGTGCAAAAGTCTCTCTTTTCCATTATTATTCATAGCCATCTGAGTTTTTCTAATTAAAGTGTATGAAAACAATTACTGATCCGTCGTACTGAGTGTGGTAGTGGGGACGGCTGCCGTACTGTAATGCCGCTGAAAAGCCCACAGTTTCTATAATGATGTGCAGCTGAGGTGTTAGATAATTTTATTCTTTTTCTACTCTGTTGGGGTTTTTTTTAATTTCTCATGATTTATTTTTCATAATTCCTGAAGATCCTAGGAAAGCGCTCTCCCTGCTGATAAAGCTGAGAGGGATGGCTCCTTCATCCCTTCCCTCTGGCATCCCTGCTCAGCCCCCTCCTCCAAGCCCGGCTACTGGGAATTAACCAGTGACCTTTCACGTCTCACAACCCACCACCCACAGCCATCAGATACTCCTGCTTAGAGTAGAAGGTGGAATGAATGTGGAGTGCTCAGCTCAGCTTCCCTCCTGGTGATCTACCAGTGTCGGCTGCCTTTCCTGCAGACGTTGGTGGGACCCGGTGCTCCTCGCCGCGCACCGGCCGTCCCAGTGACAGGAAGAAGCTCGGCATCCCTCCCAGGGCCGTTTGGGTGCCAGCAGCCACTTATACGTGAGCGTTTGTATCTGAGGTTTGTCATGAACTGGTTTTGCTTCCACTCACTTCGTGAAGCCATGATGTTTGCTCAGATTTGACGCGTGTGTAGATAAGGAAGATTTCATGTCCTGCACATGGGTTTACCTCCAGCTTCATCACAGATTTGCTCAGATCTGATGCAGTTCAGTCACAGCCTTGTGGTCCTTGACTTTGCAGAAAGCAAAGCACACCATGTGCAGATAACAGCCCCGCTCCCTCACTCTGTTCTGAAATCCAAGGTTCAAACGCCCTCTTAGCATCTGACAGGGGAAGGAGAGACTCATTTTGCTAGGAAACGTGCCTGACTAGCAGCGTTTGTTTATGTCTTGCTTTCCCAGCAGTCAGGGGCTGGAGCAGAAGCGTTGTGAGGCAGGTAGGTTTCCATTCCTTCAAGTACCACAGCCCTGGCGAGAAGGAAACGCTCCCTGGGCATCAGTGGGGTGAGGCGCGCAGCTGCTCGGAGCTGTAGGGGTGTCTTCACTTGCCGCAGGCATCTCCCAGTGCTGGCAGCCATGTGCTGGAGTACGGCACAGCTGGTGGCGCTGGTACGGGCCTGTCTTTCCAGTGGCTGCTCTGGGGAGAAGGGCTGTGGAGCAGCTTTCCAGGCGCTGTGAGAGAGTGGCTCTGGGTGTTCAGAAGGGTCATCCTTGTCCTGTGTCTGATGCCAGCCCCATGCAAGCTGCAAATGTTCCGTGTGTGACTAGATTCACCCAAAGAAACACGGGTTTTAGGAAAGATGAGCCGCGTGCTTTTGGCTCTTTCAAAGAGCGTCTCCAGTCGAAGCGTGCAAACTCTCCACACCGCTCTTCACACACTGCCCTGGTTATGATGGTGCAGGGTCTAGACAAACACCTGAAGAGAGGCGAAGGGAACATGTCAGTCAGAGCCAGGAAAGGGTTACCAAAAGCTTTTCATTTTGCAGACAATTTGCTGTCTTTTTAGTCTTTCCTTATTCATCCTTTCCTTTGTCACCTCTCTCCTTACTTGTACTTTTCTTTCTCTTGCCCCTCCCTTTCCTGCATCAATACACTTTGAAAACAGTGCTGCAATGCTCCCTAGTTCAAGATTACAGTGTACTTTACGAGGTATGATTTAATTAGGGGCCTTATTATGTTTTCAGCAGCTTAAGGTGGGCCTTTCAACTTATCTACCTAATTGGTTGCACAAGAAGTTTCACAGCCCATGACAAAACATTGTCAGTGATCAAAGTCTGAATTCTACATAAAGGAAAAATATTAATAATAAGATTATTCTTCAAGTGTGCACTGCTAATTATGTCCAGAATGTAACTGTAGAAACACTTGTGACTGATGTGAGCTTTGTCTAATAAATACGAGTCTTCAGTGAGCTATGAAAAGTGACGCCTCTGACTTTAAAACACTGGTGTCTTAATTTTGCCGCTGGAGATGTTTAAAATGTTTTCCTCTGGTTTTCTTCTCCCCACACCCTTCCCTCCCTGTCTCCAGGTGACAACACCTGAGGTGATGATGCCCAGCAGCATGTTTCTCCCAGCAGCTGCTCCAGAGAAAGACGGGAACTCCGCCGCAGAGGAGCTGGGGAAGCAGCCTGGTGAGTGCAGGTCCCATCACCTCGTCAGGGACTGTGTCCGAGGACATGTCCGCCTGGGAGAGCTCCCTGTGCCCAGGTGTCTACTGAGATCCACAGTCAGACGGTGCCCAGCAGGACCGTCTCCCTTCACCTGTGCCGTACCAGTGTCCTGGGTAACCCGTAGCAGGGCAGAGCAGGGTGACAGCGCTGAGGAGCACAGCTCACCACCATAGTGATTCATGGATAAATGGTGTTGAATCCTTTCAAGGAAGAAGACCAGAGGCAGAGAGTGAAGAGCAGAGGTGCTGGAGGGCTGGGGGGTTGGTAGAGAAGTGCCAAAGGTTGTAGCTGCTGGCTGCAGACTCTGCTCCCACCTCTGCTGTACTTGGTCTGCTGCCAGCCTAGCTGGGCATGCACTTCAAGGAGCTTTGAGATGCTGCAGTCCTTATCCAGCCCAAATCTCCTCAGCCTTTTCCGTTGCCATGCTATGTTACGAAAGCATGGCTGTAAACCCTTGACTATTCAGTCCTGGCTTTGTCCGGTGATGTGACAGCATCACAAGAACATCATTCTGCATGGGCAGAAGTATCTGATCTCTCACCAGACAGGGAAGCAGCGCTGGTCTTCCTTCTGTGCCCTCCTGGAAGGTCTGCAAAGAACCTGGGAATGAGGCCAGCCATCATTTCCTTCCAGGCAGGCGGCCCCAAGGCAGTGATGCTGGTGGGGCAGCACTGGCACAGCCAGGGTACCTAATGCTGTCCTGGGCGATGGGATCCCCTGTTTGGCCTCTGCCCACGTCACGCTGTTTTTTCCATCAGGACCATGCTCTCAGACCCTGGAGAAGTGGCAGATCACTGAGTGCTTGCTGCTGCTTCTCCCGCCCTCCCCCAAAGAGCACCCTTCAAGATGCTGCCAGCAGGGCCTGAATTTCATTCCTGTTGTTTCTAGCTTTGATAGGACCCGAGACTCAAATACTGTGTTCAGTTTGATGAGCCTCCTTGTTAGGAAACAGGCAGGACATCAAAGAAAAACAACAATTTGGACAGAGAGGTGGCTGAATGGCCTTCACTTAAAAGGAAGAATTAAAGGTGATAAATGTGCTAAGGGAACATTTGTGTGTGAATAATTTCCAGATACTCTAAGTGGGCAAGAAAGCAAATTGTGTAGGTTTATGCAATGGGCCATGATGAGGGTAATGGGCTGGTATTGAAAAAAATGAATGAAGACAGAGGAGAAATGTTAGAAATCCCTGTCATCTTCCAGAGGAAAAACCACAGACATATTAGGAGCCAAAAGAGGGCGTTGATCCACCCTTGTGTGTTGGTGTGATTTTCAGGTTTGCTCTGGTTTTGCTTTCACAGAGATCTCTGAGGACTCGGGGAAGAGCCTTTTGCCGTCAGAAGGTGCAGAGCACAGTGGAGATCCCAAGCCCGCTGCGGCCGATGCAAGCTCTGCCAGGGAGGACTCCGGCTTCCTCTGCTGGAAGAAGGGCTGCAGCCAGGTGTGCAAGAGCTCGGCAGCCCTGCAGACACACTTCAATGAAGTTCACGCAAAGCGGCCTCAGTTGCCGGTATCTGATCGCCACGTCTACAAGTACCGGTGTAACCAGTGCAGCCTGGCCTTCAAAACCATCGAGAAGCTGCAGCTCCATTCCCAGTACCACGTCATCCGGGCGGCCACCATGTGCTGCCTCTGCCAGCGCAGCTTCCGAACCTTCCAGGCCCTGAAGAAGCACCTGGAAACCAGCCATCTGGAGCTGAGCGAGGCTGACATTCAGCAGCTGTATGGTGGTCTCCTGGTGAATGGGGACCTCCTCGCTATGGGCGATCCTTCGCTTGCAGAAGACCACACTATCATAGTCGAGGAAGACAAGGAGGAGGAGAGCGACTTGGAAGATAAGCAGAGCCCGACAGGTAGCGATTCGGGGTCGGTGCAAGAGGACTCTGGCTCAGAACCAAAAAGGGCCTTACCCTTCAGGAAGGGCCCTAACTTCACTATGGAGAAATTCCTGGATCCGTCTCGCCCTTACAAGTGCACGGTCTGCAAGGAGTCTTTCACACAAAAGAACATTCTCCTGGTCCATTACAACTCAGTTTCTCATCTGCATAAACTGAAAAGAGCCCTCCAAGAGTCTGCTACTGGGCAGCCCGAACCTACCAGCAGCCCAGACAACAAACCTTTTAAGTGTAACACCTGCAACGTGGCCTACAGTCAGAGCTCAACCTTGGAGATCCACATGAGGTCTGTCCTGCACCAAACCAAGGCTCGCGCAGCCAAGCTGGAGGCGGCCGGGGGCAGCGGCAGCAGTAACGGGGCTGGCAACAGCAGCAGCAGCAGCAATCTGTCTTTGGGTTCGTCCACGCCGAGTCCAGTGAGCGCCAGCAACTGTAATACTTTCACAGCCACCAACACCAGTAATTCGGGCACAACTCCCCTTCCCAGCCTGCTCAACCAGGTACCCAGCGACAGCGTGGGAGTTCCTTCTTTGGGTAACCCCGTAAGCACTAGTATCTCCTCCCCTTCGGAGCCCAAAGAGGTGAACCGGAAGAAGCTGGCAGACATGATTGCATCCAGGCAGCAGCAGCAGCAGCAGCAACAGCAGCAGCAGCAGCAGCAGCAGCAGCAGCAGCAAGCTCAGACCTTGGCCCAGGCCCAGGCCCAGGCCCAAGTCCAGGCCCATCTGCAGCAGGAGCTGCAGCAGCAAGCTGCTCTGCTGCAGTCTCAGCTGTTCAACCCAGCACTTTTGCCGCACTTTCCGATGACCACTGAGACCCTCCTGCAGCTGCAGCAGCAGCAGCATCTTTTGTTTCCGTTCTACATCCCCAGCGCCGAGTTCCAGCTCAATCCAGAAGTTAGTTTGCCTGTCACCAGTGGTGCGCTGACATTGACTGGTACAGGTCCAAGCCTGCTGGAGGACCTGAAGGCTCAAGTTCAACTCCCTCAGCAGAGCCACCCACAGCTCTTACAGCAGCAGCAAGGTCAGCTGTCCTTGCCACAACCTCACTCCGTCCTTATACAGCAGACCCAGCACCCTGAGAAGAAGAATAAATCCATAGTGAAGGAGAAAGAAAAAGAAACCCCACGGGAAAGGGAAAGTGCAGAGAGGGGAGACAATAACGTAGCACCTAAGGAGTCTCTGCCTGATAACCTGAAGCCCAAAGAGAAGAAGGACTTTGTACCAGGAAGTAGTTCAGAGCCCTCCTTGCTGCCTCCGCGCATTGCCTCTGATGCCAGAGGGAACGCCACAAAAGCCTTGCTGGAAAACTTCGGCTTTGAGCTTGTCATCCAGTATAACGAGAACAAGCAGAAGGTGCAGAAGAAAAATGGGAAGACAGAGCAAGGTGAGAACTTGGAGAAGCTCGAGTGCGATACGTGTGGCAAGTTCTTTTCAAACATCCTCATCCTGAAGAGCCACCAAGAGCACGTTCACCAACATTACTTTCCCTTTAAGCAGTTAGAGAGGTTTGCCAAACAGTACAGAGAACACTACGACAAACTGTACCCGCTACGGCCTCAGACCCCAGAGCCACCACCACCGCCTCCCCCACCCCCGCCCCCGCTGCCTCCAGCACCTCCTCAGCCGGCTTCTACTCCTACCATTCCCACTTCTGCCGCACCGATTACCTCTCCCACAATTGCACCAGCCCAGCCGTCTGTGCCACTCACCCAGCTCTCCATGCCGATGGAGCTACCCATCTTCTCACCACTTATGATGCAAACCATGCCACTACAGACGTTACCTGCTCAGCTGCCACCCCAGCTGGGTCCTGTAGACCCTCTGCCTGCCGACTTGGCCCAGTTGTACCAGCATCAGCTCAACCCTAGCCTTCTCCAGCAGCAGCAGAACAAGAGGCCACGGACGCGGATCACCGACGACCAGCTCCGAGTCCTTCGGCAGTATTTTGATATTAACAATTCCCCAAGTGAGGAACAGATCAAAGAGATGGCGGACAAATCTGGGTTGCCCCAGAAAGTGATTAAGCACTGGTTCAGAAACACTCTCTTCAAAGAACGCCAGCGCAACAAGGATTCCCCATACAACTTCAGCAACCCTCCCATTACCAGCCTGGAAGAACTGAAGATAGACTCACGGCCTCCTTCTCCAGAACCTCAAAAGCAAGAGTACTGGGGAAGCAAGCGGTCCTCCCGGACACGCTTTACTGACTACCAGCTCAGAGTGCTGCAGGACTTCTTTGATGCCAATGCTTATCCAAAGGATGATGAATTTGAGCAGCTTTCTAACTTGCTGAACCTCCCGACGCGTGTTATAGTGGTGTGGTTCCAGAACGCCCGTCAGAAAGCTAGGAAAAACTATGAGAATCAGGGAGAGGGCAAAGACGGGGAACGACGGGAGCTTACAAACGACAGGTATATTAGAACAAGCAATTTGAACTACCAGTGCAAAAAGTGCAGTCTAGTCTTTCAGCGCATTTTTGATCTCATTAAACACCAGAAAAAGCTTTGCTACAAAGATGAGGATGAGGATGGACAGGATGATAGCCAGAATGAAGACTCTATGGATGCAATGGAGCTCTTGACTCCAACCAGTTCCTCCTGCAGCACACCAATGCCCTCGCAAGCTTACAGCACACCTACGTCTTCAGCCAATGCAACCTCCTCAGCTTTTCTGCAGCTCACAGCAGAGGCAGATGACTCCTCCACCTATAGTTCTAAAGTAGAAGCTACAGATGAGAAACCAAAGCAGTCTGAACCTCCAAGTACACAGCAAAACCAAACTCAAGAGAAGCAAGTGCAACCAAAGCAAGAGTCTCAACAGCAACAGGACCAAGGAGAACAAAAGACAAGTTCAGCACACCAAAAGATTTCACAGTTATCCTCCCCCTCCTCACTGCAACAGCCACCTCCCCCTCCTCAGCCCCCTCAGTGCTCCTTGTCACAGTCAAGCCCAAGTCCATCTCAGCTCTCGCATCTCTCCCTCAAACCCATCCACACATCCACCCCTCAGCAGCTGGCAAACCTACCTCCTCAGCTCATCCCATACCAGTGTGACCAGTGTAAGCTGGCATTTCCTTCCTTTGAGCATTGGCAGGAGCATCAGCAGCTTCATTTCCTGAGCGCACAGAACCAGTTTATCCACCCCCCATTCCTGGACAGAACGCTGGATATGCCGTTCATGCTTTTTGATCCCAGCAATCCACTACTTGCGAGCCAGCTGCTATCTGGAACATTACCACAGATTCCAGCAAGCTCAGCCACTTCACCGTCAACCCCAACATCCACAATGAACACACTGAAGAGAAAGCTGGAGGAAAAGGCCAGTGCAAGCCCCGGAGAAAATGACAGTGGGACTGGAGGAGAAGAACCACAAAGGGATAAACGTCTAAGGACAACCATAACCCCAGAGCAGCTGGAAATTCTCTATCAGAAATACTTGCTCGACTCCAACCCAACACGGAAGATGTTGGATCACATTGCACATGAAGTGGGCTTGAAGAAACGCGTGGTGCAGGTTTGGTTTCAGAACACCCGTGCACGGGAAAGGAAGGGGCAGTTCAGAGCTGTAGGGCCTGCCCAAGCCCACAGACGTTGTCCCTTCTGCCGAGCCCTCTTTAAAGCAAAGACAGCTCTTGAAGCTCATATCCGATCCCGTCACTGGCATGAGGCCAAGAGAGCTGGGTACAACTTGACATTGTCTGCTATGCTCTTGGATTGTGATGGGGGACTCCAAATGAAGGGCGACATCTTCGATGGAGCAAGCTTTTCCCACATACCGCCAACTAGCAGCGATGGACAGGGTGTTCCTCTCTCTCCAGTGAACAAGAGCATGGAACTGTCAC
Organism: Bucorvus abyssinicus; assembly: GCA_009769605.1. Lineage (NCBI taxonomy): Eukaryota > Metazoa > Chordata > Aves > Bucerotiformes > Bucorvidae > Bucorvus > Bucorvus abyssinicus. Next base: position 21,964,943 of record CM020040.1, read on the forward strand.
CTCGAACTCTGCTGAGTCCATCCTCCATTAAGGTGGAAGGGATAGAAGACTTCGAGAGCCCTTCCATGTCCTCAGTTAATCTGAGCTTTGACCAAACAAAGCTGGACAACGATGACTGCTCTTCTGTCAACACTGCAATCACAGACACTACAACAGGAGATGAAGGGAATGCAGACAACGATAGCGCAACAGGGATTGCAACCGAAACCAAATCAGCATCAGGACCCAGTGAAGGTCTGACAAAAACTGCCATGATAGCAATGTCCGAGTATGAAGATCGGCTGTCTTCTGGCCTGGTCAGCCCAGCTCCCAGCTTTTACAGCAAAGAGTACGATAACGAAGGTACTGTGGACTATAGTGAAACATCCAGCCTCGCAGACCCCTGCTCACCCAGCCCTGGTGCAAGTGGTTCAGCCAGCAAGTCTGGAGAGAGCGGGGATCGGCCCGGACAGAAACGCTTTCGCACTCAGATGACTAATCTCCAGCTAAAAGTTCTTAAGTCATGCTTTAATGACTACAGGACACCTACCATGCTGGAGTGTGAGGTCCTGGGCAATGACATTGGACTGCCAAAGAGAGTTGTTCAGGTCTGGTTCCAGAATGCTAGGGCTAAGGAGAAGAAGTCCAAGCTCAGCATGGCCAAGCATTTTGGTATAAACCAAACGAGTTACGAGGGACCCAAAACAGAGTGCACTTTGTGTGGCATCAAGTACAGCGCTCGCCTGTCTGTACGTGACCATATCTTCTCTCAACAGCATATCTCCAAAGTTAAAGAAACCATTGGAAGCCAGTTGGATAAGGAAAAGGAGTATTTTGATCCAGCTACTGTACGTCAGTTGATGGCTCAGCAGGAGCTGGACCGGATCAAAAAAGCCAATGAGGTTCTTGGTCTGGCAGCTCAACAGCAGGGCATGTTTGATAATGCCCCTCTGCAAGCTCTTAACCTTCCTGCTGCGTACCCAGCACTACAGGGCATCCCTCCAGTCTTGCTCCCAGGCCTCAACAGCCCGTCCTTACCAGGCTTCACTCCATCCAACACAGGTGGGTATGGCTGGTACCACGCCACTCAGACACGGCTTAGCGTGACGCAGCTTTAGCACAGGCGCATGTTCCCTTGACAGTGACTGGCAGGAGGACACCAGCCTGTTCCCAGTCGAGCGTGTTGACTTGACAGCGAATAAGCAGTAGGTGTTTTACCTTTAATTCCTGAATTCGGGTTTTCTAGCAAAGTCCGAAGCAGAGCTGGGTCCAGACGTGCTGCCTATCTCTGCTTTGTTAGCACAGGCTGAAAATTACGAAGCACCTTCAAGGAAAAGGAAAATAGAGGATTTCTCATACAGAACAGGAAGAGCGCTCATGCCCTGGGTGCACTGACCATTACACCTCTCCTTTCGTTACTAAATGCAGTTCATGTAGTGCCATCCCAAGTTTTCAGTAATTCCAAACTGTTTCTAGGGAAAAGAGTGATGTGTGTGGTAGCACTGTTGTCAGAAACCTGGAGCATCTTTAGGTGAAGCCCTTATGGTGACCTCCAGGACAGATCCCACTGCGGCTCTGGATTGGTTCTTGAGCAGTGGCTGGGCATGACCTCAAAGTACCTTCTCAACAAACAACAGTGCAGTCATGGGACAAATCTTCTTTGTATTTTAATAGGGTTTTTCTTAATGTAGTCCTTTGGGTGGCCTGGTCCCAGATACTGGACTTCATTTTTTGAGGATGCTCCTTTCCCTTGTACCTGGTGGACGGGTGGAAAGTAGGAGGTGTGTAGCAAACACTGGCAGTGGAAGGCACTGCTCAGTAGAGTAGCAGTGACCTGGAAAACTTGACCCAAGGGCCTTATTTCACCCCTGCTGCATCTGTGGCATCCCAAAAAACATGCCTGTGTCTGAACTGCCACTCGTGACAGAGTAAGTGATGGTCTGTAGGAGACCTGCTTTCACTGGGCAGGCCTCTCTGTTTACTTCTGATGACCCCTCTTCGAGTTGACGTTCTCCAGGGCTGCTCTACATCTAGAGAGGTTTCCTGAGAACTGATTCCAGTGTCTTGTCTCAGCAGCGGGCTGAGTCTGCCTCAGGCCGGAATGCCCATGGTATGGTTACACCGTACGCCGCTGTGCACCTTTGTTTTCTACAGTGTGGCAACACAGGTCTACAACTACTGGGCAGTGTCCAGAATTTCCAGCTTTATCTTACTGTACAGAACTCATTGGCTAATGATGAATTATAATCTGTGGTGTAAAGCCCAAATAGGATCCGAGCATCTTCCTGGCTCCTTAACCAGAAAGCGGAGTGCTGTCGGTCTCCAAAAGACTTTCCGATGCTTCTGCTCAGCAGGCTGACTCTCAGCAGATTTAAAAACACAGGGCAGATGCTGCCGGGTGACACGGTTGTGTCATGGTAATAAAATTGCTGTTTTCTTCTGTCATCCAGGAGGTAAATCTCCGGATAAGCAAATCAAAGCCTTAGACAAAAGGATAGTAGCTGGTGTGAGCAGCCATGTGGAACCAGAACAGCTCTCCTGCCATGCGCAGGGCACCGGCTGCAGAGCTGCGCGCTGTAAATCCCAGCGCCTGAGGTCATCTGTGGTTGCAGAGACATCGGGTGTAACACCCTACCGGAGACCCACCACTCACTGCGGGCATCTTTCTCTCCCCTTGGAAGGGGCTGTGCTCACCTTTTTCTCCATTACTGCTCGTCTCTGAAATACCCTCTGTTGGCAAATAAAAAGAGTTAAATCTCGCTGTATTTGCTGGGTTCTGGCCTCTCCAAATACGATCCACTCTCTTGGAGCCCAGATCCCTTTCTCCGCGAGAGCAGCGGAGGGGATGACCATGTGGCATGGCTGCTGATGATCTGGATGATTCTGGGTTCTGGAAAAGCTTTCTGCTGGGAGGTGGGGCCTCTGCACGTCTTTTGTGCATAGTTACAGACCTCTGCCATGACCCCCAAAGTGAAAACAGAATCTTCCATGACCAGAGGTGTAGGGTAGGTCATTGTCATTAAACCATTTTTAAAAACGGTCGCTGTTAGAAATTCTTCTGCTCAGGGCTGCCTGCTCCTCGAACCCAGTCCTAGATGCCCAAGGGGCATCTCTGCATGCCGGGACTTTCCCATGCGATGCTTCTCTTGTTATGGAAGGCTCTCGTTTCAGAGGCCAGATCGAAACCAAGAGGATCTTTGGCAAATGATGTCATCAGCCTATCACAGACAGCTCTGTGCTGTTTACTTAGTACCCCGAATTTGTAAGAAGATCGAAAATTCCTTTTTTGCACTTCTGTCTGTATCGTTCCTTTTCTTTTTCTCCAAAGATCAATGTGTGTCCTGGGGAGGTGGGGCTACATACTCTGAATGTTGAAAGCCATCAGTGACTGCCCAGACAGGACTAAACTATTTAGAAAGTCAAACAGCCTATTTGTGGCCTTTAGATAAAGCTCCAAAGGTCAGGCCATCTCCGCTCAAAGCCTGTCGAAGCAGATAAGGCTGCACATCCAGGAATGGTATGAATTAACCGCTGCTCCTGCGCTTGAACCTCTCGGGGACTGTTCAGCTGGGGAACATCCGTTTCAATGGCATCTATCCATAATGTGCCCTTATCTGACATCTGTGAGGCTGCTGCGTGGAGGATCGCTCCAGACACGTCCTACCTCACCAATCACTATTGTCTCAAGAGTGCCTCAGAGCAGATGCAGGTTTCAGAAGGGCTTTGCATCAGCCATGCCAGAGCTCTCCTGGCTCCTGGCCACCCTCCTGTGCAGGTGCAGTCTGGGGTTGGTGCCCAGAAGCCTGAGGAGCACGTGTTTCTTTGCACAGAATTTGCCTCTTGTGCTCCTTCCATCAGACTCTGCCCCAGGTCCTGCCGTCTGCTCTGATCAAGGACCTGGGTGTTGGGCTGCCTGCTAGCAGCAGGGATGAGATGGTTGAGGATGCCTACGAGTTCCTCAGCATCGATTACGATGATTTAAGACCTCACCAGAGTAAATGGGGCAGCTGCAGCTCAGCAGAGCTGTTGGCCCCAGCCTCTGCCTGTGGTCAAGTCCCTCTGACACTGCCTTCACCAAGCAGATGGATTTCCGTGCCAGGAATTGCTGCCCACCCCACGCACAGCGATTCCCTGCTGGCATCTCTCCCCCTGGAAAAGATTTTAATCTGCCACTGTGCCCCAAATCATCCCCTAAAGGGGCAGCGTCTCCTCTCATGGATGTATCGCAGAAGAGTTATAACCTCCTATAGAAGTTGCCGTGCCTCCAGGGCTGATTCCTGGTCCTGGCAGGGTTCGCCCTCAGACCGGTTACCATTGCAGCCGTGAGGACTCGGATGTTGTAATGGAAGGTTAGATTTTGTTGATCGGTTTTGTGGTAGGGGTGGATCCTGTGGCAGGCTCCTGGCTCTGGAGCCATGGAGCATTCAGGGCTGCGCCGGCAGAACGTTAGAGCTGAGTTTCATTTTCATTTTCCGCAAGTGGCATTGAGGGACTCCCCAGCCAAAACATTCCCGCTTAGGAGCACGTTTGCCAGCTGCAGTGGACATGACTAGTGGATGTGACTGCAGGAGCCACGCTTCCCTTGCCCCCAGCTACTGTCAGCTGTGAGAGCAGAAACTGGTACCCAGGCACCCGTTAACTAGCTGTTCCTGCTGTTGGGAAGATGGGCAGACCTCACATTCCACCGTGAATCCATCTCCTTTGTGAGGAAGCATCACAGCGCTTTCAATTCCACCCAAAACAGATGTTCGTGCCCTGGGGGGATGCCTGTATCCCGCATAAACTCTGAAATCGCTCAGAGCGGGGCACCCAAAGCCTCTTATGTTGGAAGGAAGGACGAGGTTGCATCAGAGGTTTGTGGATTCGTGAACATCAGCCTAATGAGGACAAAATAACTTAGATTTAGCCTGTTCAGTCCTCTTCAGTTGCCATGACCAAGGCTTTCTGATCTGTGGAGTTTTTAATGAGACTGACGGTATCTTGCGTTACAGACATTTGGCCAAGGGCTTTCCTGCTGCTGGAGTCCTTTGGCCAGAGGACCAGTTAGTGGAGATGTGGAAGCACCTGCCCGTGACATGGGCTGTTCATCCCTGGGGAGTTTCAGAGGGGTCAGTAAAACCACAGCTCTGCTGAGCATCCAGGCGCCTGGTGGGTGTCCCCAGCAGAGACACCTCGCTCGGTGCTGCTGGGCAGGGTGGCCGAGCTGGCTGCGGGTGACGGGGCTGACGAGCCTCGTCCCCGTGGCATGGGGCCTCAGGGAGCAGGGAGAGGAGCAGCTGACCCCAAGAAAGCTGGAGCCGCACTGCTGCGACGCATGAGCTCGGGCCGGTCGCTGCCCTCACGCAGAGGAGGTGGTGGTGCAGGGGCGGTTGCGGGGTGGCCCGGGGTCACCCCACCTTGTGCTTTCTGCCTGCCCAGCACCGATGACTCCTCACCTCTCTCTCCTCCCTCTTGCAGCTTTAACTTCTCCCAAACCCAACCTGATGGGCCTGCCCAGCACAAGCGTCCCTTCGCCCGGCCTCCCCACCTCTGGATTACCAAATAAGCAGCCCCCGGCCACGCTGAGCTCGCCCACCCCGGCACAAGCCACAGCGGCCGTGGCCCCGCAGCAGCCGCCGGCAACGACCCCACAGCCGCAGCAGCCACCCCCACCACAGCGCAAGGAGAAGGAGAGCGAGAAGGCAAAAGAGAAGGAGAAGACACCCAAGGGGAAGGGGGACCCCCTGCCAGGGCCCAAGAAGGAGAAGGGGGAGGCGCCGGCGGGCGCCCTCTCGGCCCCGCTGCCCACCATGGAGTACGCGGTGGAGCCCGCCCAGCTGCAGGCGCTGCAGGCTGCCCTCAATTCGGACCCCACCACCTTGCTGACGAGCCAGTTCCTGCCCTACTTTGTCCCCGGCTTTTCCCCCTACTACGCCCCGCAGATCCCCGGCGCCCTGCAGAGTGGGTACCTGCAGCCCATGTACGGGATGGAGGGGCTCTTCCCCTACAGCCCTGCGCTGTCGCAGGCGCTGCTGGGGCTGTCCCCCGGCTCCCTGCTGCAGCAGTACCAGCAATACCAGCAGAGTCTGCAGGAGGCATTGCAGCAGCAGCAGCAGCGGCAGGTGCAGCAGCAGCAGCAGCAGCAGCAGAAAGCGCAGCAGCCCAAAGGAAGCCAAACCCCCGTCCCTGCGGGGGCTGCCACCCCAGACAAAGACCCTGCCAAAGAACCCCCCAAGCAAGAAGAGCAGAAGAACGCACCCCGCGAGGTGTCCCCCCTCCTGCCCAAACCCCAAGAAGAGCCCGAAGTGGAAGGCAAGGGCGCGGACTCCCTCTGCGACCCCTTCATCGTCCCGAAGGTGCAGTACAAGCTGGTCTGCCGCAAGTGCCAGGCGGGCTTCGGCGACCAGGAGGCGGCCAGCGACCACCTGAAGTCCCTCTGCTTCTTCGGCCAGTCCATGGCGAACCTGCAAGAGATGGTGCTTCACGTGCCCACCGGCAGCGGCCAGGGCAGCGGCTCGTACCAGTGCGTGGCGTGCGAGAGCACGGTGTGTGGGGACGAAGCCCTCAGTCAGCATCTCGAGTCAGCCCCGCACAAACACCGAACAATCACAAGAGCAGCAAGAAACGCCAAAGAGCACCCCAGTCTATTACCTCACTCTGCCTGCCCCCCCGACCCCAGCACCGCATCTACCTCGCAGTCGGCCGCTCACTCAAACGACAGCCCCCCGCCCCCCCGGCCCCCCCCGGCTTCCCCCCACGCCTCCAGAAAGCCCTGGCCCCCGGCGGCCCCCCGCGCCCCGCCGGGGAAGCCGCCGCCGCCGCCTTTCCCTCCTCTCTCCTCATCTTCAACGGTTACCTCAAGTTCATGCAGCACCTCAGGGGTTCAGCCCTCGATGCCAACAGACGACTATTCGGAGGAGTCTGACACGGATCTTAGCCAAAAGTCAGATGGACCGGCGAGCCCGGCGGAGGGGCCCCGGGACCCCGGCTGCCCTAAGGACAGTGGTCTAGCTAGCGTAGGAATGGACACCTTCAGATTGTAAGCTTTGAAGATGAACAATGAAAATGAATTTAAATAAAAAAAGTTAATAACAAACCAATTTCAAAAATAGACTAACTGCAATTCCAAAGCTTCTAACCAAAAAAAGAAAAAAGAAAAAAGAAAAAGCGTGGGTTGTTTTCCCATATAACGATGCCGGTGGGTTTTACATTTCTTTTTTCCTTTCCTTTTAATAAAATAAAACTTAAAAAAGAAAAAAAAAAACAAACCTGTTACATTTGTCCTTTTGAAGGTACTGTTGGTCTGGGAGACGAGAGCCCGTGCTGCCTCCTCACTGTCCTCGGAGCTTGCGCCCTTGTACATTGTCCCTTTTCGATACCCCCCGTCGATAGCACAGCAGAGGCCGGCATGCACTGTATGGGAAAGCAGCCCACCTTGCCACCGTTCTAATCTCTTGCTATCTTAGCATTCAGATACCAATGGCTTGCTAAAAGAAAAAAGAAATGTAATGTCTTTTTATTCTCAGGTCAATCGCTCACACTTTGTTCTGTTTTCAGAATCATTGTTTTATATATATATATATATATATAATTTCTTTCGTTTGTTTTGGGGGTTTTGTTTTGTTTCATTTTCGTTCCAGAAAAGGATTTTTTTCTTTTTTTCTTTTTTTTCCTTTTTTTTTCTTTTTTTTCCTTTTTTTTTTTTTTGTTAATTTAAAATGGGCAGAAAGTATTCACGAGAAAAACAATGTGAACTGCTTTAGCTTTTCGGGGATTTTAAGGGTAGCTTTTCTGCTGAAGCCAATTTCAAGGGGAAAAGTTAAGCACTCCCACTTTTCACAAAAAAAAAAAACCCACACAAAGAGTGTTGAGGACTCGGAGCTTAAAAAATAAGTTTTAAAACAACTGACTTTCTGTATTTATGATAGATATGACCATTTTTGGTGTTGAGTAGATTGTTGCATTGGAAATGAACTGAAGCAGTATGGTAGATTTAAAAGAAAAAACCCTTTTGTGTACATTTAGCTTTTGTATGGTCCAGCTGACGGCTTCTCATTCGATGTTGTCTTGTTCATTCCTAGCCAGGTAGATGCAATCCATTGACTCGCCGAAGCTTTTCTCCCCTTTGTACCTTGAGTCCCGCCCCCCCCCCCCCCCCCCCCGTCCTGTTCTCTTCCACGTATGGTCGCTACCTTCATTTCTTAGAGGGTGGTTGCATAATTATTTTATAAAAACTAAAGAAAGAAGTTCAAAGGGTTTTGGGGGGTCAGTAGGATCCCCTGCAGAATATTTTTTGTTGGGGGTTTGAAACTTTTTAAGGCGTATACATACGATTTACCTATGTCTGTTACCCTTGTGCACTTATCTCTTCTTCTTTGCCATTTCTCCTGCTTTTGTTTGGCTTTCTCCTCCCCTCTTCTTTTCCTCGTTTTGTAAATGCTTCAAAGACTCTGTTCCTGAACGACGAGCAGTTGTTTCTGTTTGTGTAATTAGGCTGCACTCTGTTCCTTCTTTTCAAAGAAAGTTTTTTTGTTACATTTTTTTTCTCTAAAGAAAATTCATGCTTTAAATAAAATCCAAAGACATACCCTTTCACCACTGGTGCAGAATGAGCAAAAAGGATTCTTTTTACTTGAGAATTTGTTTCTGATTTAAACAAACGAGTCTAAGTTTAAATAAAGAATAAAAAAAGTACCCAGGTTGTTATCTGTGCTTCTTCTGCAAGCAGAGAGACAACTCTTAGCCAAGGCAGGTTTCTCTTTCCAAGTCTCTCCGCGGCGGGCGGCGGAGCGGCCGAAGCCGCGGGCGGGCGGGCGGGCGAGGGGCGGCCAGCCCCTGGCGTCCCGCCCGGCCCCGCACCCCGCTCGTGGGGGCGCGCGGACACACGCACCGTCTCATACGGCCCGGACTTTGAAAGGAAAACTTGGTGCTGCTAAAACGTAGATTCTGGAGACAAGCAGATGCTGTATCGCTTCCGTAGCCAAATGTCAACAGAAACAGTCTCCTGCCCCCCGCCCCGTGTCCTCTGCCCCGAAAGCGCGAGAGCCTTCTCCCATCATCTTCATCCTCCTCCTGCTTCAAAAGAGAACTTCGAAGACTGTGAACACAGGTTCCTCCCGCCGCCTCGGGGCTTCTCCTCCCCGTGCGGAAGCCACTCGACAGCTCTGCGAGAGACTGGAGCATTCGAGAGACGATCGTGGGTTCATTTTCTAGCGGGACGCTTTTGTTTTTACGGCCTTTTGGGTTTAGTTCGACGGAAGACGAGATCCGGAACTGTTGTACATAATTTCTAACCAGGCTAATGCACAGCGCAAACTCCTTTTTTAATTGTTTTTTAAGTAGACGATGCGGAAGCGCGTTCCCACCGGTGTCCCACCCGTACCCAGCTGTAGCGTAAGGCGTCAGAGATGGAAACGAGTCCACAAAACGCGTTTGCTGTTTTAACAAACTGTTTTCTTTTAACAAAAGTTCTTGTATTTCTCCCCGTGTTTGAGATGAACATTTTTTAAATTCTAAAGTTGTACAGTTTTTGTTTTCCATTATTTTATCTTGTTTGTAATTCTATGAAATATATATATATATATATTTTTTGCCATTTAACTGTTGTATGTTACTCTGTCTGTACCATATAGAAGTTTTTTTGTTTGTTTTGTTTTTGATTCTCTGTGTGATATGAGTCAACAATTTAACACTAGCATTATCTGTCGAATGCCGCGAGGTCTCCTTTGGAAATCCTTTTGTTTCGTCTCGGTTTCTTTGGGGTTTTTTTAATTATATTGCTTGGTCATAGTGCAATTTCTCTCTCCTCCTTCCCCCTCCTCCTTCCCACCCACTAAAAGGTTTTATAAATTCATTTCCTTGTATTTTTTCTAAACGTTTCTAGAGACTTCCAGTGCAAGGTCACCTCCTCCTCTTGCAGCCCGGCTGCCCAGGGACGGCGCTGGGACCCCCAGCCCTGCTGGCCCCGGCCTCGCTCCCGCAGCCCCATGACCCGCCGGCCACCCCGGGGACGCTGCAGGAGCGATGCCGGCGCCGGGGAGCCCCCGCGCGACCCCCCAGCCCCTGCGTGGCCTTTCTCGCGGAGCGGGGCCGGGAAGCGCACGAGGAAAAGATTTTAAACTTAGCATTGAGCGAGTTTCTGTTTTATTTTTAATAAAAAGCTTTTTTAAGTGGTGAAGGTGGCCAAAGTTTCGTACAATTGAGAATAAAGAGAGGCATAAGGGGTGTGGGGGGGCCGCCCGCGCCTGGGGGCAGGCGGGGGTCTCGGGCAGCGCTGACACGGGCCGGCACACTCGCTGATCATGGAAATATATTTTGCTTTAAAAAAAAAAATTAAACTTTTAAATAGAAGCAGAAATTGGGTTGGTTGGTTGGTTGGTTGGTTGGTTGGTTGGGTTGGTTGGTTGGTTCGTTTGTCAGATACTGCCCACTGTGAACACAAAGCTTTGACTATTTTTTTCGTTTTTATTTTTGGGGGGCGAGTTTGGGTAGAACAGAAAGCGTAACTGAGGTGAAGAGGGATATGAACAGCCTTTGCAATGTACAAAAACTAGAGCAAGTGAAACCAAAAATGATGTTCTTGGTGTTTTTTCTATAATGTAGTCTTGTTAGCTTTTTTTTTGTTACTGTAACGATGCTGATCTCGAACTGTACCAAAATACATGAGACTGACAGAAACAGAAACCACATGGAACTTTCAAAACTTTAAAAAATTTGTCACAAAAGACTTTGTTGTCATAGTTGAGTTGACTGTAGATGGTAATTGAATATACTCCTTTGGAAATATTTCATCACGTATGTTTCCTGCTCATTGTGATACATTAAAAAAAAAAATGAGCAAAAGCTCTCGTCTCCGCTGTCCCCGCTGTGCGGTGCAGGGTCTCTGCCGGGGTGGGGGTGTGCTGTGCCGTGCCGCTCGGCTCGGCTCAGCTCGGGGTGCTCGTGCCCACGTCCCGCCCCACGTGCGGGCGAGCGGCTGCCCGTCGGCGCGCAAGCGCCTGGGCCGATGGCTGCCGGTTGACGTTGGAGGAAATGAGCTAGGTGGCACAATCTGTGTTACGGCTTCGACTTCATGTGTATGAAAAAGACATTAGAAGTGCATTTAATTTCACTAAATGGTTCTGTGAGGACTCCGGGCACACCGCTGTCATTAACGGCTACAGGGGAAGCGCGACGCCTTTGTGGGTCGAGGGCATCTCGAAACCTGTAACCTAGAAGCGAACTAAAATCGCCAGCTGTTTCCTTCTGCTGGTCGAACCAGACGGAGACGAAGGTAAGGCAGGTAGGTGGCTGACACGCTGCTTGTCCCGGGCTTGCCGCGTCTCCTGAGCCGGGAGGAAAACCCGATGAACTGCTGAGTCTGAAATACACAATTCTCTCACCAAAAAATTGCCGCTTGCAGCAGAAAATGCTTGAAATCCATTAATAAGGACCACATCCGAAAGAGCACCCCGGGGGCCACCGTTCATCTCTAATTTATAGCTGCAGCAGTAAATAATTGAGACCAGAAGGCCCAGCTCACCGCTGCAGGTGGGGTGAGCCGCCCGCCCGGGACCGCGTCCTCGGCCGCTCCGCTGCCCGCACGGCGAGGGGCTTCCTCTGCCCCCCGGGGAACGGGGGCCCGAGCTCCGCAGCGTCGTCCAGCCGCAGGAGGGGTTGCGGGGAGGAAATCCGGCAGCCGGCGCGGGCACGGGAGCGTTCTGTAATTAGTAGGGTCGGGACACTCACCTGCGAGCCAGCAAGTTCAGTAATCGGGCTGCTGATGTGTCTTCATGGGAAAAAAAAGAGGAGCCAGCACTCGTACCGGTTCAGGCTCCTGAAAGACGTGGATTGGGAAATCAAGGGGGTCAGAATGACCAAGCCCCCGGTGACTCCTGGTGACGTGTTGTGGCCGAACCAAAGCAGCCAGGCCCTGCCCCATCCGCAGCCCTGAACGAGGAGAGCCCGCACCTCGGCGACCGCATCGGCGCGGGCGATGGCGCCCGCACGCGCGCTGCAGCTCGGCTCCCCAGCGCTCCCCACGGGCCGGGCTGCCTGGTCCTGTCCCAGGCTCGGGCCTCGCTCGTCCGGAGCGCTCCGGAACCGGTGGGGGTCTGGGCTGCCTCTCGGCTGTTCCGGTTTTAACAGGAAAAATCCACCAGTGGACGGGGCTGTGGCAGTGGTGGGGTGGGCAGCGTGACCTTCCCGTCGGTGTTCGCGCTGTGCCACATCAGTGACTCCCCAGTTGGCCACAGACCTGCGGTTCTGTATGTCTACCGTGTAGCGCTGCTGTTCATGCCCGGGTTGAATTCCAGTTTAAAACAGCGACGCCTGAGGAAGCACCTCTCCAGTGCTCAGAAAGGTGCAGATGGCCTCCGGGAGCTGCACACTAAAACTCTCCGTGTGAGCCCCTCTGTTGGGCACGGGGCATCAGCGAGAATCGTGCAAACCCCTGACAGGAATAAAAAGGTTTTTTCCGTGCTGTGGTTCTGGTAAGAGGAAACTGGGAGTGATCTTCAATACCCTTCCCTCGCCACCACCAAAAGGATAAGGAAGAGGTTTAGTTCTTACTTGTACACCCCGGCTCGTACACGCCGTTACGAGAGCGGAGCGGCGACCTGGTGTCCACTGCAGACGGGGACCTTGCCGGTGGCTCTGGGGCAGGGCTCCTGGCTGGAGGGTGCCTCTGCTCGCGGGTGCAGCCCGTGTGCTGCTGTCGCAGGTGACGCAGGACCACGGGTGGGCCTCGGCCAGCTGCCCCGTGGAGGTGGCCCAGGCAGCCCCTGCATCACGGCCCGGCATGTGGTGCCAGGGGACACGTGGCATGTGCCGACACCGAAGGAGGAAACGCCATGGGCCTCCTCATGGTCCCCAGCAGCTTTTCGGCAGAGGATCCCAGCCGGTGCACGGCAGAGCTCAGCCTGGCTCTAGGCGGGCTGGGGCCAGGCATGGCAGCGCCTCCGTGCAGCCCAGTGCAGACACACGGGTCAGCGCTACGAAGGGGCCACTCCTGCAACAGCAGCCACAGGTACCAGCTTCCTTCCCTGGCTGCCAGCCCCCCAATGCTGCCAGATCCCCACCACAGGCCTGGCATCAAATGAGGCACCGAGGACACATTTTCAACGCCGCCCAGTGACAGAAGAGCTGCATTTGTAACGGGGTCTGGGGCATGAAGCGGCAGATCACTAGGACTAAAACAAGGGCAAAGAAACCCCAGAACCTTGCCAGCTGCCCACTTGCCGTGGGACCGGTGCGCTGCCAGAGGCCTCGCTGCCATGCCCAGGTTTGCTGCAGGAGACCCGCTGCAGCACTGGACAAGCGCAGGCCCTGGGCAGCTGGTCCTGCAGCCCCTGTGGTCACAGCAGCCCACGGGGAGCTCGGGCCAGGCAGAGACCCCCTCTCCTGAGAGCAGCGGCTCCAGCCACGTCACTTCTGCAGCCACGTATCTGCTGAGCTGAGCAAGGTCCCACGTTAACGTCGTTGCTAAATGGCATCTGAAGTCTGCTAAGAGAGCTGCTGTCTCTAATGCAGACGGATGCTCTGAGAATCTGCCGCCAGGCTCCGGCTGTGCCAGCAGTGGTGAAGGGTTAACTCCATCAGCGCTTAAACTACCAATGTGGAGCCTCCTCCAAGCTCGTTAACAATGTACACCTGATGATCTAAAGCACTAGAGAGTCATTTTAATTAACGCTCTGCCAGAGGGGATGTGGTGAAGACACTGATTTCACTCCAATGACTTTCTATTTCGGTACATTGCAGAGCCGGTGGATCGGTTCCCCGGGCAGATGTGGTGAGCTAATCCAGCGGCAGCCGCGCGGGCACGGCCCCCGCTCGGCTCCGCAGGCAGCAGCTCAGCACCGAGGCGCTGGCACCAGCCGCGGGCCCAGGACGCAGCTCCTCAACGGGGCTGCACAGGGCTGGCTCCGGCAGTGTCCCATGGACGGACCAGGCTGGTCCCCCCGACCACCGGCTGGGCGCGGGTGGCAGCGGGTCCACAGCACCATAGGAACGACAGCAGAGCCCCGCAGCGACAGGGGCCCTGCCACATGCCCACTGGGGCCGGGGCAGGACCGCGGGGCTGGGGGCACCCCTCCGTGCCCACCGCCTCGCTCAGCGACGGTGGCCACGGCCACCCCAAGGGAAGGCGCCCGGGCAAGCTGCGGCGGAGCTGCAGCCGCCAGTGCTCCAGGTCTCCTGCGGCCTCTGCGGTGATGGAAGAGACTTCACAGTGCGCCCCAGAGAACAGAGAGCGGTGCCTATAAATGGTATTGTGCTGTTGGTTAGATGGTAGCATGATGTTACTTAATTAATGTTTTAATACCCTAGGCATCTCCTGTGCCGTATAATTCATATCGATTCAGCTGTGAGCGTGTTCAGTTAAAAAGACTCTCTTTCCTAAGCAAACTTTCAATTATATTGAATTGTCACAGCGAAAAGGGGCCTTTTCTCAGCATGGGGGAGGGGATCCTCTGCCAAACCGCAGCCGGCCCGGCCGGGCACACACGTGCGCGCGCACACGCACGTGCACGGTGCCCACACCATCCGGCCCCGGGCGCTTCCAGCCTCCCTGAGCCTCCGGTGCCGACACCGGTGATGCCGCACTGCCGGGCGTCACCGTCGCTGTTCCATGGGATGTCCCTGCGTTGTGTCCAGGCAGAGCAGCCTGTCGCCTCCCGCTGCTGCTGGGCTGGCGCTGGGGATGCTGTGAGGAGCAGCTCTCACAGCCCCTCGGCACGTTCTCACTGCAGCCGCGGACCCCCGGCTGCCTGCCACGTGTCGTGGGGACGAGGGGCTGCAGGTCGCTGGGGCCTTGCTGCTCCTCGGCCAGCCCGTGCCACCCCAGCCAGCCCGAGGCCATGGCAGGAGCCAAGCAGGGGCTGCAGGGTGGGCTGGAGCTTGTGTGGGTTTGTTGTGGCCGTGGGAATCACTGGAGTTCCCTGGACTTTTGCTGGGTTTGTCTCTGTGTCCCGTTTATGAGGGCCCTGCACGCCTGGGGCAGGTGGGATTCCTGGGGAGGGTGTTCCCAGCTGCTGCCCCCCTTCCACAGGTTTCCAGGAGCATCCTTCGACGTGCCCGCGTCTCCAGGGGTGGGGGGGTCTCGGCTGAACACAGGTCGGTGTAGGCAAGCCCTGCCACGGCCAAGGCACGGGGCGGCTCCAGGCACCTCCTGATGCCGCGGCGTGGGCGAGGGGCCGCACCAGCGCTTGGAGGCGGGTAAAGCCAAACCAGAATTGGCACAAAATTATTAGCAGGGCAGAGACAAGGCAAAGCGCCGCCTTCCTCCTGCCGTCAGGCTAATGTGTGCGCGGAACGCTGAGCATTTTGGCAGAGCAGCGCCTTTTCTTTTTAAAGCAGGAATTCAGTTTCCATCGTGTGAAGCCGTACCCCTCCTGCTCCAGCAGCGCCTTTGAGCAGCGCACACGGTGGGGGAGAAGGACACAGGCTGTGACCAGCTGCCCCACGTGTCCCTCGGCCCCGCTGTTCCCTGGAGAGCGGGCGCTGGAGGGGGTCCCCTGTGTGCCCGTGGTGAGGGATGACCCAGGGGATGGATTCCTTCCCAGGGGCACCACTGGCTCCCAGCCCAGTCGCAAACCTCTCAGCAAGGGGCACATGGTGGAAATCTCCCATGCCCACGTGCCGCCCACCAGCACACTTCAAAGACCAGATCTGGCTCTGTACCCTCAGCATCGGCGGCTCCGTCCATGCACTCCGCGGGGCTGCGGGGAGGCCGTGGGGTGAGCGGAGGCACCGCAGCCCCGGCACTTCTGCTGCAGCTGCGCCTCCCCGGGATGGGTCAGGAGAGCAGCTCGGGCACGGCCACCCCTGCCAGCGCCACGGAGCTGCTCTTGTCAGCCCCCCAGGGAAGCCGTGCAGGAAAGCGATGGTAACATTTTTAACGGGGTGTGTTTGCTTTCAGCAACAGAAGAGCACCCTGACGTTCTGGAAGGGTGAAAGGCGTCTGCGAGCAGAGAGCCATGGAGCGCCAGCTCAGCCACGTGCATGGTGGCAGCTGCCAGCTCCGTCACCAGCCCCTGCCACAGTGCCGCTGCCTTCAGGGCCACCCCTGGTCCTCCTAGGGAGGCTTTTTTAAAGATTTCTGGCCCCCCCCTTTTTTTTTATAATAATGAGGCAAAGATAAAAATTCGGCATTTCCATTCCTCCCTATTTTCACAGCCCGCTGAACACAAAGCGCTTCTCCTGCTGCCCCTTGCTCCTCGGCCCTGCCTCTTTCTCCCATGGAGTTCAAATTAAAGAAAGGCGAAAATTGAAGCTGTTGTACGCAAAGCGACTGCAACATGCATATTTGATTTTTATGATGGATCTAAATTGCTGAATAAGGCCGTGGAACAAAGGGAGACTGCGGCTTCCTGCCCATCACAGCCAGCCAGCCACTGCAGAACAAAAGCGGCAGCCATTAGGGGCTCAGCAGGGAGACACATTATATAAATGACTTTGTTTCGCTGCCCCTTCCCCCCCACAGGGTGCTGGGACGGGGCTGGGGGGCTCCTGATTTGCACATGGTGCGGCTGGCGAGAGCCGCCGTCCTGGCTGCGGGGAGCCCGGCTGGTCCGGCACACGCGGCCATGGGGCCAGGGGCCAGCCGCGGCCGGATGGGCAGCCAGGGCTGGGCAGGGGCTGGGGGGGCGGTCCACAGAGACCCCTCCGCACCGCAACCCTCGCAGCCATGTGGTGCCTTGGCTGTGCCACCCCTCTCGCACGGAATCACAGGATCCCAGACTGGTGGGGACTGGAAGGGACCTCTGGAGGTCATCCAGATCATCCCAGAGCAGGGTGCCCAGGGTGGAGTCCAGGCAGCTTTGGGATCTCACCAGAGAAGGAGACTTCACAGCCTCTCAGGGCAGCCTGGGCCAGGGCACCCTCACCCTCACAGACACCCTTTGCTCCGGCACTGCGCAGCCATGGGAAACAAAGCCAGGCTGGGCTGCCTCCCTCGCCCTGCCGCCCCTCGTTGGCAGGCCCTGGGTGCTGGTGCTGGCCGCTGGCCCTGGGTCGTGGTCCCCCGGGCGTGGGGCTGCCCTGAACTGTGCGCCGGCAGGAGGAGTTGAGGCTGCGCCGGGCGGGTTTGCACCCAGCTGGGACACTGCTGCGCTGGTCTCCGGCTCCCAGAAACCGCCCTTGGTGTTTAGCAAAAGGCGTTTGTTAGGGAGGCTCCAGGGAGGAGATCTGGGATTCCTCAGTCGCAGCGGAAGGTACTTGACAAGGGCAGGATCTGGTTAGGATCAGACTGGGTCGGGGAACGGGTTTCCCACTGGTTCCTCGAAGCCGCCGCAGAGAAGAGCTGGGCTCGGGGCAGCAGGGCCACGAGGGCCATCCATGGACACGGTGTCTGCACAGCTCGTGGCCACTGGCCTGTGGAACTCCTTCCACTTGAGCCAAGGTGGACCCGAGGGGTGGCTGCCAGTGGCTCCCTGAGTCCCGTGGACGCAGAAGCGGCTGGCCCGCGTCGTGCCGGTGTCCGGGAGAGCTCGAGAACCAGCACTGGCCCGCTGCAGGGGAAGGGCTTGTGGCTGGGCTGGCGTTGGCCCCCGTCTCGCTGCATGAGCTGCTCGGGCTGGGCTCTGGGGTGCCGGAGGGCTGTGTGCACTCGTCCAGTCCCGCTGCAGATGTGACATACCACCAGAGAGAAGAAAACAACCGGCCAGACTGAAAACACGCTTTCCTTCTCTAACGCATCCCCCGGCCTCTGCCGATCATCCCCTGCTCCACACTGCGCCAGAGAACTGCACGTGTCAGTAAACAGCGTCCTGATGATTCCCCAGCCCGGTGCTCCGCGGGTGGCCAGGACGGGCAGCACACTGCCACGCTGCCATGCCTCTGCCCTGGAGCTGCTCTGGGCCGTGGGACCACCACCAAGAGCCCTCACCCAGCCCCACGCTCCATCAGCGGCTGCAGGCGGCCGCAGCTGCGGGGGCTCGTGCCCAGGCTCTGCTGGGGGACCGTGGCAGGACCCGCAGCGGGACCCGCAGCAGGATGCAGGATCCTGGGCTGGCTGGGGAGGAGGTGGGAACCTCAGTGCCCAGGGACGGACCAGAGAGGTGCGGCTGCAGGGCAGGGTTGAAGGGACTGGGAGAAAGCCGGGAGCAGCCTGAGAGCTAGAGGGAACGTGTTCGGCTCTCTGAAGTTCGATTCCCATGACCTTTTTTGCGGCTAGCTGCAGCTCCCCCAGTGCCACTCCCAGCGCTGGGTCAGGCGGCGCTTTCCCTGCTAAGGAGCTAAACTGAGATGCTGTGTGTAAGAAATGGGAAGTGACAAGATATGACCGAAGCATTGGAAATCAATCCAAACTAAATGTGCTTCTTAACTATAAGTGAACAGTTGAAAACAATCCTCTTTTATAGCCATGGAGATAAATACTCTGTTTTTATTAGGAAAAAATTGCTTTGGACTGAATAAAGTCGTTTGATTAACAAGTCAAAGCAGATGGTTTATTGATGTTTCAGAAAGGAGTTTACAAGGTCTAGTGAAAAAAGAGCCCCGGCTCTGAATTAACAAATTACCCTGGTATATGGGACATTGACAGTTCACTGCTAATAGATTTATGGGCTACTGCTGGGTGTTTCATCCCCGTTTGGTTTATTATGATAAAATATTGGGGCAGGGGTAACCTATAGCCTCATTGCAATATACTGCATCGACCCCTGACCCTGGGAACCCGACAGCAAACCTATATATTAGATTCTTAATTTGTCTTAATCTAACAGGATCGGCTTCCGTGCTGTAATTATTTTCTGCAGACGATGAAGTGGAGGGTGTGAGGGTGTCAGAGCTGCAGGTGAAGGCGGATCACTTTGTCTGTTGTGCTGGACACCCAGTTAAACCGCAGAGGACCCAAGAGAGCACGGTAGGAATGACGCAGTAGTGTCAGCGTCCCACGCAGCAGGACATGACATTGAGAAATAATAAAACTCCCACGTGCTGTACATTAGTCATAAAAAAGTCTCCAATGTGGCCGCCGAAGCCTCTGGAAATACGCACCTGCCTCGACTGGCAAAGCAGTGACCGGAGGACAGGGTGCACCAGAGCCGTTCCTTCATCTGGAGATGAGGGCAGTCGCTTCGCACCCCTGTGTCCGCGGCTAGGCGCTCCGCAGGACAGCGGCGCCTGGCAGGCAGCGGGATCCGCGGCTGGCGCTGGCAGCTTCTGGTCCCCAGCGGCTCAGTCTCCATGTCTGGAATTTCAGGATTAAATCGCAGTAATCGCATGCTCTGTGTCACAGGAGCAGCGTTAGCCGACCGTTCAGCCTATGCACTGCCATCCCTCACACTTGGCCACCTCTAACACACCGGCTGTAATTACCGGCCAGTCACCGTGCTCAGAGCGGCAGAATTGGGCCGGTGCAGTTCAGAGATCGCTCGTTCCTGAGCCTGAGCTGGGCAACGGCTGCTGACTCCCAAGGGCACATCCCGGTTTCGAACACCCTCAGCCCAGAGTGAGCATGCTACGTCCACCCACACCGCAGGCACCTCTCCCTGGTCCTCCTGGGCCAGGCGGGCAGAGCGGGCCTGAGCCCAGCCACTCAAAATGTTGGAGAGAAGAAGCAGGAAGAGTCTCCAAACGCTCCTCATTTGCCAAAGCAATAAGCTGAGGACCTTGTGTGGAAGCTTTGCCTCCTCTGTTACCTGTGCTGGTCCCACACGGCACAGCGTGTGCGTCCCCCGCCACCCGGCCACGGCTGCTCCTTCACAGCAGACAATTAGGGGATGCTGTAGTTCAGGACTGGCAATTTTTGTGCCCCAATGGGGTATTTGTGGTGCCTGGCTTCATGCCCGGTTGTTTGTGCCCGTTCCCCCTGTACTGAGCCCCATCCTGCCCACCCCGCAAGGCCTGGGGAGCGGCAGGGCTGGCGAGGGCCCCCAAAAGAGCCAGCAGGGCCGCACTGGGGCAAATGCTCCCGAGCCGGGGCTGTTAATTCCTTCCTCCCACCGCCCAACCCAGCAGTATCTGCGTGCCTCCGAAGATGACACGGTGATGAATGGGAGACGAATGCGTCTTTTATTGCTTCCACTGCACACAGGCGCTTTCCCTCTCTCTTTTTTTTTTAAGGGGCTGTCGGGCTGCTGGATACCAGGATGCATATGGTTTGTTCTGCAGCCATTTCTCCTTTTTCTCCTGTAATAGGATCTGCAGAAATCATTTGAAGAGCTGAAGGTAATTTAGTGTCTTCTTTACCTCTCTCCCCACACTTCCTATGAGTTCACCAGGTACCCTCTAGATGAACTAATCCTGCCGTAAAATATTATTTCTAGGCTTTATTCATCTAATTTATTAACTGTCTGCAGCTTTATTTACCAGGTTCTGGATTAACTCCGAGACCAGTTACTCTTCGGAGCTGCTGCTCATTTCATCGCTGTCTTCCATTCTGTTTATCTTTTCTTTGTAAGGGAGGGGCTCAAACATATACAAACTGTCCTGAGGTTTAGCAGATCTCCCAGGGGCTCGCAGGGCTGCATCTCATCCTCTCCAGTTATTAGTTACTGTCTTGCACCTCACAGAATTTGTAGCAAACTTTCTGCCACATGCCACTGCCCCAGGAAGCAGCAAGAAAATGAAAAGATCATGTTAATATTTTAACAGTTGACATTACAACTTTTAATCTCACCCCAAACGCAGGAGCACCAAAGGGGATGGAGTTGCCCTGATTCATCTCAGCTGAGAGCCACCCCAAGCCCCCAGCTTGCCGCTGTGGCCAGCCCAGTGCCGGAGCCGTCTCCAGGTGGTGGCTGTGGGGCTGCCTCTCTTGGTGGGAGACCTGCAGTGCTGCTCCAGGAGCCAGCTGGGGAAGGCGGCAGCGTCTCTCCATCCCTTCTGAAGGTACTTGTGATGGGCCAAGGGCTGTTTGGGAGCTCAGGAAAGCTGAGAGTTCAGCTGAGGACAAAGCGATGGCAGCCTGACCCACGGCAGGGGCTGCACACCTCCAGAACACAGGCAAGAGTCACACCTGGAAAACCCCTGCGTGACATGAAGTACTCGTACATCGTCAGGAACAAAGCGTTCGATGTTAGGAAGGGAGGGTGTTTGGTTGGTTTACCTTGTTCTGGTTTTTTTTGCCCTTTACTTTCAGAGATGGCAGCACTGAAACAGGAGGGCTGGTGGTGTTGGCATTAACATGGTAAATGTGACAGTCCAGTTCTAGATTCTGGAATGCAGCAGCCTATCCTCACTATTAACCTCCTCTTTCACCAGTTGTATATTGTCTGATTGTGATTTACTGCATATTTTCCACATAAATTACTTTAATGGACTCTTTGTCTGGGCTACGTCGCGTGGTGGAGAGTGATACCAGGTGTCACATGAACAAGGTTATGGAGAAGATTGAAAAGATGACACGCCATTGTGTGAGCCGAGGAACAGCGTGCGCCCTAGCGATGCCGACACACGAGGGGCAGAGGGAAGGGCTGTGCGCTCAGCCTTGGCTTCGCAGCGTGCCTCATCTGGAGTGCTTAACGGTGCAGCCCTGCCAGCTTTGTAACAGAGTCTTTTCTAATGGGGTTTGAGAGGGTTTTGTCCAAGATGAAAAACATCAAGATTCCGGAGTACTACAGATGGGGAGGGGGGAGAAGCGGTGCTTCCTGGATTCAGCTCTGCCAAACCTGCCTGTCCTGCATGAAGGAGACACAGCCCTGCAGAATCACAGCTCCTCTGCCCCTCCAGCAGCTCTGCTGGGTCCCTGCTGTGGCCCCCAGGACACAGCCCCTGTGTGAAGCCGCCACAGCTGTGAGCACACGTGCCACAGGCGGGCTCCAAGAGAGACTGTGCCCAGCACCAGCACATCTGCACACCATCTCACAGCTGGATGAGCAGCACGTGTGCATCCACGTGTCCAGCACCCTTCGGTGCAGAGAGAAAGCACCCGGAGTACGTGCAAGGGAGCGGCCAGCCTGGTCTGCAGCCTGGCAGCGGCCAGGGCTTTCTCCCCAACCCCGCCAGCACTTGCAGGAAGATCCCTGTCCTCACCTCCCCGCTGTCCTGGCCACTGGTGCCACTGTGGCTGCTGAGCCTCCCAGCCAGGCTCGGTCATGTCGGTCATGACCTTTGGCATCAGGAGCGGGGAGGTGCTCTGCTGTGGGGGGGCTCAAGCTTAACAAGCACTTGGGTACAGCCCTGGGCCTGACCCAAGAAGGTTCAGCCTCCAGCCCAGGGAGACAACGCTGGTGGGCATAGCTGGGTGTGCCCGTCAGCACCACCTCTGCCCTGCCTGGGGGCAGGCCCACTGGTCTCCACCCCTGCCAGCCCATTATTCCTCAGTGAGGGGACGTTGTGGCAGTGGAGTCCTGTACCTCAGCACGAACAGCCAGCACGGCATGTCATCCGGTTACCGCAGCACGTGGATCTGCACTGCTAGCTCACAAGTTCAGCTGGCGGTTTGCTGCGGCTGTTCTCCTCCAGAAGAGTGCCTGGCAGGTGGGGAGAGGGGCACCTCCTGCTGACAACCTGTGGGACCACTCTCTCTCTCCAGGAAAGAGTTTTGATTGCTCTGTCCTGGCATCCTGCCACTTCTCCTTGGTCAGCATCTATTTTATTAACATTGCCAAGACTGTCAGTCTAGGAGGATAGAAATGGGTCTTCTCTTGATCCTCTGACTGGAGCAAATCACTTACTAGGAAGCAATTTCAGGTTCAGGTGTTGGCTTGATTACAAAGTCACAATAAAATAAACTAGGAGTTGGTCTCTGGTAGCTTCCCTACACCCTGGCCTGAACACTGGAGGTTTGACATCTGGTGCTGGTCTGACAATAGAACAGGGCAGACCCATGGTGCGTTTCTGCAGACATGGCTGAATTTGTGTGTCCTTGAAGGAGAATGAAAAGCATCTTCCTTGACTGAGGCATTAGCTACATCACCCAGCAGCCAATGTTCCTGACTGTCTCAGCCAGCTTAGTAAAACCAGTCTGAATGTCACACGCTCATGAATGGTGAATCAAAGCCAGAGCACGTAAAGGCAGGTCTTGCCTTTCAGTGCGGATCGCCGCTGTGCCACAGTTCATGTTTCTGACCCTGGTACATTTTAGATGAAGGAACATTAAGAGAAAAAGTTCTAAGTATGTTTTTCAAGATAGGAAAGTTTCTGGTTAGAAAATCATTAGGAAGTGATGGGGGAAAGGGCTGTAGTGGAAATCATTATGAAATGGGACGGCAATGCCCAGTGCCCAGTGGTGGCCATAGCTGTGCTCTGATCCCCACGGCACTCCTGGTTTCCTGCTGTCTCACTGGATGTCACACACTAAAATGATCCTATTCTGGAAAAAGAATCGGGACTGGACTCCCGTTCCCAGCACCGTACCACGCTGCTACCCCGTTCACACCATCCTGCATTTGATCCACACCCTCAGGTATAGGAATATTTTACATTTGAGCTCTGTTATATTTTTCATGTGATTGATGGTCCATGGAACTTGGGTCTTTTGCTTGGCCTTATGATGAGCTAGACAAAAAAAAGCAGACGTTTATTTCGTAGTTGGAACTGCCTCGTTGTTTCATAAGCATCTTGTATGCCTGAGGCGAGAGGGACTAGTGAAGGATTACTATGCATGCGCACATAGCTTATAAAGCTGCTTTGATTGCAAAGTCCAAAAAAAGGATATTAAATTTTTATTACAAAAACATTTGTTTTTCTTCATTCCTCTTCGAACAGAAGACAAAGTTCCAAGCATTCCCTTGATTTGCAGTCACACATCAGCTCCAAAGAAGGAAAAGGAAATGACTGTCCATGGCTGTTTGTCTGTACTCAGATCACAGGCCAGCGCTTTTGCCTCTCTTGTTTTCCCAGTGCTGGCATTGCGAGCTGTCCCCTGGACCAGGCAAACCTCATCCCATTGACATGGAGCTGTGGCTGGAAGGAGCTGCAGCTCCATTGTCATTGTTTAAGCCGTTAGGATTTCAGCAGGCTTGACTCATTCCCCACTTCTCTACCAAGAGTGTCGGAACAGCCTCGCAGCTCATTCCTTCCTACGATTTACTGTTTGTCTGTAAATGTTTTCATTTTCTTCTTTTTTTTTTTTTTTTTTGCCTACAGCAATTGAGTTTTTCTACAAGGTCTATGAACAAATGTCTGAATCAGGCAGGTTTCCCAGCTCCAACGCTTGGCTTATACTTCACCTGTGCTAATGGCATCTTTTCATCCCCCTCTCCATTTCTGGAACTGGCTGCTTCTCTTACAGGAGAGAGCAAGCCAGATTCAGCATCTCCTGGAGCTGGATGCTTTCTCCTATCTAGAATTAGATCTGTGTATGGCTTAGAGGCAGCAGTAACTCCTTCAACTGCTTGTAATAGACATAAATCAGTGCCTGCCTCGATAGCTCTGGCTTGTTTTACAGCTTGTGACAGGAATGCTTGGGCGGCGGTTGGGTGCAGGACTGAGGTAGGCCGCTTTTCAGCAGCAGCCCCATGGACACCCACGGCCGTGGGACAGTGACGGACAGTTACTTGTCTGACCTGAGACACCAAAATCATCGTGTTTTCTCCTCTGTGGCTTCTCTGCATGACAGAGGAGGACACAAGTCATGCTGCTCTCCAGAGGGCTCTCAGGTTGTAGATACTCAGCTGCAGGTTTCTTCTGCATGCTCCCTACATCTCCAGTCCTCTTGTTTCGGTGTCTGGCCAAGGTAAGCTCCCAGGAGGGTTTGTTTTTGATTTGGGTTTTTTTTTTTTTTGGGGGGGGGGGGTGGAGCGGTTCTTAATTAGGATGAGACTGGAGGCAGGCAGCCCTGTAACAGGCTGGTGGGGCCTGTGGCTCTCTTGAGGGACGATCCCACCCCTCGTCGATGCAGGGCTTGGGACCGTTTGGGCACTGTCTCTTCTTTTGGGCTCCAAGGTGAGAGAGGACAGCAAGCTGCCCTCTTCAGCCATTTCACAGGGCCGCAGGCAGCTTTTACCTCTTCCCTCCAGAACAACAGGACACCATTTACAAAAATTCCCCAACCTCAAGGCCACTTCCACCGCGGAGCAGGGATCTGGCCGGCCGCGTCCCGCCCTACCGCAGAGCGGACAGGGGCTGGCGGCAGCCCCGCGGCCCTTCCGGGGAAGCAGCTGGCGGGTGCGCTCGCTGCTGTCAGCTCTGAACGCGCAGCGGGCCGGGGCCGGGGCCGGGGCCGGGGCCGGGCCCAGAGCCGCGGTCTCGCCGCTCGTCCCCATGGCAACGCGACGCTCGTCCGCCCCGCCCCTTTCCTCTACTATCCAATCGTCGACAAACACGGACGGAAAGATGAGCTTCTGTTGGGCAATACTTACGTTAATCAACGCCCCTGGGCCCCGGTGGCCTCGCGAGGCCTTCCGCGAGGGAAGGCGGGAAGGTGTTCACACAGACAGCACCCGACTCCACCCTGGCGAGTGTTGATTGGCTAGCTGGCGTATCAGGGCGGGGCTTTGCCTCTCCCTCCTCGGGATTGGGCGCCGGCGCCGTCAATAAGATATGGGGCGGGAGGCAGCGTGGCGGTCTCATTTGAACGGCGGGATGTGGGGCTGGGGCTTTCCGTACCTCTGAGCGTTAGCGACCCCAGCCGTGCTGCGGGCCCGGAGTCGGCCTCCGGGCTGGCGGGGCCGCGCGGTTCGCAGAAGGACTGTGATGGTGGTCGCGCCGCGCTCCCCTCATGCTGCCCAGGTAAGGGCTGATGCACAAATTCTGCCTATTCTGGCCCTCCTGCCCTCCTCCTCCTCTTCTGGGAAGGCTGCGGCGGGCAGAGCTCCTGTCCCGGGTTGTTGCCGCAAGGACCAGTTCCGCTGTCCCAGCCTGGACGGGCTGCGCTGTTCCTTCAGGCTTCTCCGTCGCCATCCTGGGAGAGGTGGTGGCAGCGACGCCATTGCACAGGACTTCGGTGAGGAAGAGGCACCGCGTTGCCGGGGCCCTGGAAAAACCTCGCCATTGCCAAAGTGCCTAGTAGGTTAACGCTTGGGAGGACTGGGTCTAGCCGGGAGGGTTCCTGAGCTCTTTGTAGGAGAGGGCGGTTTGACTGCCAGGGCCTCTGGCAGAGGCTGCCCGAGACAAAGCTGGGTCACTGCTCTAGTTATCTGTGCGGCCGTGACTGGTCTCAGCAGCTGGGCGCACACCTCCTTCTCTAGGCAGGCTGTGCTGCAAAGATGTTAGGAACCACGATCTGGACTGTTTCCTTGCTGAAAAGTGGGGTCAAATTTATCTATGCAGTTTCTAAGAAATGTATGCCAAAGCTGTTATTAGAAGCCTTCAGCGATGGAGATTTAAACAGAAACACCAACCTGTTAAAAGCTGAAGTGCTAAATGTGTTCCTGTTTATGTTGCTCCTATGTGACCCCCTTAATTCAAAACGGTTTATTTTTACATCACTGAAGAGATAATAGAAGTAGGAAGTTGCCTTTACTGAATCAAGGTCTAGAAAAAAATGCCCTTACTACTCAGGAAACTAAATGCACTAAATTAACTAACTTTTAGCCACCTTCCTTGGGCCAAGAAAGTGCTCCAAGCCCCACTGGTTGTGTTTACCTGAACTGAAAGGTGAAAGATGTATTTCTTTAGCATTGGGTAGATCAGGGTGCTGTTGAACATCAACTGCTTTTGTTTCTAAATGGAAACAATGGTGCAGTTGTGGTTTAGAAATGCTTCTGTTCAGCAACAAAAAGTTTATTCTGTCCTGAAACGCTGGTCCCGGGTGCAGGGGGAGCGACTGCATGGTCCGATTCTTTGCACCCTGGGACAGGAACAGCAGCTCCTATCTTGCTGCAGCGTTTATTGCACAGAATTCAGTGTAGGGCAACAAGAAATTAGTTGCTACTGCAAAATGCAATTTTCTTAGTTGATATATATCAGGTAACCCAGTAAATCATCTGTTCACTTAAAAAAACCCAAACATGTACTTAGATATGTATTTACTCTCTTGACTACAATAACCATGTCAGGAGCAACTCTGAACTCTCTGGTATGTAATAGCCAGAGATCAATCCCTATTAACGATGAAATTTGTGTAGCTTGCTTCAGAGAGTATTTATATTCCTGTTAGATGGCCTGCCAGAAAATATTCCAGTCTTTAATTTACTTTTATAAGTTACGTGGCTTAAAATTAGGTAAGAAATCCCAAGGTGAGTGATCAGACATGCTTGGTAAGTGTGCAAGAGGAGTCCAAGCCTGCATGGTGGGTACTCTGTCTGAGACAGTGGCATCTTCTGTAGCCTAAATTGTTTTGATTGGGTTGAGTTTATGTATGTTTAGAGATTGTGTAAAAGAAAAAAAAAATTTAACTTTGATTTTAAATTCTAGATGTGACTGCTGTGACCGATATTTATAGCAGCTCTCGCATAATGGGAAGTCATAGGGACTGCAGCCGCTTTTGTCTTACAGAACAGAATAGGTAAGGATCAAATAGACCCTTAAACTTATATTAATTGTACTGCAGCTTTTGATTTTATAGCCTTGCGCTTTTTCTGTCTCTTCTTTCTAGTTAGTGTTCTTTGATTTACATTTTTGCCTTATGTTTTAATCGGGAGTTGGTTTTGCTTATACCGATGGCTTAGATATGCTTTCAAAAGCAACTGCAAAGATCTCGTCATTATCCATAATTATTTCAGGGAGTGAAATAAAGTTCTTTTGGTGCTGCCACTGCTCAGTTAACACTGATGATTAAATCCCATAAATACTCTTACCCTTAACGTGGAAACCCTTGAAGGTGGGTTGACAGAAATCGTTCCCTTTGCTCTGGGTATTTGTAACTAAAACAGGCTGTAAAGTGCTGCTGAATGCATCCAGAGTCCACGCTTGCCTTCTGTTCAAGCAGAGCAAATGCAATCACCAGTGCTCTTACTCTTTTTGAAGGGCTGGAGCACTTGAAAAGAACTGGATGATTTGCAGACAGATTCTGTCCCAGGCCTCACAGGTAGGAAAGGGCAGGTGGGGGTTTTTCCCATTTTTGAAAATCAAAACCATTATGTGCAATTCAGCCACGTTTGACTCCTTGGGCAGTGCTGATTTCGGGATAAGTAACATCACTGGTGAGGAAAACAAAGCAGCAGATTTGACCTTGATGAGAGAATCCAGTTCAGAAAGCCAGAATATTCACTGTGTTTATAAGAGGTATTTCTTGGGGAAAACATGTGGGGTACAGTGAAAATAACTGGTGGAATTGATGAGAAGTTCGGCTTAATTTTTGGAGCATTTCTCTTGTGGGTATTAGGGTGAAGCAGAGCTGGGGAAAATGGAAGAAACTCTGCCTGATGAGAAGCATAAAGCCTAGTGCCTGTCTCTTGGCCAGTGTTCCCGATTTTCCAGTAAGCTGTCTGCCGTTCAGAGGTGTATAACCCTAATGGCTTGTTGTATGCCATTAAAAGGTATTGTACACTCATAAAAGAATGACATTTTGATCAATGCTGTTAAAAGAATTACTGTCTTGACACAGAAAAGCTTTCCTGCTGCAAGTTTAAAAATATGCCTTTAAAAGCTTTTTATTGAATACCTTTGCATCCCTCAGAAATGTGCTATTTTGGCACAGGGCTGCTCTGAAGTGTTCCACGATGTAACTTAAAGGCAAGACCTGTTTACCGTCGGAAGGGAGTGAGGCGAGGCAGGTGTGTTCACTTAAGCACTGCCATGGGGATGCAGGAAAAAGCACCTTGAGCTGCTTGGATGCAGTCTAAAAATAAGAACCCCTTGTTTTTAGAGCCCCAAATAATTTGAAAGCTGTTTGGTTTTGTTTTGCCATTGATTCCTTGCTGTCCCTCCAGCTTTGTTTGTGTCCCTTGGGACTCTGAAGCTGTGTATTGATGTTGGAGGGAGGCAGGTGGCGGGTGGGAAAACCACAGACGTCCTCATTGTAGCCGGGTCCTGGCTCACAGGCAGGTGGGCTGTGTCAAGAGATGCTCGTTCTGGAGATGTCTCGGTGGTCTCTTTGCGGTAATACTTCTTGTAGCAGAAATCTCCCCTTGGTGTTATTAAAGATCTCGTATCAGAGCTGTTGTTTAATCACAGCTGCTGCGGGAAGGTTGTGCCTGGCTCGGTCATCTCTAGAATTACGGCTGAACTGTTCAACATGGTTCAGCTGTGACTGTTAGGTGAGAACCTGAGGAACCCCGTTGGTGGGTCTGACAGCCCCTGGAGGTCACAGCTTTGTCCCCTGCTCAAAATTTGTAACACGTTGTTAAGTCTGACCGGTTTAAACACAAGTGTTAAATTAGCCCCAGTTTGGGAATTGGGAGGCAGGGGTGCAATTCCTCATCTTTGTTGTGCTCCTTGCGTATCCTCGTGCATTTTGTGTGTTCCTTGAGTTGTGTTTCAGGCCTTTGGTTGTTTAGCTGTGTGTGATGTTCTAAACACACCTTTATATACAGGTGGAGGGGTTAGCTGAAGGACATGGTGGGGTGGGTTTTGGTACAGAGAGATCTGGGGCAAACTGATGTTCTGGATGCCTTTGGCATGCGTCATGTCCTGTCCTGGGACTGTCAGCAGCTGGGCAGGTGGAAGGGTGCTTGCTAAGCAGGTTTTGTAACGGCTGAGTAGGATCACAGCATTACGTGGAATTTCTATGCACTAGATGAAAAAAGCTGCGAAACTGATTGGTGGAATGTCACTGCTGAAGAAAGCAAAATGTTTAGTTGTCCTGTATGGAAGCAGCTCCTCTAGTACAGCTTTTCAAGGTAGATTTCTTTCAGGAAAAGGAAATGTTAAGGCTCTGCAGTCTCTTCAAAGGCAGGAGAGCTGGAGTGTATGTTATTAGCACATGAGAACTCTGATCAGAGTTAAGATGAACACCACCAGAACTGCTTCCTAATTGTCTTTCAGATGCTTGAGCTTTGTCCAATTTAACCTTCAAGGAAGGTATGATAAGCCCAAATACTTCCTTACCTCTGTTTCAGTTACACTGTTGGTAGCATTCTAGGGGAGGGTTTTGTTTGTTTTTTTTAAATATGTGTGTTTATATTGAAGTTCAAGTGTGACTTGCTAAAGCAGGTGTCAAGCAAGTTCTCAGTACCTTCCCCCACTCTGAGTTTCGTTGTGTGGGGATAAGGTTAATGCCAGCAAAAGCAAAGGCAGAGGACTGGAACGTCGTAGGTGCTTGGGAACTTGAGAACTCACTCTGAGGGGCTGACAGTAACTTAACGTATGGAAGGACACGAGGGTTTTTCTTCTGTGTTTATTGTATCTCGCAACGTAGAGTTTCCCACCAATGGTTCCAGCTTATTTTCACATCCCGGGCCAAGTCTGAAGCAACTGACACTTCATGCTCTCTGTATTTAGAAAGGAAAACGTGCTGCATGTGCTGCTGGCAGTAGCTTCCTGGATGACTACTTGTTTCTGAAGTCCTGTCCCTTCCTCAGGAGAAGCCATGTGCTCGCACCATTAGCTCAGGTGTTCCGTAGTCATTCCCTTTATGTTTATGTCAGTCCCCAACCCACACAAAAGAGCATATTCTTTAACAACGTGTTTCCTGTGGTGCTTTTTTGTTTGGGTTTTCTCCTGAGGTTTCAATTTGCAGCTGGACGCTATGGGGAGAAGCAGAAGAAACTGGAACCTCTCAGAGTAAGCATTTGCCCATATCCGTGTCTTGGCTGAAGAGGTGAGAGGACAGCGAGCCCACCATACCCACTTGATTAATGCCTATGCCAGCCTCCTGGGTCCCCTCTTACCTTCCGTACAGCATGTGGCCCTTCCTGCCACTAGCTGTTGTCTGCTGTTTCCCCACTAAGCCTCCCTTGTGTAATTTTAGCTTTGGAGGAAATTTGAAAGCAAAATTATCTCCATAGTCCTATTTACCCACAGTATCTCCCTGAAGCTCCCTACAAATGTTTTTCTACAATGACCTTTCAGAATACCTGCTTTCAGGATAGGCTTCCAACCTATAAGTGTGGCTTAGGCATGTTTTCTTACATTTAGCTCTATTAAAAAATATGATCTTTGCTTGACTCTTCTTTACCAGACAAACTAAATGGCTTTCTGTCACTGATCCTTGTTTTTTATCACTCTAATCTGTAAATTTGTCCAGTAATCATCTTGTGCTTTTTTCAGAGCGTAGACAAAACTGCTGAATAACACAGGGTCAAGCTCTTGAACGTGGGATCAAAGAAACCGTTCTCTTTTGTGTTGCTATTTAATTGATATAAGCTGGAAACATTTATTTAGTGTTTGGCCTCATTTGCAATTACATTTTGAAGCCTATCAGTCTCTAGCCCACTTGATGTGTCATGTTGATTCTGAGTTTCTTAATCAAATGTCATTTTGCATCAAGTCAACTGCCTTAAAAAATCTGCTATATCTGTTACTAATTAGCAATAAACTTACAGTTAAAAATCAAGCTAGTTCAAGAATATATTTTCTGACTGTTCATGTCATTAATATTACATTACCCTCACCATTTCTTTCTATCTAGAGCCTTGTACTGGCCGTTCTGTTGCTTTGAGATCAGTTTCAGACAGACAAGATTGTAGTTACTCAAGTCACCAGACTTAAGAAAGCCCAAACTGTTTTTGTTTCTTTCTGTCCTCTCAAATAGCCCGTGTTTTCCAAAGGGTACTGAAAATGAGCATTAATGGTCCAAACAGCTCCCAGACAAGGTCTCCTAGTCACCATGGAAATTGAAACCCAGATCTTAACTCTTTCCCATTTGACCTAGTTCAAGCTCCTCACTTAATTTATGAATGTCCTAGCAGAGTCATATGGCTTCCTGTGGGACTTCAGCTCGCATTAATCCTTTATCAGTATGATGTTTCCTAGAGGTTCTCTGCTTAATAGGCCAGATCGACAGCATTAAATGGTTGATTTTGACCTTGTCACCGTTTTTGGCATCTGAGAAGATGAAGGTGGGACAGAAGCTGAGGTCTAAGTCTCTGTGGGTTATTATTTGAGGTGGACTGTATTGCTTTGGTGGATAATTAATATTTTGATGTTAATCTTTGCATCTGTGAAATACAGAAATTCAACAAACTTCTACTGCTAAACACAAATCTATAGAAATTGATCATACAAGCAGAGTGTCGTAATCAATCCACCTGCCATCGAGGCTAATTGTTGGATGCCAATATCTAGATCATATAGTTCTTAGATGTCAGATTGATTGAATTGCTTTAAGAGACCTGGTGGGAGTGGGTCTTTGGGCAATAGATGAAGGGAAGCCACCCATTGTATAATGACTTTCAAAATCTAACTTCCGTGCCGTTTTATGGTTTTGGCTGACTTCCAGCTGGCGTGTATATAAAACATGTAATTGTGCTCACTTTATATGCACAAGGATGAGGAGAATAAAACGAGAACAGTAATTGAAGGCCATGTGTTATAGCAAGAGGAATAAAGGGTGTCACGAGGTAAAATGGTGTCCCTGCACGGAAACACTTATGGAAAAAAAAAAATGTTAACTCACCTGGAAAATAAGATGGGCAGTTGATACTGGTGGAGTGTCTCTGGGGAATAAACAGCTCTATGGAATCAGTACAATGAGACTGGGAAGGAATGTGTTCTATTACTTGCTGAAGGTATGAGAACACCTTTATCCTTGTGAAAAGGGCATATTCTGAAACCTGGAAAGCTCTTGCAGAGTTTTTCTTATGTGTTACTGAAGTTTTTGAGAAGGAGTAGATCAGCTAGTAGCTCAAAGCAAGGTTTGCTTTTAAGTCTAGAACTTTGATTGCAGCCTAAGTGTCTTTTCTTGTTAGGGGCCTTGCCTGAGGAATCGTATGCATGGGGATGCTTCAGAGCATCGTGCATTGAAAAAAAGATCTAGTTCATTATGCTTTCCTTGTATTTTTAGAAATGCCGTTTGTAGGATGTTTTCTTTGTAGCTCTAGTGTTTGGGCTACGGGGATTTCAAATCTTTCAGAGGAAAAAAAGACAGCTTCAAATTCAGTTCAGAGTCTGATATTTGTTTTATTAGTGGAAATTTTTGTCTCCTGTGTTTTCCCCATTCTAGATAACCTTTTCTTGTCATCTAAGAAATTAATTTCTTTGTTGGAATCATTGCAAGTAAACTTGATAGCAGGAGTGCTGTTATTGAGGCAGCTTACACAGTGATTTGCTAAGTACAGCCTCTTCATATAACGTGAAGCAGAAGTCGATTTATTGACCACTACGGGGATTTCAGGAATCTGAACTACCTGGTTTTCATCCTTCTCTCAAAATTCACTATTGAAAGTCTTTTTTCTGGTACCCCCTCAGAAAGGATTCTCTTTGATACGCAGTCATATGGTAAGTTCTACAAGCATTCTGTTTGCCTCTCATTTCTGTATGGTAGTGTTTGGCTCTCTGATGAAGTGTGTGGAGGGTCATTTCGAGTAGCTTACGTGACGTGGGATCCTTAAAGGGTTTTCCTAAGAGAGTTCCCATGCATGGATGATGCTGGTGCTCCCCTGGGCTGTGCTGCCAGTCCTTTCTGTGGAACACACTTCAACTAGAGCAACACGGGACAGAAGAGCCAATCCTTCTGCGAGCACAATGCTGCTTATGTTGCAGCACCTCTGTGAAATATAATTTGCTACTTTTCCGGAATACTAGGACAATATTTGAGTATATAATTTGATTAGTTTGTGCTATTTGCTGTATATTAATCATGCTTTCTTACAACTTTCTGCAAACGTTCTTCTCTGAAGTAAGGTGTATGTTGGGAATGAACACTGTTTGGTCTCTCTCTGGTAATCTCTAAAAACACAGTTTTAAAAATAGCATCCAAGCGAGCTGTGCAAAGTGGGTTATTGATTCTCAGGGCTGAACAGAGAATGCTTTCTGTGAAGTCCTTTTCGTTGCTTTAGATTTTGTACTAATACCTGGAGGCTCGGGGGGTGATGTTTGATTAACAGACACTAACGGAGAAATCGTCTTATCTCCGGTTCATCTGGAGTTCTGACAGCTCCTCCTAGGCACAACTGCACACAGGGTGCCAGTGCTGGTGTTCTTGGGGGTGGCAGCTGGAATACTCCTAGGTTACGGTACATGGTAGTGAAGGCCTCAACATTAGACGTGTTTATCTTCTGCGACACCTGTGACGCGATGCCTGACCACAGCGTAACGCTGCCTGGAACGGCGGGGTCTGCTCTGGAAATGTCCACAGCGCTGCTATGCCTTAGAAGAGAAGAGGTGAGTTAACACAGAAGAAAACAGTTAGTAGACTGCGTTAGATTATTTCAGCCACCTAAAGGGAAGGTGTGGAGTTCTGCTGCTGTACCCACAACCACAGCAGCTGCCAGCCAGGTGCTCAGGTGGGCCAAGCCCATCCAGTTACATGTTATGCTTCGAAGACCTTATTTTTGTTATTTATGCAGAAATTCAATTCATGGAAGAAACAAGATTACTATTTGGAGACTCCCTTCTTATGTTTGCCTTAATCTTTTATTTCAGGGAAACATCTTAGTATTTCTGATTAACTCGACTGTTGGATTGTGAGACGTTCTTAGCTGATTTGACTAGTGCCAGAACTATTTTTTTTTTTTCTGCACCCCTTTGAGTGGTGCAGAAAACATGCTATTCAGAAATAGGCTTCTGCCAGGTTGTAGGGTGTGATTATCTTCCACGTGGGCAGCTTGGTTTGGTTTCCAAAACACCCTTCCCATTTGTAATCTAGACGGGAGCTCTGATCTCTGAAGGTGAAACGCTGGGACATCAATCTGCCTTCACAGCTCAGCTTCGTGTTGAGTATTGAACTTCCGTCTGTGTGCTCAGCTGTGCCAGGCAGAGCCCCAAACCCTGTGTTTTCACTAATGCTTTGTCAGAGCGCTGTCCTCTTCAGAGAGATTGAAATGAGTAATAGTCTTTCGACACTATTGGCAAGTGGCTTTCACGGTCCATGGCGGATCTAATGAACTACAGCTGCCTGGTTGGGAAATCCTGCTTTTGATTGTCTGAAAGGACTTCTGAAGGCTCTACTTGGATTCGCTGGCTTCTGTAGGATTTTTTTTTTTTCTCGCTGAGAAGTAGATGGAGAAAGCACTCTTGGAAATTCCTTCATAATGTACATTCACAAGTGTCAAGATTAGAACATGGTGCTTTTGCACAGGAAAAATTGCAAAGTTGATGCGTATTACAGACATGCTCAGAAATGGAAACATGGCGAAAGGCGTAATGCTGCAGGGGCTGTTTTGGTAGCTGGGTACAGCCACAGAGGTGGTCCTGCCTGGTGTAGCGCGCACAGCTGCATCTTCAGGAGCTCGGCATCTGTGACTGGGCTGGACTTTCCCAGCAGCTCGGCAGGCAGCGTGCGTCCAGATGCTGAGTTTGTCTGAAGATCTGGCTGTTCTTTCAGTGTCTTAATGACAGCTGGGTTGGTTTGTGGGAGGTATTTTTGTTGTTGGGTGAGTGGTTTGTTTGTTGTTGGGGGGTTTTTTAGAGAAACTGATCAAGAATGTGAATATGTTTTCCTATTGTGTGTGAAATATGGGGCAGGAAACAATTTTATATACCTACCCATGAAAGTTTGAGATTAATAGATTTTTCTTCCCCCCCCCCCTTTCATCCTCATCTATATCTCTAGAATTCTGACTGCCAGCTGAAAAGCTCTTCTTCAAGATTTTGGAATATAGATTGTGACTTGTAGTGCACTTTGAGTTATTCATATTACACTTTATTTTTTGGACTGGATAATCATAGCTTCACTTAACTGGACCTAGACTGGTGTGGAGTTTTGCAAACTTGAGTAGATACTGATCTTTATAGTAAAGAACAGTGTTACTGTACTTCTATTTTTTTTTTTGCTTATTTTTCAGTTTCATATCCACTTCCATATTGACACAACTCTTCTTATTCACTTTGACTTCTCTTCTACTTTAGGGATATCGCTGGCCTGAACTGTTGTCCTTTTCCTTTGGAACTGAGTTTTGAGAGAGCAGAGTCAAACACAAGTAGTATTATTCTCCAGCCAGTGAGTGACAACGTTATGAACAGAGATGTTTTTAAAATAAATAATAATAATAATAAAGAGGCATATTACTAGGAGACTTCTAGGTACTCAGAGGGACTTTGGATGTGAAATGCTAACAGAATGAACTCATTAGAAATGATGAGTCTTGCTTCTGGTGCAGGAAACACTTTCTCTGACTCCCATGATATTCCTGTTTGTAGTGTTTTTGACATGTGCGTTATTAAACAAATAACAGGACACAGCTCCTGTTTGGGTGGTGCAATGAAACCGTGGTAAATGGCTCAGCGTTTGTAGCTTTCCTCTAGAGCACAGAAAAACTACAGGGTGACCGTGTTTGTGTTTTGGAATGAGGAATTCCTGTCCTGCTGAGGGCTGCTGGAAGGGGCCAGGTACAGAACAAGTCTGCATTAATTTTTATGCTACTTAGAAGACTTAAATATAAATTGAGGTTCCTGACTTGGAAATGTAAGTGCCCAAGGGCTGCTTAAGGCTGTTGCTGTGAGAAGTCATTCTTATAAAGCATGCCAGTGCTGCCGTAACTGTTTATTTGGGAGCTATTGGCACGTGCAGTTTAACCACAGACGGTGCATGAGCCTTGAAGCTGTGGGGTTTGGTCTGCAGTGCCATATGTAATTTGTTACTGGAGATCACTTCGTCTGCCTGCCCCCATGTTTGTTCTGTGTAGTGGCAGGGGTGCAGGAAGCAGATCTGTCATGTGATCATAGAACACCTTTGGTGGACAGGTCCTTTCAGAGGACATGTGGTGCAGCCCCCTGCTCAAAGCAGGGCTGCTGATGGTGAATGAGGTATCTCGGGACCTTCTTCCCCCTGGTTTTGGAGTAACTCTGCAGCTGAGGATTGTACAACCTCCCCAGGCAACCTGTTCCACTCTGGCCACACTCACTGACCAATTCAGTGTCTCTGGTATAGGGTCTCACCTTTCTCATTTCCCATCTGAGAAAATGCACTTGTTTCTTGTCCTCCCTCCCCTTTCTTTTTCAATCATCTGTTGTCTGCCAAGCAGTTGCCTGAAGAGGAAGCTTAGCCCCAAATGGTGAGCGAGGGAGAGACTGTGCTGTGCATCTCTGTGGTTCAGACACCACAGTGCAGCTTCTCCACTCTGTCTTTAATTAAACTTGGGTTTTTCTGTTGTTGTAGCTGGAAGCAGTGTGCTGACACAACTCACTCTTGTATAGAACAGATTAAAATGTCAATGTTTTAATGTTCTCATCTGTGGGAAAGAAAATAGTTCAGTGTTTTATTTATAACTTAAAAAGAGACTGTACTATGGAAAAGGTTTGCTTGTGCAAGATGGAAAATCACAATTAAAGATACAGAGTCCCATTTAGTAGTAAGAGTCCGTGAAGGACTGAAAAGGTTGAAAGGATGAAATAGCTTCTGGAAACAGGCAGTACTGTGGCATGGCAGTTAAAACAATTATGAATTTACTGTGGTTTTAGTTACTCACTCTGTTTTCTTTGTGTTTGTGGCATGGTGTGTGTGCATGAGCCAATGTACCAAATAGGCGAATGTGTTTGAGCAGGACAAGAATGAAGGTACCTGAACAGAGTGGTCAAAAGTCAGGGTTGTCCTTGATGCTGTGTGACCTCCTTCTAGAGAAGGAAGCTCTATTTCCCAGAGCAGAGATGGTCACGTAAGAGTAAAATTACAATTCCGTTCACACCTTCTGCAGATTTTTTCCCTTGGCTGTTTGAGAAGTGCCAGTGGAGCTGCTTTGGAGGTGTAGATTGTCACTCTGCTGTGCAGGAGGTAGCTGAACTGGTTCTGGGGCAGCAGTTATGCAACAAAGTGCTGTGCAGGAGTACGAGTTCAAGTCCTTGGAACAGCACGGCTCTGTTCGCTCGGCTGTGCTGGGTGGTTAGCCCCTGTGTCAGGAACCTGTGGGCTCACCACCATGGTGACCTGTTGGTGGATTGACGGGCTTTGCTTTTTGGGTCTACAGGTTGAGCCCATTTTAACACTTCAAACTACTCTCTCTGATAGAGGGAACAGAAGTCAAACACAGAAGACACGAGGCACTGTTCCTGATCGGAATGATCTGTTTGGCCTTTTTACCTATGAAAGTGGTGGATTTATTGCTGGATAACCAGGTAGATATAGGAGGTTGTCTGCTGGACTGGGGTCAAGTGACAGCTGTAATTGCCTGCTTTGGAAAAATGCTGCTTTTCTTCAGAAAGTGCCTCCCAGACCTTATTTAGAGATTTGCTTAATTTGGGCTGCCCTCTGGGTTAACATCTGTGGAATCTGCATTTCTCTGGCAGTTGTGTCTCCCTTGCATGTAAATTACAGCTGCTCACCAACGCCCTTTTGGGTTCTTTCTTTCCTAAGGCGGGGGGAAGAAACAATCCATTTTTAAAAAGGGAAATAAAAAGAGCTCCCCCCAAACACTTATGTGGAAAGAGGAGTGCTGTGGGTCTTCTCCCTTTGCTTACTTTCTCTCTCTCATTTATTTATTTGAACCCATCTACAGCTTCGCTGCTGTGGGATCAATTTGT
The DNA here is from genome assembly GCA_009769605.1 of Bucorvus abyssinicus. Taxonomy (NCBI): domain Eukaryota; kingdom Metazoa; phylum Chordata; class Aves; order Bucerotiformes; family Bucorvidae; genus Bucorvus; species Bucorvus abyssinicus. The sequence continues at coordinate 22,003,205 of CM020040.1, forward strand.
TGGCAAGGGTTATTCAAACATTAGCAGAATGCAAGTCCTTACTGTTCCTGTTGGACTTGGGTGGTGAAGCCAACAATAACAGCTCTCGTGTGGGAACTAATGCTGGGTATTTGAGTCAAACGGTTCTTGGTGGTCTGTACTTTACTGCAGTGAAAAAATGCGAGGGGTTCCTTTTCCCATCGTGTTCATTTGTGTTCCTGTTGTTCCTTGTTTATACAATCACTGTGCCTGCGGACAGCTGAAATAAATACTTTGAATAAATTCTGAGGGTTTCTTCGCTTTCAGCTCTTCCTTTGTGTAGGATTGGGGGTTTTCCCCTCTATGGCTTGATTTCTCTGTCTTCCAACTGTCACGAGTATGTGTGGGGTTTTATGTGGTTTTGTTCGGTGTCATGTGTTTCCCACCCCCGCCCCCCCCCCGCCCCACCACCGCCCTCAGGTAATACCTGACTGTGGGGACGTTTTCTAGGGCAAATAAGCTTCCAGAGCAAACATGCAGTGCTGCTGGAGTGCTCTGGGAGCTGGGGGTACGTGGTGTTGCAGGCTGAGCTGTGCTGAGGCTGGTAACATTGAGAAGATGCTGCCATCTCAGCCTGGTGCTGCCCTCACCAAAATCAGACTGTGCTTTTCCAGGAAAATGTTGGGCTACTGAAGCATTTAGTGCTGTGCTTTGTAATACCCATCCAAGTATTCAGTAACCACCACAAATTCCTTGCTGGTTGTGCTTTGTTGCTCCAGTGAAAGTCCAGAACGCAGGGATACTTGTGGGAGCCGAATGGTTTGAAGCTTTCTGTAATTTTTCCTGTTACCCTCAGGGCACTCTCTGAAAAAATTACCTCTTTGTAGAGTCTTTGGGATATGATGCAGTCCCAGATCAGACATTTCTCTATTAAATAAAAAGTATGATAAGCCTAAAAGCATTGAATTTGGTATTTTGAATCTCCAGAGGCCCATCCTAGTGTGTATCTAGTTGGGCTAATTTACTGAACTATTTAGTTTCTTCTCCTGCATAACAACCGTTCCACCCCCAGCATTACCGAAGTTAGTTTTGCCTCTGTGGCTGCCAGGAATAACTTTACTTTGCATGGATAATTAACTGGATTGAGTAACAGAGAAAAAAAAACCACATTTTATTTCCACACAGTGGTAATAATAAATCTGTTACTACTTTTGGCTCTCCATGTTATTACCATAGTTGGGTATGTCTTAATGAGGAAGTGGCTTCCCTTTGCTGGGTTTGAATACCAGCAAGGAGCCTGCCTCTGAGCCGGGGCCTGGGGGGTGAGAGGAGCGGGGCTGAGCGGCATGGTTTAAACTGCCACACAAAACTTAATTTTTTTACTGCAAGCTGTAAATTTCCAGTCTTTATGACAAGGTAAAACTTGGGGTTTCTGATCGTGTCAGAGTCAACGCTTTCCTGAGGTAGAAATCTTTCAAACCCATTTTTTTAGATTTTTTTTTTTTTTTTAAACCAAAGACTTGAAGAATAATCTTGATATCTGGCTGCTGAGGAATTCAGAAATTGGCCCTTTCCTGTGGGGATATTTAGAGCACCCAACTCTTTTTTTCCAAAATTCACAAAGTAACTATGAGGTGGGACCTGCTGAGCTTACCACAGGAGTTGTCACTTGAGGGAGGGAGAAACCTGAGGCTCAGATGTGTTGTTACCAGTAGCTCATGACTGCAGTAACTATTCCTGCTCATGACAGCTTCTCTGATACTCTCTCGCCCTTTTTCAGGACCCTCCTCCTCCTTTTCCTGTTGATTCTCATCACCTGAGCTTCATCTCCGGCTCTGGAGCCTCATTTTCCGTTAGCCCAAGAAGGGATGTGCTCACTTCCTGCCCAGTCTGCTTGCTCTGCTGGGAGCATTTCTGATCTGGTTTTGGTCAGGAGGTGGGAGAGAGGCAGTGGAATTGTTCTCGATTGCTGGAGGAAGGCAGTTTGTCATCTCCTGGTAGCTTGAGCTGCACATGGTCCAAACATTTAACTTCATCTTTGTGGTGGGGTTGGTCCAGCTTTCCAGCTCATACTGACTCAGGGGGCAGAGGTGATCTCTGGGGCAGAGCATTGCCATGTGGCTCAGCCTGGGGCTCCTCTCTGCTCTCAGGCGCTTGCAGCCCAATGCCTCTTCTGCAGGCTGGGGCTGAGCGTTTTGCCAAGTATCTGACATCTGTAATTCATGCTTTTGTGAACTTTGTGCTTTGCTGTTGTTGCTGTGTGAAAACAGACCAAGCAGCCACTTTCCCTCCGTGCCCTTCAGCTGATTCCTGTCACCATCGCTGTGGCAGTGAGCCCCCAAGACCCTTGAAAAGGGAAAGTGGCACAGTCTGAGGATCCATGGGAGGAAGCTTTGGCATCAAGGGTGGGTAGCACAATGAAGAGCTAGAAGCCCCTGAGGAGGGAAAGGGTGGTGAAAATGGTGGGGGGGGAGGGTGTGTGTGTGTGTCTTTGCTTATGCCTATTCGTACTCCTGCCAGTCTAGCTGAGGTCCCGCACTTAATTCCTTCTGTGCCTCACCCACCTCTGCACTTCTCCATCATCCTCTCACCACGTAACCTCCTCACTTTAACCACTGGCCCATCTGCTCTTGCAAAAAATAAAACACAAGAATTCAGTCAGCTGTATTCAGTGCAGTTAAACGGGCAGAGTTTTTTTTAAAGGGGGGCAGGAATATGTAACCATAGAATTAGAGCTGCAAAAGCTTGAAGGTTGTAAAACCAATCACTGAATTTAAAAAAGACAAAAGGAAACTGTTCCAGAAAAGCATGGAAACAGTTCTTGGTGAAAAGTGCTCATTGCCAAAAATAATTCCATTTTATTGAATCATTCAAGAGCTGGGAGGAAAAAAATCAAAAATAAGAACTTAGAGAAATCAATGCCCAAGCTCTGGGTTGGAAAAGGAATTTGACTTTTTGAAGCCTTTCTGTATAAACAATTATTTAACAACCAAAGCTAATTTTGGTTGTCAAAAAGCAGTTGGTTTGGGTTTGGTGTTTTTTCAGTTTCCATTTTTTTGGTGTCCTGAGTTGAAATTTAAAACTAATTTGCAGTTTTACTCAAACAGATAATTTCTTAGAACAATATAGAGTTTATTGGTAAAGTCTTAATTCATGCCTTTATGTACATTATAGTATGGCTTCGGCTCTTTTTTTCCAGGGGGTTTGTGACAGAGCAGACTGGTCCCACATCCTCTGGTCAGTGGGTGACCTGTGCTTGTTCCCACAGGCAGAGCCTGGCAGTCTCAGGCTGCAGGATGGACACACCACTAGCTCTAGCCAGTCCCTCCCAGGGATGGGGAGGGTAAATCTAAAGCACACAGGTGATTTCACAGGTCTTCTGCAGACTGCTGGGTGGGTTTGTGGCGCCTACAGCACTTGCAGAGATGGAGTTGTCCCTCTATGACTTAGCCACTGCACAGAGTGGTTTGGGACGCTTAGTCTGGGTCCTCTCCTGCTCTTCATGACTGCATCTCTTGGTGAGTTTTACATACTGAGGGCATTCGGCTTTGCCTCATCCTTGTCATGCATGGGCTGTGAGATCAAAGCATTAGTGGTGACTGTATGAGGCTGTGTGAGAACTAGATGAGCCTGGGATAATCCTGGTAGAGTGGAAGAAGCTTATACCAGGATCCCAAAGGGAGCAGGACAAGCTGCTTGTAACATAAGTTCTTAATTTATTTTTTGTTAGTTTTTGTTCTGCTTCTGGGTACTTAACAGCTATGGCATGTGTGCTGGTTCCAATCTGCTCAAATGAGACAAATGGAATCGGGTAGTTGGTTTCATATGGAGCCCCCAGCTCAGTTACTCACTTCAGGACTAGACAACTGAAATGAGCTGTACATTGACCAACATCTTGAGGCCATCTGAAGAACATCTGGAAACTGGGACAAATTCAGATCATGACGGACCAATTACTGAAGAGTTGGATTTGACATACCCTGGATTTCTTCACATAGGGTTCTGGGGAATACTCCGTACACTTCTTCAGAGCTGGTGGGAGTATTTGTGCACACCTTTGTCTTTAGCAAGCTTGTCTAGACTCATTCAGGGAAAGGGCTGGTTTGTTTTTTTTTTTAAATAAATAAAAAAGCTGCTCTCTTCTCTGTGCTGTTCTGTGTTTTCACCATCGATCTGGCTGGGTGGTTGTGAAACCTACAGAACTGTTAAAATGCTGAACCAGAACTTAACCCACCAGCACAGAGTCCTTTTCCTTTCTGAGTGTATTTATCTGTTACTTGGTTTCCAGGGGGGCTGCAGCCAGTGTCGCTGCTGCACAAGCACCTGAATGTGGGAGGTGGAGAAGGTGCCAGGTTTCAGCCTTCAGCTTCTCATCAGTGTAGTTCAGATGCGGGCGCGCTTAGCGGGGATGGGAAACACAGCCAGTAATTCTCTTTTGTAAGGGTGGAAAAACAGTGAGATTTGGCCCTGCAATGAAAGTGTTACTGTCTGGGGTTACTTTAGACGCTTATTTGTGGCAAAACTGGTACAAGAGTTAAGGGAGGAGTACTGGAGGACTTGCCTGTTGGCTCCCTTTGTTAGAGAACTGACTCTGTTGTTACATTTCCTACCAAAGGAAACAAACTGTGTGTCAGGGATGTAACTAAAAACAACAACCACACAACCCCAACAAAATGACAAATGCTTTCCTTGAATTACTCTCCAAGAAATTAAAAATAAAACCACTTTGCTGATAATAGAGGATCTTCTAGCTAACCAAGCTACCAGTTGGAAAATTTCCATCATTGATGGGCTCGGTCTGTGATGATGAAGAGCAGTTTGTGCTCTGCACTTTTCCTGCATAAACCCTCTGCATATTATATATTCCTAGGTGGCTGTTACAGATGAACCCTGTTCTCCCCTCTCCCGTGGTGTCCCAGGCTGGCAAGGTGGGGCGGTGGAGCTGCTCTGGATATGAGAGCAACTGGAATGTATTGAGCAATGCCTGGGGAGGGGTGAAGAATGAGTTGAGAGCTTACGGGTAGGGTGCAGGCTCATATGGGTGATGCTGTGGTGGGTGTTTACTGCAGGCCACCTGATGAGGAAGAGGGAGTTGGTGAGGTCTACTACAGACAGCTGAAAGTAGCCTCACAATCACAGGCCCTGATTCTCATGGGGACCTCAGCCACCCTGGTATTTGCTGGAAAAGCAACACAGCCACACAGTCCAGGAGATTCCCGTGGAGCATTGATGGGAACTGTATGACACAGGTGGTGGAGAAGCCAGTGAGGAGAGGTGTGCTGCTGGGCCGCCTTCTAAGGAACCAACCAGCACTGGTTGGGGAGAGCCTCGGCTGCAGTGACCACAACGTGGTGGAGTTCAGGATCCTGTGGGCAAGAAGCAGGGCAAAAAGTAGGATTGCAACCCTGGACTTCAGGAGAGCCAATTAAGCAAGGGAGGTAAAGAATGGGATTTTCTCCTAATTGGAATCTGTTTGCGCTCTCTTTTTCGTGGCAAAGCAAGTCAGGCCTCTGTGGGCTTCCTAAATCAAATGAATTATGGTCTTGCATAGTAATGCGGTATTGCCAGTGATGTCATTGTGACCACAGCTGCTGGCAGTCAGGCTAGCACTGCCATTCCATTTCTGAGATGGTTTTGAGGTGTGTTGCTGATTAAATTAGTTGACTCTCTTAACGTACTGTTCAAGCCATAATCTTGAATTAATGAATTTGGGAGCATGGCTAGGGCAGGGAAAGGTTCGTGAGCTTACGTTCCTTTTTGTGTGATGTTGGTGAGGACACACATCAGACTGTTAAATATAGTTGTTTAGATGACTTTTCTGTGTTAATTCTGAGGCCTGAGATAGACTGGGTAGAAGTAAAAGCAGCCTGGGGGCTTCTTCACACTGTCTGCTTTGCCAAATACCAGCCCGCATGGAGCGATCTGCTCTCTGGTACCACCAGTCCCAGCTGCTGGGCCCTAATCTGATTCTAACAGAGTGAATGCCAGAGTTAAGGAACAAGGACTGGAAAATTAAGCCATTTGAAGATTTTTGAGAATCGGTGAGATCATCTTGATTTCCTCCCCCTGCCTTGCCCCCCCCCAGCAGCTTTCTGAGGTGCTTGAGTAGCAGTGTGGCTCCAACCAGGAGGGAAGTGTGATCCGTCATCTAACAATGCACTGGCAAATTTAGGGTGAAGTTAAACTGTGGAAGGTGGATCGTTTGGTTTCCCATTCCCTTGAGTCATAACAAGGTTACCCTGACTCAAGTGCTAACTCCACAAAAATTTTTAGGTAGAAAGACGTCCTTCTGCGATAGCTGGTCCTGGCGCTGTCCTGAGCTAATGCTGCCAGTCTGAGACTGGGTTCCAGCTAGCTCTGGTGCTGATCTTAGCCCTCTAAATCTTTTTCTTCATTGCTTTTCTCTGCAGACAAATTCCAGTGAGCTTTCATGTCACTGGCAAAGAATTTAGTATGGGCCTGATTTCAGCTCTACAAATAGACATGAGGTAGATGGACGAAACGCCTGTGTGAGACACCCCTGTGGTCAGCCATTTGGAGGTATTCTCCAGGGGGCTGCTCTTCAAAAATAAGCCAACTCAAAGAAATAACTTGATTGATCTGCATAGTCTATCACTTGAAACAAAGACCAGCTTTACGGTCGGTTCAGCTGCTTGGATAAAATATTGAGTATCTTCAGTATTCCTGAAACATTAGTTTACCTTCTTCTCAGAGAGGAGAGCTAGAAACTAAAGTTACTTGTTTGTAGACACACTAATTTTCTTTGAATCTTTCCTGTTTCTGAAAATGCCTTCCTGAGGTCTGTTTCAGAGAGAATATGGAAACTACCTTCTGTACCAGTAACATGGGCTTGAGTCGAAAGCAGACTGTTCCTTAACTATGCTGTTCCTGTGTTGAAGACCTTTATTTCCATTTTTTTTTTACCCTCCTTCCACTGTTAAAAGGCTGAACCGGAAATCCCTCCCCTTGTTTTTGAAGAGACATTGCCCACAGAAATGGCAGTGAACCACCAAAAAGTAAAATCAAAGCCAAGGCAGCATCTTCTCATTGTATTTAGGTTCCATGGAATCACGGAGGAGTTAATACCTGGAAGGACCAGAAGATGGTCAAATCTCAGAGGCAGGTGTTCCAGGTTGGAGAGGAGCTGTGGTGCGGTGTAGCTGTTATAAACTGTGGGCTTTGGCTCCTTGGGTAACCCTGCGTTGAGGAAGCAGGAACAGCAGGTCAGCTCCTGGTCTGTGGGGACTTGCACTGACTGGAGACGTCTGATGTACCTCGCCATACCTTCTGTGTAGTGGCTGCATTAAAATCTCACTGTTTTCCTGGTGTTTACAATGCTCAGAAGAGAAGGAAGGGTAATGGATTACTGGCAGTAACACAAGGCGGCTCTTTAGAGCAGCTTTGCTATGTTAATGCAGTCCAGCCTGTGGACCCAGGTGGTTCTGGTTGCTTTTCCTTGAAGTGCTCAGATAAGATTGCTGATCCCTGTCCTGAGGCTTTCTGTGGAGCATGCCCAGCACAGGCGGTCGCGAAGAACTCAGGGCTTGGCTGAGTTGGGCGTCATGGCGAGGCTGGTGAAGGTCTGCTGCTCCCCAGCCCTCTCTTCACGTGCTGGGCAGCTCTGGCCATAACGTGCCCAAACCGACCACCCGGTCAGCTCAACCGAGTGCCTTGTGCTGGGGTCTTGTGGTTCTTTTTATTTTGCTTGCGTAGCGCAAGATTGTGCAGACCTTGTTTTCCTCTCCCTGACTGTCACTGGCCTAAGGAAAGAAGAGAAGCTGTTGAGCAGAATTGTCCTTGGTTACATCTGTGCATCTTTACTGATTTTAATTACACAGTTGGAACGAAAACGAGAACGAACAGTTTGCCTTGGGCCTGTACGTGTACCTACTACACTTGGTCACACGCTGAAAAATGTCCTTTGACCTAGTCGCTAGTTTAGACCTTCCTGGTTTGGATTCTAAACGACATGGCACCAAACGTGGGCACTCCTGGCGCTTTTAGGGGCAGTCGTGTGACTGGCAAATATTTGATTGGTTCTGTTCGTGTCTCGCTGTTCTGTGTAAAGCTCGTTTGCTGTTTTTCCTTTTAAACTGTGAGCTGACCTTACATACAAATCCCAGCTGTGCATTAGCATTGCTTGGGGATGTGTTTGTATCTTTTGTCTAAAAATACCCAGCCGGTAGGATTCATGATCCATGAAAGCTAATTGAAACAATTTCTCTTCAAGTTTTGGCAAGCGAAGCATGCATTATAAGCATTAATATCTATAAATTGAATTGTTAATGAATCTAGACACTAATAATGAATGCAATTTTGCAGGCTTAACTAGAAACACTAAAATTATCAGGATCTGGAACAGAATTTTCAATCATTTTTGCTTATTAAATAGCAAAGCTATGCTTTTAATAAGCTAATCATTTTTATTTGACCCCATAGGAGTAGCTCAGCTGATTAGAAACAGGTTTCTAAGTGCAAAACAATGTTGTTTTTTCTCTCGCCATCTTAACCACTACAGTGCTGAAATTTCAGATCGGGTCCTTATCTCCCGTTGTGCGCGTGGGGCGAATGCCGATTCTGCAGTTCCTCGGAAGGCATTGCCAGCAGAACCTACACGAGTCCTGTGTAAAGGGAGAGTACCCTGCGTGGATAAACAGTGTGTGGGATCTGCCAAAACAACGGGAGCATTCTGGAAAGGTTGTGAGTGCACAAACATATGACGTCTGAAAGAGCTGCCTGTTCAGTCTCGGTTTCACCCAAAAGCAGAAGAGCATTGGATATAATTCATCCCTAATAAACTGCCATCTTTTTCCCACCTAATTCAAAATTAGCCCTTAGGATTATTTTATGCAGATGAAGACTATGGTAAGATTCAGAACTATAGCAAGAAAATCTTAAGTTCTGATGATTTACTTTTAAAACAGTTTTGTGATGTATGCAATTTCCACTGGCTCTCGTGGCCAGAGACCAGGAGCATAGAGGAGACAGATTATTCTTCAGGTCGCTTAGGTAGAGTTTCTTCTCCCAAAACTGGTGCTGGCAGCTCTTGCAGACAGGCTGTCAGACTTTATAGATCACTGGTGTCTTTCAGACAAGCAGTTTCTTATACCAAAAGATTTAGTAACCGTACACCGTTTGTTAAATGACAAAATCAAACTTGGTTATCTTGTGAGATAATGGTGAAGGACTGTCTGTGAACCTGTGCAGGGAGATAAAAGGCTGAAAGGGATGTCGAGGATTTATCACTGGATGCAGGGCTGGAAAAGACCGTGAAAGGTTCCTCCACTTATGGAGACAACTGACACCCTTATGGGAAATGTATGCCAGTGCTTAATTTTCTTTACCATTTGAGGGTTGGTTTTTTTATTTAACCTAAGTCTCCCTTACGGCAATTCATACCGACTTCCACGAACACGGAGAAAGGTTTTCACTCTTTGTCACAACCTTCTAAATATTTAAAGGCTGTTTCCATGTCTTTCTGCTGTCTAGATAAGCAACACCCCGTTTCCTCGCTTCCTTGGGGTGGACAGACGGAGTGGTAGGAGGTTCACTCGCTGACTTAGCAACGTGCGCTGGCAGGAGTACTAGCGAGCTGCGTCACGTGAAGTGGTGAGGATAGAAACATCAAACAGATGGAGCTAAGTAGCATGGTTGGGTGTTCCAAAATTCTTCACCAAAATACTAATGGGAAAGGAGTGGTGTTCCCTAATTCGATTTAAAACTCAAGGGGAAATTAATATGAAGTGAATGCAGCAATAGGCAGTAAACTGCAGAGCAGGACAGGCGAGTAGCTCTAACTGAGCGTAGCATTCTGAATGTTACACTTAATCTCAGATGTTTAGCATGAGTAGTTCGGAATGTTTTTCCTCCCTGGACTTTACCATTTATAATTATTTTGTCCGTGTATGCTGGAATACTGTGCTACCTCCTCCCATGGTTGTGGTGGAACCAAGAACACTTTCCCCTGGGCCTCTCGTTTGACAAAGATTTTTCATGTTCCTACGGCTGTCACAGACAGCATACTGCAAACACTGGGTGAGATGACCATAGTCACACCAATGTCTCCAGAACTCAGAGAGCCGTGGCTGAACGTTTCCATCACTGATACATATGCAAAGTGAAATCTCCGAGATCATTTGAGGGGGAAAAAAGCCTGTGCCCACAGCCCCATATCTGCCCCTATTTGTGCCTGAAGGTTTCTCAGGTCTCCTGTTTAAACTGCTGATGTAGCTACACGCAGTCTTACTTGGCAGCGTGTCTTGAAGTTTGTTTCCTAATTTATTGGATGGTGAAAGAGCCAGTCAATATTTAGAACTTACTCAAAACTACTTGTTTCTTCAACACGAACAGGTCTGTGGAACACCACAAGTTATTCTCCCGTATCTCAGGCAGGAAAGCAGGTTTTTATGTGCTCTGACTGGTTTTTTTTCTCCCCTGTAGCTTTTGGGTTGCTTTTGGGTTTTGCTTAAACTTTAAATGTTTTTGAATTTCAATAAGGTTTTTTTTTGAGGTAACGTCTCTCTTCAATGCGTTGCAATATAGAGCAACACTTGTATTTGTCCATAGATGTTTATTTCACCGACAGAGTTTTATTTTAGCCAAAGACAAGTACCACCTCCAATTTACTTCTGCAGTTGCAAAATGGTGGTTGGACAGCTGCTCATCCTGTACTTTACGTACCCAGAAGAAAATCACTTGCCAGATAAATGCTTCAGTTACGGCTTCGGGGTTGCTTTTTTTAAAAAAGGTGGAACTGTCTAGGTCGTTCCCTGCAGACTGGAGACAGCCTGGCCTGTTGGGCTGGTCTTTGTCCCTTTTACTGTGTCATGGTGCTGAGACAGAACAGATTGAATTTGAAAATATCCAGGAAGGTCTAAAAAGCTGAGAAATATCAATTGGCTTGAGATCTTCTAATTTTCCCTTGGTACTGAGACAGGGCTAGCAAATACAGTGTTAACTCTTCCTTTTCAAATTTGGAGTATAGACTTACGATTTCAGGCCATTGAGTTGAGTTAACTCAAAGTACATGCTTTGCCATGTGGTGGCAAAATCTGGGTAGAATCGCCTTTTGTGTGGGTTTGGCGTCTTTACTGTCAGGGTGGAAGGGACGGTGACTGAAAAACTGTGCTGTGTGTTCTTCCTGGCTGGTTTCTCCTCTCCAGAAGATACTCTCCAGGCTCAGCAGCATCTTTCTCCCAGCTTTCAGCTGATCTCAGAGGCCTCTCAGGTTTGTGCTTGTGGGGTTTTGGGGGCTGGAGTGGGTGAGGATGTTTGTGTTATTTTTGTAGGAGGCAGGTAACTGGGCATCAGGGGTTGCTCTGGCTTTTACAGCTTTCCTCTGCTAATGGCGTAAAACCTAAACCAAGAGTCAAGACTTACCTGTTAGCTGGTACGTGCTCCTGTGCTGTCTCTTCTGCAAAACGTCCATATTCTGGGGGGCAAATATTAGAATTATCTTTAATAATTGGTATTAGAATTCATCCATTAATGACTAGTGTGTTTGGCTTTATTCTTTGCTGTCTTCTACTGCCAAAGATTCCTTTTCCCAAACCAACAGCACACAGAACCGTGAAGCCCTCTCAGTGCTGCTATTGACGTTCAGGAGGTAACTGCCCTGGCCTTAATTCCCCCTGTTGAAGGAAACCACTGCATTCAGGGCTGTGAGCCGTGAGCATCTTGGCGTTCCTGTTTACTGAGCAGTAGTCTACTGCGATGGGGGTTTTTTACATTGATTTAGTATGTGTACTTTACAATAAATACCACAAACAATCCAGATCAGTCTAGGAGGCTGCTAGTGAGTCATATGCAGACTAAACCGAGAGTATTGTAATCCTGCAGTAAGCATTTGTTAAGTGTTTGTGCCACGCTTCCCCAAATAATTGAGGAATTAAATTAACCTACATTAAACTTTAGCATAAGTAATCCTGAAATGTACTGAGCTACACGGCTGTTTCAGTAGCAGAATGCTTTGCAATACGGTCTCACCTCAAAGCAGCTCTTGGCAAATGCCAAGAGTTTTTTCCCTACAGAAACAGGGAGCGCTGCTCCCTGGCACACCTGTGGTGTCTGCTCCAGAGACAGTCCTGCCGGCTCTCATGTGCTGCTGTCAGGAGGGCTTCTGACAATTAATCTCCTAACAGGCAGCGTGCAGCTAGAAGGAAAGGTACTCAGCTGGAGCTGTATTTCTCAGTGGATTTAGAGAGAGCGCCTGCATTTCACAGAACCATCTGCTGCTTTATCGCGTCTCTTGCACAGTAACTGAGGGAACTGTTCAGCAATTTTTTGTACCTAAAATTTGCACTGAGTAGTTGCTTCAGGGGTGGTAAAGTATAACTGCTGTCAGTCAGTGTGCTACAATGGCTCCGTGTGCATCCAAGAACGAACTGAAATAATGCATTTTTTGGTACTTTAAATATTTTGGTAGCTGTGAGTAGTAGTGTAAATCAGATAAGGTGTTAAAGCCTTGCAGCCCCTCTTCCTTTCTTTCCTCCTCCAGAAAAGTTTCTGTACCTTGGAGAACCCTCCACTGAAGTCCCTGTGCTGACACAGCTGTGAGTTAGAGAACTTTCAGGCTTCATCATTGAAATGCAATTGTGTGACCAATAACCCCCTCCCAAACACGTACCATATTTAAAACAAGGACTAGAGAGCGAGGTCTTTGCCTGAGTTGTTTTTTCCTTCTCTCTATAAACAGAAAAATCAATGGTCTTTGTTCTTTTACTGAAGAAAAAAAGTACACTTTTCCCCCACATGGGAGGGCTAATGGGATAATCTGGTCCACAGCACAATTTCAGCTCTGGAGGAGGTATCCCTGTCTGATCTTTACGCCTGGAAGTCTTCACCTAGCCTGGCATGACTGCTGGCACGGAAAGTTCTGGGTCCTGGCACTCCTGGTCTCTCGCTTTTCTGAGCATCTGTGTAAACCTGTGCAGCACTACTTGAGCGTGGCCCAAACAAGGGTGTGATTTGAAGGTCATGGTCTTTCAACCAGCCAAAGGGCTAGTGGCATTGTAGCACGCTTTTAGAAATGTTATGAATTTGGTTGCAGAGGTTTAACTGTTCTGGTGGCCACTGAAGTTTCTCTGTGGGAGTCTGTTCTCTTTCCTGCTCTGTCCTGCTGGGGACGCTGCAGGGTACTGAGTACTGTTGAAAACTTGAACCTAGACTTCTTCATAGTGAAGCTATGCAGTGAATCTGCTGCTTATCATCCACAAAAAAACATGCTGTTATTCTGTGTATCAACCCATTTATTCTGGCTATCAGCTGACAGCCTTTAAGATGATCGGGATCATTGAGTGCATGGACACTGCTCCTTGGCCTCCAGGCCCTGGAGATCTCCCCAGCCCTGAAATGGTCATACTGGAACGTCTCCTAGGTCACTTTCCAAACACGTTGCTTGCACTCCCAGAACCTTCACAACCAACAGCACTCTTTTTCCTCTGGAATTGCTTCTGGCTGTTTGGAACAACGGGCAAGTGTTGTGTAGTTTCTGCATGTTCCCTTACAGAAATTCTTTCGCAAGGTCATCACCCTTCATCAGCCAAGGGCACGTTTCCATCAACATGATTATGGAGCTATCCTGCCCTTTCTGGTAAAAACTTACAGTTTGTAATCGCACTAGCAAGGGAACTTCAAGTGGTTTGGGGTTTTTTTGTTTTGGTTTTTTTAAAGGTACTGCTGAGGAGCTCCACATTCCTGTGCGTATTCTTTGCTTTACATCTCTTATATTTTGCTGCAGTCCCCAAGGAAAGGAAATGACTCCAGAACATCTTCTTGAGGGGAAAAAACCCACCCCAAACTTAATTGTTTTAGATCTATTGGATAAGCAGGCATATTTTTTGGTATTGCTTCAATCTCGGTTGGCAATCTAAGACTCCTCAGTCTCTTGCTAGCAACCTCCATGTTGGTTTTGGGTTACAGTGTACGTGCCCTTTAGCAGATTGTACTTAACCCTGACCTTCCCTGCAGTCTGGTATCAGCAGTGATGATGCCCCAAACCTAGAGCTTCAGAGCTTTGTGTGAGATTTGGTCACTTGAATTTGAGGACTTGTTATTTTAGGGCCTAGGACAATTTATGGGTGACCGTGGCTGTAGAAAAGGGTGTGATAGTGAAGGATAAATCCATTAGTTGCATGAGGAAGATGAATAGGAAATGGTCACACACCAATACAAAACCAAGGGAATGTCAAATAAAAGGAGGTGTCAGGTTCAAGACAAAGAGGTGGTATTTCATGCTGTATGATTAAGCTGCAGAACTCTTGCTACAAGTTTACATGGGTTCAGCAGTGACTAAAAATGTTAGAGAAATAATTAATTGAGGACTAATCAATAAGAAAATCCCTGTGATTCAGGACACGTGAGCTGGAGTCTGGAAGGGTATTCAGGAGAATACTTGCTTCCTGTGTTACAGCCTTTAGGGGATGATTGGTGGAGCTTTTAGTCTCCTACTCAACTGAGCATCTCCTTCAAGAGTCCTTTTTGGTAGCCATCATTTTTCCTATGTCTTAAGCATTGTTGGCCACTGGCTTGGAGAATGTATCTGCCCTTGGTGTAATGTCTCATTGGGATGACACTGGATTACCTGAAGGTGGCCTTTCTGCTTCCCGCCTGTCGACAATGGGCTGCTCGCTAGTGACTGCCAGGAGAGCCTTGCTCTGCACTTGATGACACCAGCTTGCAGACTGCTGCATGAAGCTCAGTGGTCAATAGTGATGTTCACTTCAGTTCCTGAGACTTCTAACCTTCTCTGGGGGTGTGGACATGCAGGGACCTCATCTGCAGTGTGGCTTTACTTCATTATCGAGGAGGAAGAGAGAGAACCTTTAGACACGCCATTCACTGGGCTTGCTTTAAATGTTGGGAGCCTTTTAAAATGGAAAACCACAAGTTTATTCTAGCAAGCTAAAGGATTATATCCCACACTGATTTATCTCCCTTTTACAGAACTGAGGACAGAGCTGCACTGAGAGGTGACCCTAGACTTCACCAAAACATTCTGCTGTAGCTGCTCCTTTGAGTGCCCGCCCGGGGACCTGCAGGCTGCCACCCCTCAGGAGCTCTCAAACCGGTGTTGTGTCCTCGCTGGGGATGGAATTGCCTGTGCCGTATCTCCCCTCCCAAGCTACTGTTGGTGCTTCCATTCAAAGGAGAGGGAATTTTAGTAACAGGGGTCTCTGCTCCCCTGTGTTAACTTTAGATCTTTCTTACATTCACCGTGTCACTGAGGTGCAAATGCAACATCTGAGACAGTTCTCTCCAAGAGCTTCACTGAACGTTTATTTCTGCCGCATGCCTTTGGTGTGGTTCTTCTCTGGCTTTAATAGCTTTCCCTCTATGTGCAGTTAAGTGTTTACGTGTCTTATGCAACAAGTTAGGTATTGTGATTGTGAAACGTACTCGCTGAACAGGTTTTTAGTAAAAGCGTGGTTTCTGTCTCGCTGTTAGATCTCCATGGGGAATGCCCTTTCAGATCCCGAGTCCAGTCGGAATTACTGGTTAGGATGCTTTTTGAACTTTTCCCTTCCTGCGTTCCATGATCTACCAAGTTTTGCACTCTTGGGATACAACTTAAGCCTTTGCTTGCTTTTCATTTAGGATTTTCATCTAGACCAGAAGATTAACGTGTCTGTGCACATCTTTATTAATACTCCTACTTTAGGGCTGAGACATCGGTTTCCAAGTTGGATGTCATGAGAGTCTATTGTCACTTTCTGGAGAACAAGAAGGAAGGTTTATTGTAATAGTAGCCCTCAAAATCAGGAGAGTTAGAAGCAGTAGCAAGTAGCTATACCCACTGTTTGTTTTGATATCCAAATGATTGAAGGCTTCACCTAGAAACATGCAAACAGGGTAACAGTCTGTGTGTCATGTTCAAGAGGTAGAACTGTCCCAAGGGGAACAAGAGTGCTTGCCCATACTGAGCAGTTCCACAGCCTTCTGGAAGGGTTCCTCTGCTCCTGGTACCTCCGATCCTGGCACCTCCACTCCTAGCGATTCCTCTCCTGGTGCTTTTGCTCCTGCTGACTCGGCTCGGTGCATCTGCACTTGGTACTTCTGCTCCTGGTACGTCTATAACAATTGTTCCTGTTTATTCTACTATTTCTTTTAAATAATTTTTGACAACACCTGGTAAAATTCATGGAATTCATTGTAAAAGCCAAAAACATAAATGTGTTTTTGTGCAATGCTTTCTGTGGCCTAGGACTGAGCTGATGAGAAATCATCGTACGAACTGGTAATTCTAAGGAATAGAGATTTTTATGTCATCTTCTGCGGATTTGATTGCAAATCAAATTATTCAGGAAGTGAAAATACTGATCTTGCATTCCTGCCTGCAGCTGCGCTGGGAGCTGGCCGGTCTCCATAGCGGGCCGGTTTTGACACCTACCCTGTCTTCCACATGAAAGTGCAAACTACACCTATAAGGTCTGGAGGAGGAGAGGAGCTTTTGGACTTTCTTTTCTTGGTAGTTTCTTGAAAGTACTCGTATATGGGCACTATTTTTTCCATTGCTTTTCTGTCCGCCCTTTGCTCTGAGTAACGATGCATTTTTGTTAGTAGGGATATTCGAGCTCAGCCAGTATTCACACCGACTGTATTTTGCTGTCTGTTCTTTATTCTTGATCCGGGACTCCCAGTCTGTTCTTCTGCAATGTGGTAATGAGATCTGGGATAATAATGTCAAGCTGTATCTAAACAATTGGATTAGAGGAAGCCCTTGGAATAGGACAAAGGTTGGTGTAACTCGCTGGATCACGTGGCCGATTGCTTGCCAATTCCATAGGGACAGAGTTTTTACTCCTGGCAGAGCTTAGCAGCTTTCAGCTTCTTTCATGATCAGCATTTCGTATCCAATGTTTTAAAATGTTTGGAAAATGCAGCATAAGGGAGATTGAAGGTGTTATCTTTAATTGGACTCACTCAAAAAATTAATATTGAAAAGCTTTCTCCTAGTTTTGTTGTTATTGACCTGATGTTGAGAATAGCTTGTGCTGTTCTGAAGGAGAGGAGGAGGGGAATATATTTTGTGTTTTGTTTTTTGTGCTTGGTTTTTTTGATTTTGGGGGGACAGAAGAGGTTGAACTCATAGACAAAAGTGAGGAAGAAGTCATGGGGAAAAATGGGGAAAGGTACTACAATTTCTTGTAGCTGCTATTACTTAAAAAAAAAAAAAAAGAGATCTGAGCGCGGATAGGAAATATTTTCTGAGCTGTTTCCACTTGTGGGTCTGCCGGTGCCCATTTGTTCATAGATCCAGCTGTAAAAGGCTCTGTAGCCAGTTTGCAGATGTTGGCAACAGCCTCATCAGCTCCCTTTGCCTTCACCCCAGTTCTGAAACACGTTCTCTGCCCCCACTGCTGTGGAAGCTGAACTCACTGCTGCAAGCATGGCATTGGCTGGAGGAACAAGACCGAGGTGATAACAAGCGAGAACAGATGTCTGTTTGTCAAGTTCAAAACCAGGGAAGTCAGGAAGGTGGATGGACCTTTGGGTTTTTTCTTGTTGAGGTTCTTCTAATTATTGCTAATTATACTTAGAAGGTGGCTACCTTATTGAACGGTATTGCAGCTGCTTACTTTGACCTCAAAACATGGCTGTGTCATTCTTGCCTTTCTCCCTCCCTTTCTCCTTGGGAAATTAACGTTACATAAGGGTGAGGTAGATTCTTTTCTAGCTTATTCATTAGCAGCAGCAGCAATGTCGTTAATTATGTTTTGATTGTAGAGTCTGTATTATGAGTGGCCAGAGAACACAGAATTAGTTTCACATTTTCATAGCTAGAAGGTGGGAAAAACCTCCCTTGGTTTGCAGACTAAGCAGATTTACTCTGGAGATCATCGAGGCATAATAAACTGCAGCTTTGATGCTTTTTCATTCTAGCGTCGCTTTCACCACACAGATTGTACTGTGGGAAAAGCCCACTTCTCGGAGGATCCTGTTCTCTTCCTTCACATACAGCATCTTCTCCACTTTGGCTGCTAGAGTTTTCTTTTTTCTTTCTTTTTTTTTCTTTCTTTTTTTTTCTTTCTTCCTTTTTTTTTTTTTTTTTTTTAAATCTTAGAAAAACTCAGTCAAATTGTGTTCCTCAGGAGCCCTTAAAAAGCTTTTTTGTGTCTTCATATGCTTGAGCATTACCAGTTAGAAGCCTACAAACCATCTCTGGCCAGACTCGGCAGGGAGGGACATGCTAGATAGTTACTTTGCATCTTAAATTACTTCAACCGTTTGTTTTTCTTTTAAGTTTTGTAGTTTATTTAAAATTGCAGAACTGTTTTTTGTTCTTTCTAATCAGTCAATAAACACCGTAGGTCTGTCTGTGACTGAAAATATCTCGTTCATGAGGCAGCGTGGCACTTCAGTCAAATACGTTGACCTTAAACATTCCGCTCTCTTGCCTGCTGCCACCGTCCCAGCACAGTGAGGTACCTGTGTCCCTGACAGGACTGGAAGGAAGAGACCCCGTTGGCTGACACCTCCTTTTCTGACTTGGTGCACCTCCTGACAGCCTCCTCCATAGCCCATATTGCATTTCTTTCACGTTCTTGGTTCCTTTCCAAGTGCACGGGGCGTTTTGTTTGTCTGTTGGATACGTTCAGCACTGAAAGAATGTTTCTAATAACCAAATTTTACTCCTGGTGTCTATATTAAACTCCCTCAGGTCTTCTCGTGATTTCTGCTGAAGAAGTCAGTTTACACATGTTCCTTTGGGCTTTTTGCATCAACACTTGGTAAGTGCTGTGTGTTGATAAAACATGATTGCACGTCCTGAAGGCTCCTGGACAGCACACTGCGCATGTTTCACAGCGTTAAACAGACAGAGCATGGTTAAAGTGATCTCTAGCAGGGTAGACCCTTCTCAGCCCTGATTTCCTGAGAATTTAGTGGAAACTCAAATGTCTGATGAGGGCTTTGAGGCGGAACGTGGAATATCTTTTATCCTAAGTTAAAGGTTAAAGTGTCAGTCTTAATTTTGTCCTTATTAATTACAATGAATTTCTTGGTTTTATTGCTGTTCCAAGTCTGTATCAGTAGGATCGCTTGAGTAATTACTCAGAATAATAAAATGGAAGTAGAACATTAGCAGTAATCTCCTTTGCTAGGGTATTTGCGAAGGGGGAGTGAAAAGAGAGAAAACTTGCATGTCAGATCGGCAGCTCCGTGTCTGAGCCTTGTGGATTCTGACCAGAGGACAGCTAATCACAGCAGCTGTGATTAGCTTTGAATGAATTTGATAAATTCTTGAATTCACAGTACTGAGTGTATGTGGGGAAGTCGCACACAACAGGAAATATCAGACTTAATTCTGATGAATTTCAAGGAACTAAGCAACTAGTGAAAAAGAAATAGGTGCAAAAAATATTGAAGAAGAAAACAAACACAAGTAGAGAGGAAAACAGGCAAGGATTTAAATATATCATAAGCACATCACAACTAATTCATCTGATAAAGGAAGACACAAGACACAAGCAGTGATTGATGTAGCTCAAAGATTTGATGGTACAAAGGCACCTTTACTTGAAATGATGAAAGGAAATAGGGCAAAAATCAGAATATTCAGGATTATTTACGATGTAGAGAGAGGGGGACAGTAATAAAAAAGGCTGAGTATATCCTTCAGAGAACTAAAAAGAAATAAGAAATGGCTTACGGTGTATATGGGGTGGGGGGGTAAAGAAAGCATTTCTAAATGGAGAGTCCGCCAGTAATCTAAAATGGATGAGCCACTGAACTGATTTCATAAACGGGCATTTACAAAGGGGAGAGAAGCACAGCAGCAGAGAGCCTATTCATAAGTGATGAAGACGTTCGAAATGGGGGCTGGTGATAGAATGCTTGGAAAGATGACTGCAAATAGAAAATCAGATCTATGTATAATGTGCATCCTTTATGTTAACGAAATTAATTACAGTTTTTTGCAAAACATTGAGAATTAATTTGGAGGACAATAAGCGGCTGAGATACCACGGGACTGCTGAATCTATACATGGCACTGCTGCTCGGTGTCCTTGTCCTCCCCTCGGAAAAGGGATCCCAGTTAGTGTTACTCAGTACCCAGTAAAATACTGTCAGAATTCTTCTCTCCCATTGTCCGTGAGGCATATCCACCAAAAAGAACCCCGAACTCAAATGTCCGAACCTTCTAAGATATGTCTGGTGGTTGAGAAGTGAGGAGATGAGCATAGGCAGGCTTTGCCACTGTGGCTGAGTCTGTTCTGCCAGCACCAGAGGCGGGAGCAGGTGGAGCACCGAGAGGGCTGCTGGATGTCCAGAGTCCATCCAGGAACGGCTTTAGCACCCACCTTCCTTGGTCAGCATCAGGCATGTCACTGGCGGTGGCAGGGAAACCAGCTCAGAGAGCGAGCGGGGATGGAGGGACAGTGCCCAGTCACTTTGTGCCTCAAAGGCTGTGAATTCTGCACTGCCTCCTGGAGAACACCTCACAAGGAACCTCCTTCCACAGAGTAGCCGGAACACCACAAAGTGATGGGCTTCTCAAAGCAGAAAGCGCTTCACCTGGAAGCGTGTCTGTCATCTGTGCAGCCCTGCTGAAGGACCTTCTGCTCTGAGATGGAACTGCCTGGAGGTTTGTTCTTGTCCTTTTGGTAAATTTGATGGCTCCAGGTACTTGAAGTAGAATAACTTCGTTTAAGGTGTGTTGTTCCTCTAAGTTCGGATCAGCCAGGTTGGATTTATTCTGCTAGTGAGTCTTCAATGGAATTGAAGTTTACTCAGTAATGTAAAAGCCACTGGAGGTATCAGGCTACTGCGTTGCATTAAAGAGCAGCAGTTTGGCACTTACAGGAAGAACTCTATACACCTAATATATAGTAGGTGCTACACCAAAAATAAAGAAAAGATTCTTACCAATAGCTTCTTATCAAGGATTGTGGTGTTTGATTGGCACAAATCAGAGAAGAGAGAAATAGTGAGAGCAGCATCAGAATTCTGTTACATTGTAGGTAAATTTCTCAATGACTTTTGCGTTAATTTTTGCATGCAAGATACCAGAAGTCAATTCAGAAGGAGCTGAGTGATGTGAAGAATGAAGTTGCCTAAGGTTGATGCTACAAACCTCATGTTTTCTCTGTGCTACTATATAGAGTGCACTGACAAAAACCTGTGGAACTAGTGCAGAGCACCGGCAGTTAGGAAAATGGTGGAGCAGTTGCCATGAGATTAGCAAATGTGGATCCCAGGCAACACCACTTCTAAAATAATTTTCCTGAGTAAAGCTGCATTTAAGGGCTGGAAGTAATGATTTATGAAGAAATATGAAAAGAATTAGATATGTTTAACTTGGCAAAATAAATGAAGAGTGTTGTACTTGTCCACAAGCATATGAAGAGCATAAACAGAAACCACAGAGAAGAATTGCTCTAGACAGGGCCTAAGGAATGCAAATGAAATGTATTGTGATCATAATACAAGAAGGAAAATGTGTCTCAGATATCAGGTAATATCCTCCATTAGCAAGATTTATGAGACCCATCATGATAGAGGCATGAGGGAAATGATGCAAAGTCCATTGACTGAGTCAACTGAAATTGGATTAGAAGATGTAGAACAGTTCAGCCCTGGGAAGGAAGTTGTCATGTGCCGAACAAACACTTCAGACTGTGGTGAAACCAGGGCACAGCTACGATGTATTTCAGTTTTCCCTTGGCTTCCTTGATGCATCAGTTCAGTCTTGGTGTAAGAATTCAGGTGCACAGCCACTGCCCAAGCATGCCTTGGTCATGCTAAGCGAGGGCTTCTCTCTCAACTGAAGTTCCATCTGAGTCTTGTATCAATGAATCTTCATAAGTAATACTGTGGTCGTATGCTCCTTCACCCGGTGAGTGTCCTAGAACTAATCCCCAGAGAAACTAGGAACAGGAGGTCTTGATCTCACTCTACTTTCCAGCGCCCAGGTACTCGCATGGAGACCCCTGAGACTCTAAGGCTCACTTCAGAAGCTCAAGAGTCTGGTTGCCTGGCACTGCTTCAGGAAACTCTGGCTCTGGTTGTCTGCTGATAAGCCTAAGTGGTAGACTTGGAAGCAGTCCCATTCTTTTTCACCTTCAGCAACTTGCTTTCAGGACTCAGTGGCTGCCAGAGCTGAAGCAGACTGATGGTTTGGCATCTAGCACCAAGTGTTTCCCTGGCAGTGCTCCATAGCTTATATCATGCTCAGCACGTAAGAACTTCTGAGCATTTATTGAGCCTCTCTCCAGAACTGGATCCATCACAGGTTCTTGGGTCATCACACTAGGTTTTATTTAGATTCTTACCTGAGAACATGGCTGTGCTGCTCAACTCCTGGAGATCTTCTGTGTGGTCATGGTTGGTGAGGGTTTGCCCCATTTTAGCTCTTAGGAAGCAGTGTTGTCAGATCGCTTGTATCACATTTCCAAGGCTCAGCCTGGAGGGATTTGCCGCTTTCCCTTCAGGGAATCTGAGGCAACCACATGTAAATCTTTAGAAGAACTTAGAAGAATGGTTGTCTTTGAAAGGCCCCTTGTGGGTCTAGAGCAGTGGTCTCCAAGGTGGGATGCACAAGACAATCCACTGGGGTACAGGAAGAGCATATTTTTGTACAGTTAATAAATTTTAAAAATTGCAAATAGTGTTTACTTCACCCACATCCTTTTTTAATCTCTGTTGTTGTGTGTGTTCTATAAAGTACATAATACATGTATGTGATTGATAAATAAATATACATACATGGGGGTGCATGCTCAAAATCTTTTTCCTGATGAGGTGCACAATCAAAAAGAGACTGCTGATCTAGATGTTTAGAGAAAGATGAGGATGATGGCCATGGCAGAAAGAAGTTCTTCCACAAAGGGAATCCTAAGACTGATACTAACCCTTTAAGAGGGAATATGATGTGAAGATAGAAAGTAATGAAAAAACAAAACCTAGGCAATGCCTGTGTCATCGTGTCAGTGCAGGAACACTTCCTCATGTACTCTAGGGTGTATTTTAGCCTTATCTAAATCTGCAGCTGCTGGGTAGTTAAATAATATAACGAATAATGTAGGAAACGCTCCCTTGTCTTCCTGGTGTCCTGTGTCTCTGCTGGTTCCATGCAGTGGATGTGCTTACTGGCAGCTCCAGTCCTGTACCCACCTGCTGTCACGTGGCGTATCTCAGCCTGGTTTGGCAGCCACGAGAGCTGGGACATCTGTCCCCAGCAAAGGGGATGAAGTGCTGCCCGAGGGCTGGTGTGGTGTCCTCAGCTGTAGCCGGTAGCTGCGGCACAGGCTGTTTGGCCCTGCAGAGCGTCAGCTGACCGTGGTATACAAGTGTGGCTTCCTGCTCGTGGCCCTGAGCTCCAGCAGACTGGTTGAGTGACACTGCCATGGCCCTGGTCAGCAGGAGCCCTTCTGAGGAGGTGGGATGTGTGGAGTAAGGAGAAGTGGTCTCTGCTGGGCCTCCGCACTCTGCTGTTCTGAGGCTAACCACAGCCAGATCCAGGCAGTCCGTCTCGCCCAGCACACATGGCACCTACCTGTTGCCAAGGCTGTGTGCTGCCAAACCTCAAGCCTTCATTCCCCATGAAGATGCTAGTGCTTTCCTTACCTGATAAGTCATTAAATAGCGCTCAGTTACCTGTGTCTTGAGCCTTTTTTCTAAACTCGAGCTTACTTTACTGAAAGGCTTCCTGTCTTGATTTGCAGATATTAAAAGATGAAGAATCCTCCTTCCTTTGATAGGGCAGGGGTTTTAATGTCTAATCACTTGCGCTATAAAACTCTGCCTTATTTCTAATTTAAACTGGTCTGGCTTCAGCTTCCAGCAATTGGTTCTTGTTAGGCCTTTCTCAGCTAGATTAAAGAGCCCTTTAGGACCTGGTATTTTCTCCCTTTGAAGGTACTTACACGTCGTAATCAAGCCATCTCTTGATCTTTTTAATAAACTAAACAGATTGGGCTCCTCAAGTCTCTTGTTCTGAGGCAGTTACTCCAGTTCTCAAATAATTTTTATGACTCTGCACTGTCTCAAATTTTCCTGTGTCCTTTTAAAAATGCTGACACCAGAAACAAAGGCTTTCCGGGCATTTATGGCCAACTGTTTGTCCACTTGCCCCAAGTCCTTCAGATTCTCTCGTTTCCATGGTATGGTCTCCCCACTCTGTAGAAGACTTTTTTTATTCCTAGCTCCTAGAAGCTGTGACCACTGATGTCTGTTGCTCCAAGTGAGCCAGCAGTGCTCCAAGACACGTAATCTAGCACCACCAAACCGTGATACTTACAGGGAATCTCGTCCCATCGTAGCCTTAATTGTAACTTGAATTTATTTCATCTGAGAAATATGAGGGATAAAGTTTATTTTCTGAATACCCCATTAAAGTGTCTTTCTTACTTGACCACAAGCTGTTTAATTCTGTCACTCATCCTACAGGAAAGCCTGTGACAGAGAAGTGGCATTTTTACCGTCTCTTTGGAAGAACCCTAGCCAGGGAAGAAGTAGTGTTGGGTGGCACTGAGCGGAGAACGGCTGGAAGAAACCAGAAGCAGAGAAACTCAGGCACCCTGGACGTGCCGTGCTTCTACTCTGGAAGACTGCCTTCCCCATCAAGAGATCAGGCAGTGCTGCTGCACATGTCTGGAGGGGCTCCACAGCCCTCATTCATGCCACCTGCACGGTAAATCTGCCAAAGCCTTGTTTTGGGGGCAGGTCAGCTTCCTGCATGGACAACAGGTAAGAACATCTGTTTGTGCTCACTTCTGTTATTTTTAAATGCAGGTGATATGTAATTGCTCCACTTTTTCTAATGTTTGCCATTGTTTTTTCCTTCCCCACCCTTTAGATCAGCGTGGAGACACCTCGCTTGGTCTGGGAAATGTGGAATGACAACTGGAGGGAGCCCTGGAAAGCCCCTGTGAGATGTCTCCTGCCTGCTGTGCTGTGCTGTGCTGCTGCTCGGGCCACCAGATCCCAGCCCTGGACGGGGTGAGCCTTTGCTCTGAGTGCTGTAACGGTTCTTAGCTTTGTTTGCCCCCTTGCATTAACTATTGTAAATCTCTGGCTTTTGGGGACTGGGATCTTTGTGTATTTTACATTCTAAAATGGGAAGGACTTGAGCTGTTTGGGGCCTTCAGAAATTGCTATAGGTTTTTTTTTTTTTTTTAACTGAGCCTATTCATTTCTGTAGAGGAAACCGAGGCTTCTGCAGCCCTTCAAAGGTGATCTAGGTGACCAAATGGTATTGGAGTTCAGGCAATAGTCTGATGAGATAAAATAGGTGGATGGTGGCCAAATGGGGGGACACAGTTCGGGAACTTACTCTGTTTAAAGCGGACCCAGAGAGCTGCATTGCTTTGTGCAGGGGATGATGCTATCCCTGAGGATTTTCTAAAGCTGTCTCGTACTGCTTCTAAGACTCAGCTGTTGGTTTGGTGGGATTGTTTTCCCTGCCATATTTTGGTCTCGTTTCCCATCCTGCTCGTTATTAATCATATTTATCTTCTGCTGAGTGTGAGAAAACTGGAGGCCAGATTTGGGGTACCTTCTGTTGACAACATGAGGCACTTTTTCTGTTGTATCAACAGACTCGGCTCCCATGTATGTATCCTCGCAATTACCCGCGAGGTAGGCAACAGCTTTCCCCTCATTTTAAGACAGGGGGAGGAGGAGCTGAGGTATGGGAAGCCTCAGTAGGTCAGGGCTTGAACTCAGATCTAAATCTGGGGTAATTGTGCCTCCTCTCTGTTCCCTTTTAAAAAATAAAGCACATACGTTAGTTCTAAGCTTCACTTTCATCTTGACTGTACTGCCTTCAGAAATTTTCAGCCGTCCTTGCTGCACTGCAGCTGCCCACTAACAGTTGCACAAAGGCCGATGGTTGCTCCGCTTCGCGCTTACAAAACATAGAGGAAAAACAGGAACAAGTACAAGTTTAATATTAAAAGAAGCAAATTCATTTCCTTTCTGGAGTCGATGTGATTTTTTAATACCACCTGAAGAAGCAGAATCCCTTGTGCGTCGGATCGGGCGCATTTACCTGGATTTTAATTTCCGCCCCGGCCGTGCAGGGAGGCGAGCGAGGGACCCGGCTCCGAGCCCGCCCCGGCAACCACTGTCCCCGAGCCGCCCCGGGACCCCCACAGAGCCGGGGCTCTGGCCCGTATTTTTCATCCATCTGTCTAAATGGGTCGTTGTGTTTTAATTAAACTGCAGGAGGGAAAGAAAAGGCACCCAAAGCTGCAGGGCTGTGCGCGGGGACCGCTCCCGGGGGACCGTGCCGGGAGATGCCGCCGCCAAGCCCGGCGGGGGCCGCAGCCAGCCCCGCGCCCCGTCGGTTCGCGGCTCCGGCAGTACCGTGGGGCTGACCTGTGCGCTCCCCACGCGAAAGCGGGCGCACCGGGCCGCCTCCGGGCCTTCCCCTCCCCTACCAGCCCGGAGCCGCACGGCTCGGGCCGCCTCTCCCGCTGCCGATCGGCCCAGAGAGCGGCGCTTCTCCTCTCCCGGACCGCCTCTGGGACACCCGCTTCCCTGCGCCCGCCCTGCGCGGGGCGCCCCGGCCCGGCCCGGCCCCGGCGGGGGATGCCGGCGGCGGGGCGGCAGCGCCCCCTGCTGCGCCGCGGCGGCCCCGGCCCCGGGAGGCCCGAACGGCAGCGCGGGCCGTGGCTAGGCGCCCCCCGCGGCCAGCGCCGCGGCCGGGCGGCTGCGGGGGAAGGCCAGGAGGGCCGGTGGGGAAGGAGCGGGGGAGCACCTCTGGGTCCGCCGGTGCTGCGTAGCTGCAGCTCGTGTCCTCCCTGCTTGCAGGCGGAACCCGCAGGGGCCTCCCGGTGCGGTGGGGCCCCAGTAACGGGCACCTGGCGGGACCGTGTCTGACCTTCGCGGTGCCGCTGGGGCAGCATCTGCAGGCCAGGCGCTGCTGCAGTGACACCGGGGTGGGTGCCCGAGCAGCATCTAGGCACCTCTGCCACAATGGCACCTCTCTGCCGTGAGGGCACCTCTGCCGTGAGGGCACCTCTGCCACGATGGCACCTCTGCCACGATGGCACCTCTGCCGTGGTTTGTCTGGGGATGGTGGGATCAGCTGGTTGAGGCCCTGCCACCTCAGCCATGCTGCTGCACCTTGCTGGGGCTCCCACTGGTGTCACTGAGGCAGTGGCGGACTCCCCCGACCTGGGCTGGGGGTGGCTGCAGCACAGACGGTTGATGCCTAAAACACCCACGTCGGAAGTTTCCATGGGCTCGGGAAGGAGCTCCCTGGCAACGCTTTTGAGATGAGCTGCAAGCAGAGGCAGCTGAGACCTCTCCAGCGGGTCCGGCTCCACGCAGAAGCGTGCTGGGAGGGCAGTTGTGTGCCTGCAGCGGTTCAAGCGACCCCTCCGCACATGAGCCCCATTGTCCCAGCTCCCCTGGCCGGGGATCAGGCACTGGCACCCCCGGCACAGAACGTCCTGTCTCGCTGCTGCGGCACGTGAGGGGGCTGTGGAGTGACGCTGGCTGCGGGTGCGGGGAAGAAAAGGGTGAAGCTGCCAGAAAAAAAACATAAGGGAGAAAACTTACAAATTGGGAAAAGCGTTCTGCTTTGACAGAATAAAAATCAACCCTGGAATGGGGAAGGAAAGGCATGAAAGAGTTAGTGACAAAATATCATGTACAGCTGGGGAGATGACGGTTTTATTGGTATTGCAGGGGGGAGGGAGAAGCTGAGAGGCAGCGAAAACACAATTTGGCCTAAAATTGAATTTCTCTGATAAGGAATTTCAGAAGCGGCTGCCTCATTCACTGTGCGGCCAAATAATCATATGCGCTTTAATAATCTTTATTTTACAGGAGTACGTTGCCAGGGCAACCGAGTGTAAGCAGGAGAACAGCACCTTGCAGATCACAAAGGCAAATCTGCAGAAAGAAATTTCAGCGAGTTTCTCTCTCCCTTTTGCAATGTAATGACGACTTATTTTTCATGCACTGATTTAATAATCTTATTGAAAGATCCTTTCCCTGTTTCTCTTATTCTTGTCTGTCTGAGCGTGGACAATGGCAGGAACCTAGCATTGTCAAGCCCACTGGGCTAAGCAAACTAACAGATGTAATATGTTTAGCATTTTTATGTAATTACGTTTTATTGCTATTTTACCCCCACTTCCATTCCTCCCCGGTTAGTTGCTGCTCCCTCTCCCTTCTGGCCCAATCAGGTGATCGTCAGGGGCTGGGGGAGAGTTGGTAATTGACTGCATTAATCGGAAATTATTAGTTGGACGTATTTTCCAGGGTGGGGGTTGGTTGCAGAAATAGACCTTTTAGGAGGGGATGAATTGAATTATGGCCAGTGCAGTAATGAAGCCTCCAGGCTGTGAGCTGCAGAGAGGACAGTCGTCTTCACAAAGGTTTCGTGTTATTTATAAGGGGCTCTGCTCTCCGGGCAAGCAGCAGCGTGCTGCCCTGCTGACACCCGCTGGATGCGGGCGTCTCAATTAGCTGAGCTGAAAAATAAGCTGATCCGGTGTGATTAAAAATGAAAACTTGGGAGGCTCTTCGGAGCTGGTGGGCTGCGAGCGGGAGTGTCCCTGCCAAAGCTCGGGCAGGGCGCAGTTTGCCACCAGCCTGTCTCCTGTAAATGGTTTGCCTCTTGTTCTCTTTCCCAGAGGCTGGAGTGCAGGAAGTAAGCGTGGGAAAAGCGGGAGCCGTGGGCTGTGAGCAGGAGGTGGGGGAAGGTCCTGCGAAATTCCGTACAAAACCTGATTGACTTACTGTGGCTGGCAAACCCCAAGAAATTAAGAACAAAGGCTGTCGCTTCAGCTCGGCTGTTGTGCTGTGCTGCAGCTTGGCCAGGCCTTGTGCCGCAGCAGGAAGCAGCAGAGCACCCAAAGATGTGGTTTTGGTGCGCTGAGATGGCGAGGCTGCAGCAGGAGACCCAGGGCTGGGGCTCTGCAGCCTTACCTCGAAACATGGTTTGGACTCGGGCCTGTCGGTGTTGCTGAAATTAAACCTTTCTGTAGAAAGGTGCTGCATTGAAGCTGGTACGTTGATGGACGTATTCCGTGCTTCATGAAATAATGAGTGCGTGTAAAAGCCAAGTAGCATCCTCACTGCAGGGTCACGTCCTGCCCAATAGTGCTGGTTCTCTCTTAGTTAGCACCTGCCAAGCTACTGGGAATGTGGAGTGGTCCTGGAAGCGGGCTTTCACAGGGCAGTCAGGAGGGGTCTGAGGCGTGTTGTAGAGATCACTGCAAGCGGCAGAAGCACAAGGTTCTCTGCAGAGAGCGGCAGTACCGGAACACGTGGAACTGCGGCTGACCAGGCAGGGAGCAGTCGTGGGCAGGACAGGGGAGAAGTATCTCAGAGAGCTGGGCTGGGTCCCATAACGTCATTCCATGTGTTTTCTTGTGTCTCCAGGTTCAGGATGTTTTCGGTCCGGTGGCAGCATTAATGATAAGGTGCTCAGAGTCCTGTTATCGCTAGGGTCCAATCACGCACACAAAAAACAAGCCGAGTTCTGAGGCCAAATTAAACTTCTGTTGTTTTCTTTAAAAAACAGGAGAGCCTTTAGACCTCAGACATCAGTTCTCTTCACAGACTTACCTCCGCCCCCCGTCACGAGAACCTGGTGTATCAGAATCTCACGGAGCGCACAGCTTTCCACATATTTTCAAATTCCTTTTCTTTACTATTTCAGGTAGCTCCTACTTGTGATTGGATAAGCCACCTGTGCTCGTGTGCTTTTATAGTAAGTAAATAAAAATGGGTTTGTAAATAATCAAGCCTTTTCTGCTTTATCAAAAGCCTTTTTTTCCCCTTTTATAACTCATAAGAAAAATACAGGCTGGTTAAATGTTTGCTTTAGTGATCAGACTTATCTGGTAGGAAAAGGGGGTGAATTATTAAAATCGCTATGGGAACATTGTGTTCCTCAATGTGGGACCCAGTGCCACAGCTCAGCTCTAGGCCCTTCTGATACGAAGTGCTCCAACACGACAAAACCTTTACCCATAGTTAAAGCACTGCTGATGCCTTTGGTTAGTAGCAGGACATTGACACTAGAAATGTGCTGCTTAGAAAAAAGAGGAGTTTTCTTCTTTTTATTACAACCTTAAAGGTATTGCCTTTGTTCCTAAACTACTTAATCTACGTACACATTCATAAACTGCTAGTTAGTAATTGCATATACACTACATATCTATTATTTGCTATTGGCTGGCCTCTGTTAGATCCAACAGCTCTGCTCCTCGGAGTGATGTCCCAGTAACTCATCAATGCTGTTGTAGTCTGTGCGGAATCTCTGCACATCACTCCCCTTTAAAGATCCGTATGTAATCTAAAAGCAGTCGAACTCTGTGATGCCTGCAGGAAGGTAGCGACTACAGCCAGATGGGCCAGGGTGAAGAGTCGCTGACCGCCAAACACAGGACAGTGTTTCTCCTCTTGGTTGGCTTAGGAGAATGCATTCTTGACTTCCTAAAGCAATACCAGACAAGAAGGTATTTGCTGGAGCTTCCTCTATAATTTTTAAATCTTTTTTTTTTTCCTGCTTTAATCATTAGAGGTTTTTAAATGTAAAAGGTCAAAGGATTATTATCTGTGCTGTGTAAGAATTGGTGGGGAAGCCCAAAGTTTGAACCAAGGTGGCAGAATCTGTACTTGCTGTAGGTGAAACAACAGTTATTCACCATCACAGTACAGAAGGGTTTGTCTTTGCACTGATTTTTCTGTTTTCCTTAGAAATGGTAGAATAAATTTTGGTAAGAAATTGAAGCCCAGTTGCTAAAATACCGAGGATATTTCTAGCACAAAATATAAGCAATTTATTTTCCCCTGCCTGCTAGTTTGTACCCTGCTGCCTTTTGAAATGGAAACTCTTCTGACCCTGTAACCCCTGTGTTACTCTGAATAAAACTCTTTTTAATTGTGTTTTGAAGGAGCATGCAGTGAGCTCCCACACTACTAATCAGCTTTGCTGGTTTGGATACGTATCTCCAGGATTCGTGTTGGCAGAATAACTTGATATAATAGCAGCTCTGCATCAGCCATTTAATGCGTAAGAACTTTAAAGGTACAGGTCCTCATTTCTGTCTGCACGTGGTCCCAGCGTGAGCCCTGCTCCTGCGTGCTCTTGCCTCCCTGGAATGCTGCGGGAGGGCAGGGGCGAGCTCTGCGCACTCAGTGGGATGGCTGGACTGCACGCTGTCGTTGGAGGAGCACGCAGCCTACGCTGACATGCTGTTGCTGCTGCCGGGGCGGGTCAGAGTGGGCACAGCGTTAACACGGGATGTGGGGATTTGGGTGAGACCTTTCTTGCTTTTGTGTTTGCAATGTGTGATGTGAAGATGCAAGGGGTCTTCATTGCCTGGCACCTTTTCACACAGTTAAACAAACAAAACTGCCCTTCTAGCTAGAGTATGAGTTTTGTACTGCTTAGAAGTGGGTCTGGCTCATTTAAATGACTGTTTTCAGAGTAGAGCTGTCATTAAGCTGTTTGAAGGCATTTACAGCTTTGATTTACAGCTGCGTTCTGGTACCAAAACACCAGCAGCTATGACAGACCGTCCTGCTCAAACACCCCTCCTTGGCATCAGGAAGATGGCAGTGAATCAGTTTAAATCCATGCGCTGCAGACCTCTCGCTCTGGCAGATGCTCATACCTCGTACTCTGTGTTGTTGGCTTCCTTTCTCAGAAGGCATAAACATTGCTTCGGCTTCTTTATGTTTCAGTATAAATGTGTTTAACATCGAGACTTGCCCCAGCCGGCACCTGAAGGCCCTCAGCATGCAGAGTTGTCTTCGGTTTGCAGATGTTTGTTCACAGCTCTACTAGTGTGCCTCTGTTTGGCCTTCAGCATTCCAAAAGTAGGAATGGCACTTAACCTGAGCCCGGGCTCCCTGTCACCGTTTGATCAGGGACAGTAACGCCGTAACTGCCTCGGACAAATGACTGTACTAAGAACACTCCCAATTGCCCGGCAATAAAGCTGCTATCCGCCCTGAAAGCAAAGATGAGGATAGAAAGGGCAAGTATGATTGGAAGGTCAACAAGTTTGAGCACTGACAGAATGAAAGAAACAAATTACAACACTGAGGACATGATGCTGCCCTGTGTCTAATTCCTGCCTTCGCTAGAGCCAAGGTGTGTGAGCTCAGCGCTGCTCTCCGAGCCCCATGGAAGAGGATGCAGAGAGCTTCAACACTGGTGATGGTTCACAGGAAGGTTAGAAGCTACTGGGTGCCATGGTGCAAGAGCTCTGATGGAAAAGGGCCCTCTGCTGCATGCCAGCCAGATTTCCAGTCCTCAGCCCCCCTTTCCTGGCCTAAGTGCCTGGCGTAGACTCCACTGTATTCTGGCTCACCAAGGCTTGGAGGGCACCCGGCTCTTGCTAGGCTTGTGTTGGAATTAGTCTAATAAGGTGTAAGGAGAAATTTGTTTCAGTGTGCCCGCAGATGAGGTGGGAAAAGAAAAACCTTCTACAGCTTCTGTTTTCTGCCATCTTGTCCGTTTGTCCCAAAGCAGACAGCAGAGCTGGCTGCCATGCCTCCTCTCGCTGCTCCCAGAACAGTCTGCCAGCTCAGGAGGCCAGCCTGTGGAGGTCCTGTTTTCTGTGTTTTGGCTAAACCTTTCACTTGCTGTGGTAAAATAAGGATAAACTTCGGGGAGATTTTGCTGTCTTACGTTTTGGCTGACCCTAAGCTCTTTTAAATGACGAGGATCTTTAGAAGGCTGTTTGCCTTGTGGTTTTGAAACCATTAAGAGTCTGATATTTTCAGTTGTGGGGTTGTTTCTTTTTTTCTGTTCTAAACCCACAATCAGCCTGTGTGGCCACACAACAATCTTGCATTTCTGGTACCTTTCCAGGACCTGAAGTCTGAACACAAACTCTGCTGGCAGTGGGCTGCAGGATGGCCATACCTGTGACACATGGCGTACACAGGCTCTGGGGGGACCTTTCGGAGTGCCAAGATGTGCACCTGAGGAGCAGAGGGGTGAGTTGCTTTTGGGAAGGATGGGGATGGAAAAGGAGGTGGCCGCTGATGGAAATAAACATAATGCCAAAAAGGTTGGAAAGAGCAGGTGTGTTGCCTTGGCTCCCTCTCTGTGGGATGCCAGTGCCCATGCCCAGTGATCCACGCCCGGGCTGGTGTCCCTGGGCTGGTGTCCCTGCCTTGCACATCCTGAGCAAGCACCACAGCTGCCAGGTGCCAGCTCTCCTGGAAGGAGCCTCTTGTGGTCAGCTCAGTGTCAGCCGTGTCATTTCTATAAGTCATTCAGTGCTCATTGGAGTAGTGGCTTGAACTTGACTGCTTTATGTTCAGGTACTACTTTGACCCTTGGGCTATAACATCAGCCCAGTGATTATTCCATTTCTTTTATGAAGTGCCTGAGCACCAACAGGAAAGCGTTGGTGCAGCCCGATGTTCAGAGTGCTCGGCTGGGATGTGCGAACACGGCAGTACAGGGCGCGGACATAGGTCTGCTGCTGTCCCACGGTAGCTGTGACTGGTTTGGTAACACAGGATTTTCTGCAGTAGCAATGAATGCCATAAACTTCAGACTTTTTGGTTCAGATTTTATTTGTTTACACAGCTAGATCATTTAAAAGCTTGATCTATTTTGTTTTATTACCCCAAAGCAGGATGAAATACTGTAGCACCTATCATCATAGCTACGTGTAAGGCATCTGAAGAAATGAGTCAAACAGCTCCTGATGTACAGACTGCAGTTTGGGAAGCTTCAGGGGGAAAACAGTGTCTGCAGAGAAGAGGTCTTAGAGATCAAAGCTCACTCCAGCAGGAACTGTGGACATTGCTGCAGAGCTGGGTCACGTAGAGTTAGACCTGCTTAACCAGCAGCCCCTTTGAGCTGCAGGAGGAGCGCACCCCTGCTCTTCCTGACACATACAGAGACAGATTTGCTTTCTGTACGTGATTGTCCAAATCTTGATGATTACAACAGAGAAATAAGATTCCCTTTTTATGGTCCGGTTGTTACCCCAGGGTGTGATTTCCTGACCATCAGAACTCTTGGAACTGTGTTTCTGTGACATTGCTCTTAAGAAATCTTTCCTGAATCTTTTTTATTCTAGGGTGTCCTGTAGACCTTGCCATCCGTTTCAAGAACACCTCCTTAAATGAGGCGTTCTCAGATAACTCACTGTTCCTCGTTGGACAATTCCCCCTCCAAGAAGTAGATCTCTTTTGGGGCAGGATGGCAGCAGCCACTTTCTGAAGTCATGGAATCACAGAATGGGTTGGGTTGGAAGGAACTTCAAAGATCATCTAGTCCAGGCCCTCTGCCGTGAGCAGCGCCATCTTTCATTAGATCAGGTCACTGAAAGCCCTGTCCAACCTGGCCTTGAGCATTTCCAATGATGGGGCATCCACAGCTCCTCTGGGCAACCTGTTCCAGCGTCCCACCACCCTCATCGTCACCACGCTTGGTCTATTACTCTAATAATTCATGAGACTGAGCTCAGGATCCTTTTCCATCAGTTGCAGCTGAAGAAGAGATGGTGGCTCACAGGGAATTTGACTGTGTGGTGTGAAAACCTTGCAGGTCAGTTGGAGAGTAAGGAGTCACACACTTCCCGTTTTGATGCACTCAGGAAGAGTGCAAAAGGTAAAGATCAGTGGCAAAGTGTGGTTAGGCAGATCAATAAACCACAGGATGTTTCGGATTCGGGAGCAGTAAGAATCGGTGCAGCTCTGCGTGGGAGATGTTGGAAGGGCGTTATTCACAGCTGCCTCCCAGAGACCAGCACCTGGGACTGTTCAAGTGCCTGAGCGCAGGTACGAAACTGAAAGGCAGAAGTGGTAGCAGAAAGCCTCAAACAGAACTGGCAAGGCCACAAAAGAAGTGGATGGGGGAAGAAAAAGAAATGGGACCCCATCACATCCTTAAATGACTTACTGTGAAGTGAGATGTCTGTCTTTGCTGAGGCTTTGCCCTTTACTCTACGGCATGACTGACGTAAAAAGGCTGTTAACCTAAAGTGAGACATCCTTGCCCTCTGCTCTGTTCCCAGATTAGCTCTTGCTGATGTTCTAACTTTAAACACAAGTCTCTAGTGAAAGGAAGGGGTGATGCAGTTTTGCATTGGCCGGATGCATGTTCTGGCTGTAGGTGGAGGAACATACGTTGTTTCCTGTAAGGATACCAAAGATCCATTTTGTGACTCATTCAATCGAGTGGTGGTTCGGGTGGTTCAATACCTGTCACCATTGTGTTTCTTGGAAGTTACCAGCACTTTCAAGGAGGGAAATCTCGTCTAGGCTATTCTTTTGCTTTGTGAGAGATGACTAGTTCTCGGGAGCATTTCCCCTTGCCAGCCTTTGCTTGTACTGCAGATGCTCGGGGTAACAGGTGACAGCTCAGAGGAGAGGTTCTGGAATTCTGTGACTTCTGCTGTAAGTTTTAAGAGATGATTTTTGAGTAAAACAGAAGCTGTCCAGCTGCCCCTGCCTTCAGCTGGGATTCAGAATGACGTTGGGGCAGTCCCAAAAAAGGCCAGAAGCTGTTGGAGTGTTGCCTGTGATACAGTTGATGTGTAGCAGCTGAACTGGCAAGATCTCATGAGGAATGTTACCTCTAAGAGCTCTTTAGTGAAACCAAAACTTACTAGAACAAAAATCTTCAAGTCCTTTAAAGCAGAGTCCTGGTTAAACTGCTTAGTGGTTTGTGAATTGAGTTGATTGTACTAATTGGATGTTAGACAGAGGGCTGATTGAGTTCACCTCTCACGGTTGGAAATCAGGAGCAGTGAAAGCTTAATTCACTGTGCCATTATCACATCACCTTCTGTTTGAGAAGGCACTGGCCTTTGTTCATGTTAGACTCAAATTCCAGTTTTAGCGTCTAGTCCTTCAGATAGCCTGGAGTCTGGACACTTCTTTCAAGGCCAAGACAGGTGGAGGAATCTGGACCTCGGTACTCCTGAGCTGAGCAGAGCTCTGCCCGGCGTAAGAGCAGTAGCCATCACACATTCTATGAACAAGCATCTCGTACTGGGAATGGAAGGGGAGGAGGTAGGGAGTGTTCCCTGATCAGTTCTCTCTGATGCAGCCCTCTGGTCACTCAGATCACAGGTCTTACCATTCACGTCCACTCCCAAAGCAGGAAGTTCTCTGAGGGTCTGCCTGTGGAGGGTTCTTACACCACATGTGCTTCTCCGCCCATCGTGCTGCAGTTGTGAGCAGTCACACTGCTGTGGTGGAGGCACCTCTGCCTCCCTCCCATCATCCCTCCTGAGCAGGGTGGTCCTGGGTCTCTCTCACACTGCTTTCATTTGGCTCCCCTGCAGCAGACAGATGTAAGTAATTGTGTTTTTATTTCTCTGGAGTTCAGCACTTGGCTTACTTGCATGTGAAGCTGAAAACTGCCTTTATAATTCGGAACCAACGCACCAGCAGCCTGATGATCTCTGGGTCTCCAAGTCTGAAAACCAGCCTGTGGCATTGTCTTTCTGTACAGCTGCGAAATTGCTCTCTTGTTCTGCTGCCTGGGGAAAGGGCCTCTCAACAAGGGGTGCTTTTCACCTGAGGCATTGGCCAAAGGAAAGACAACACTTGGCACAATGGTCTGCTCACAGCGATTGAAGCAGCGGCCAGTCTGCCTCTGCAGCCGGGACATCACCGGGAGCTGCACTGCTGTAGGAAACGCCATAGGGTTATCCTGACCTGAACGACGGCGATCCTAGTTTATCGGTACTAGTGGGCAAGAGACCATTTCCAAACAGTCTGTTGGAGCCGTGCAACTGGCCTCCTAACTGGGGCACTGAGACTGTACTGTCTGCGTGGCCACAGGCTACCAAACCTGAGTCGCCTGTGCCTCCTCCAATGGCTCTTCCAGAGGGCATTTGCCCCCCGTGACTCTGCCTGTTTGTGCCAGATGGCTTGAAAACTGGGGTGTGCTGTTAATCGTCATCATCTGCTCAGTGGCCTTACACGCGGTGGCACCTGTAGGATGAATGGGATGAAATAATAAATCTCAGAGAACAATGGTTTCAGCATCACCTTTCTTTGTGGGTCCTCATGGCGAGGAAATTAGTGCTAAGAACAATCTGCCTTAAGAGATGAGTTTGTTTTTAAGTTTTCACTTTATTTGTCAAATGAATTTTCCATGAACAGAACAGAGATAATAAGGTTTTATTTGTGTGTGTTTTGTTGGGTTTTCAAAACATTTTTTGGTCCATCTTTTCCTGGCTGTGTAGCTCTTCCAGCCAAGGAAATCCACAGGAATTTTCCATAATGCTTTTCATACCACCTTACTTTGTTGACTGTTTTGTTTATTGGATTTCTTATTTAAAATCTGTTTCCTTGTGGCTTTCTCTTTAATTTCCTCTTCTTTAGTGGGGCTGTGTGAAGGTAAGCCGAGTCCCAAAGCTATTCTATCCTAAGTCCTGGTATTTTATATATATAAAACTTCAGGGCTGATAGCAATGATACCTGGGATTATTTATGGGTTTTCATAAAAAAGAAAGAGGAAAATACAGAATTGCATGGCTTCTCTCTTCCTTCCCCTCTTCCCAACCCCCTCCCCACAGAGGAGTTTAATTTTAAATGATAAATGTGGAAATTAGAGACCGTCGAGAAAATCCAATTTGGTGAGGAGTTTTAAAAATCCCATAATAAACGCAGAGTGAAATGTATGATTTAATGCGGGGCGCCAATGGCTGCTATTATGTGCTATTAGCAAATCGGGGTTGAGAGTGAATCTTTATCACTGGGTGAGTGCGGGCTAGGCCTGCCTTTGCTTCTGCTATTGATTTGTAGCCGCTTGTCATAATGACATCGGGAAGCAATGAATGGAAGATGTGCTTTTGATAGGATTGAAGGGGTGCAAAGGGGGGAGCAAAAATTCAGCAAGTTTTCTATCTCTTCTGCCTGATTAGATTTTTTTCTTCTTTTAAGAGCTTTCACATTCCAATAAAAATGCTAAATCAGCTCTGAAGCAGAATTGTTCGGGAGTAAATAGCTAGTCACATTTAAAGGAGGAAAAGATCTGACTTTACAGCTCTGACTTTACAGCAGTGGGTGAATCTGAAGAGTATTTCTGGCTCCACAAAAATGACAGCAGCGGGTGGCGTGAGGGCGGCTGAGAGCTGGTAGGAGCACCTGCGTGGCTCTGCAGGCAGCCAGCCCCAGAGCTGGTGGTGCTGATGCGGCTGGTTGGGGTGCGCAGGAACCCCACCTCTGGAGGGTCCGTGTGTAAGAAGAGGAGCGTGTGCTTCGTGATCTCTGAAATGAAAAACCCAGACTTTTCCTTGTAGCAGAGAATAGTAAAGGTCTCCTTTGCATCTGGGAAAGGAAGATTTTTGTCTCTTTGCAGGCGTTTCTCATCAGAAATGTAAACCAAGGTTTGATGGAAAGGGGTAGGGTTGCTGCAGTGGTTGGGGAATACAGCGTGCCAGGATCGGAGGGTTTCTGGAGGACAGGGAACAAGAACAGGCTTACTACCCATCTGTGGGGCTGGTGCACATGGGGAATGAGACAAAATCCGTTAATGCTCAGGGGTGTGTATGAGGGTAAGTCTACTTGTGGTGGTCCCCAGGAATCTGCGTGTCTGGTGGCTAGATCCACGCCATTTGAATTCCCTGCCTCTCCATCATTCTGCTCTCCCTGGGAAGGGGGGACCTGCGTGCATCCCGAGGAGCAGGTCACCACTTCGAGTTCCTTCTTATGGAAGTCTGTACATGTAATCTCACATCATTATTATTATTATTATTAATAATAATTATTGTTATTATTCCTCCAGTCAGCTGTGCTGAAGAGCTGTGGGCAGAGTAGGGGTTCAGGTCCTTCCTTTTGGCCTGACCAGCCTCAGCTACTCTTATTTACGGAAACCTTCATGGCGCAGCCGAATGAACCTGGTTTCCAGGGCTCACTGTCAGGAGTCTGAAATGGCAGATTAGAAATCAATGCGGGGAGTCCAAGTGCCTACTTCATCATTCAGGAGAAAGAAATACAGTATTTCTGGTGTGAGCCTTGCACTCATTAAAATCACATCCTTTAAAAACCCCTTTAAATTAAAACAACGATCAGTGGATGGGGAGAATTTCATGCAGAGGGAATTTTTCCAAAGGCAGACAGGCTGAAGGCAGCCTGCAGGTGTGGTGTGGTGTTTGCCATAGCACCCACTGGTCAATACTGGGCACTCCCAGTGAGCACGGTGCTTGTATTCAGAAAAGCTGGAGAGATTTGGAGAAGGGAACAGCCAGACAGACCCGCTGGTGGGAGGTGCAGGCAGTGCGTGCCGCGGGCAGCCTCGGACACGAGGCCAGGTCCTCGGGGACATCCTGGCAGGCAGAGATGAGTCCCTGTGCCAGAGGCCGGTGGGCCAGGGGGACAGGGACCACAGAGCATGGCAGCAGCGGGACCACGGCAGCAGGGTCTGCTGGCCAACGGCGTGAGACGGGCCTGAGCCAGGAGGCTGGGAACGGACAAGACACTGTGATGAGATGAGCACAGCCAGTTCCGACCCTGTCCTGTGCCCAGGGCCTGGCGGTCGGTGGGCAGAGGAGCCCACCCGTGGAGCGAGCGCAGGTCCCAACAGCTCGGAGCATGGACCCAGCGGCACCACGGCCACCACAGTGACACCGCTCGGCAGCGCTGGCCCGGCGAGGCGGCTCAGGATCTCTCCCAAATGGGGTCTTATGGTTTGTCCACTGAAGATGTGAACTGCAGACACAGGAGAGATTCTGGCCAGTCACGAGAATTTTGCCTGCCACACTACTAGCAGAAGAGCCAATTTGATGTCATTCCAGGCCTACCCTTTCTGAGTTACGTCTTCAAATGTCAGTTTTCAATAGTGGTGTTTGACAGTAAAAACATCTCAGAAGGACAGCCTTTTGAGCAGCTCTGCCATGTCAGTCATTCGAAAAACAGGAGAAACCAGAAGGAACACCCTGCCTGCTCCATCTAGCCCAGTGTCCTCTCTGCAGCAGTGGCAGGAGAGGTGCTGAACGCTCTCAGTGGCAGATTCCCCCTCGTGCGCATGACCGTTAGGTTGGGGGTAACGAAAGGCACATCCCTGCTGAGTCCTTGCCGGGACTCGCTGAGTTCCTGATGCTTGTGGTCTACTGGCTGGTCACTCGTTCTTCCTTCTGAGATGATGATGTTATGTTACTTGACCTACAACTTCTTCCACCTTTCCTCGGGCTTTTAAAACACACTAAAGAATTGGGTCCCCTAAGTATTTCATTTAGTGGCTGATAAATACTGCAATTCTACTAAAGTTCTGTGCCTTTCTCTAAACCCTTATGTGATAGATCCAGGTCCTAAAGAAAGCATATGGCAGAGCTCAAAGCAGGGCCCAAGGCTTTTGACCTCTAGTAGATGTACAGGACTGTCTGTCTTCAAAGGCAATGTGCTGTTTGCTTAGTTATGCGATACAGGAGGAAAGTATGCTACTGGAAGTTGTTAAAACCAGGCCAGACATAGCTGTGCTGGCGTCTCGTGTCTGCTTGCTCTGTTCTCGGATATAATCCCGTGCTCAACGTCACGCGCTGCTGTCCTTCCTACGAAGGTAACCACGTACTTGCCCCAGAAATTCAATGCAAACTCTTGATGTGTCTTATGCTGCTTTTTTTGCTGCAGACAAAGTAGCGAGGATGACCAGCTGACCTTGTTCTAGAGCATCTGTGGACTATGGACCTCAAAGGGCCGGACTCCTTGGGAACCCACCGCACCTCTCTGGAGCAAGATTCAGCATGTGTCTACCAGCAGAACAGATCGTTCCTACAGGCATGGCTGAAACTGGAAGCCCTTTGCTAGACGGTAAGTGCTGTTTGGGTCCAGCCTCTCCTGGTGTTGGATAATAATATAACAACTCGATTCTCTGCATTTATTTATGAAGTAAATGGAGGCTAGAAATCAGCTTTGGGAAGCTTTTGGAGCTCATGCGATACTGCTGCTAGAACGGTTGCTGGTGTGAGATGAGATGAGTCAGCAGAAGCACGAAGGGCACTGTGCCAAACTGCTGTCTGTCTTGTCCCGTGGGCTCTTCGGCGCAAATTTGACAATAGCAGTAGAGGAGGCTGATATGACAACAGCTTTCAAACATGAAGAGGCTGCTGCCAAGGGGAAGGGAATAATCTGTTTTCTGTGTTTAAGAATTAATGGCTTAAATAGGAGCTAGGTCAGATCAGCAGCCCTGAACCTGAAGTCCGTGGACCCCTGGGGTTCTTTTGAAAGCTCTCTGGTCTGTCTATCTGTAAGTGTTAGCAGATGTGAGGGTTCTCCAGTTAAGTGTAATTATTCATACTGTGAAACTTTTCATATGTAGATGTTGGTTGGCATTTTCAGGAACAAGGTTGAACATACAGTGACAAGTTCCTGAGCAACCTGGTCTAATCAGACCTGCTTTGAGCAGGGGGTTGGACTAGATGACCTCTGGAGGTTCCTTCCACTCTAAATCATTCTGTGATTCTACGATTCTTCTAAAATTGTGTCTCTTCTTTCAGTAAGTACAGGTGATGTATCTTTGAGAGCTCCTAAAAGCACATTGATCATTTTCAGTTTGGAAGCTTTTATATAATAACTCTGTGTTTGTTATAGAAGACAAGTGCAGGGATGTTTATTGAGTTACTGCCTGGTAGAAAAGGGTCTTGCAGGTCCTCCATTCCGCTGGGAGCCCACAGCCCTGTGCCACTGCACGTGAGCCCCTCTACTCCCCAGCACCAGCTAGGGCTCCAGTTCCAAACACGGCTCCCCGAAGCTCTGCTCAGGTTCTCAAAGTCCTCAGCAAAGACGAGACCTCTCAGACAGTCAGAATATAGGGGAGTGATGGATTGGATTAAATCGGGGGTTGACTTAATCGTGACCTTTTAAAACAAGATGCAGAAAAACTCCTCTGCAGGCAGTTGCAAGGCAGCCTGTCGCCTGCCAAATGTTCTTTCTAGTTCTCTCATTAAAAAAACCTGGCCCTGGCTTACACCCCAAAGCACGAGGCCCGCGCAGCAACGCCCTCCAAGGCTTATCGGTGTTGTGGGAAGCACCAGCTTGTAGTTGGGCGTTTTTCAGGGTAGCGCATTTCTGGCCTCACAATGTAAACGTTTACATATTCATCGTCTTTGCTGTAGACCCCTTCTTCAGAAACTAAGGGTGCAGTTTCTGGGGCTGTTTAAACCGAGATAACTGACCGTGCTGAAGGGGAGTGTTCCATCCCTCCCATCTCCCCTTCCCAGCCTTGGAACGTGCTCTGGCCCCTCCCTCGTACCGGCACTGGTGCTCTGTTGGCTGCACCCTGATCCAGACCAGAGAGGCAGCCTGGGTGAGAACAGGCATGGAGTGATGGCACATGGGAGGTGACAGGACATCCCCTTCCTTCTCCTTGGAAGTTATCCAGGTACATTCAATTAAACCCACAGTAAAACCACAGCGTGACACTTGTCGAGGGGTGCAGGACGCTTGGTGTTCACTGCTCTGGGACGGAGGGGCGGCAAGGTGGACTCTGAACTGCTTTCAATGCTCAAGGACTGTGGCGTTAACGCTGTCAGGCAGCCTGAAGCCGTACATCACGCTAGCAAAGCGAGCGCTCACTCCCACATGCTCTGCTGGAAGGCAATGGTTCCGCGGGACACGTGCCAGCTCCGCGAGCATCCTGTGACCATATATCTGGCCGGGCAGGCAGGGGAGTGTGTGACGCAGTAGCCTCACTCGCAGGCTTCCGGGATGACAAATACTCCTTAAAGGAGTCCATTAAAGTAAAATAAACCCATCTTAACGTACATATGGAACATATATAACAAAATACATGAAGCACATGTGTATATTTGCTGTATTTAAAACCTGAATTAGTGAGAACAGCTTAGCATCTGGCTTGTGTGAGGTACACTGAGAGCTGCTCAGTGGGAGACAGCGTACCTGGAGACAATGTGTTGTCCTCTGAAGTGTGTTCATATTCGGAGTTAGATGTGTTTGATACAGGACAACAGAGTACTTGTTTTCATGGAGATGTGATCCAGCTGCTCTGTGGGGCCGTTGGAGAGTGCGCTTTTTGCTGCTCGAGACTAACCAGCCTTTCTAGTCATGAAGACATGTGAGAAAGCTCTAGATTTTAGAGCTGACTGTCCTCTTACCATGCTGCCAGGGTTTGCCCCACCTCTCCACAGCCTTTGGGGCAGCTGGTCTTGACTGAGTCCACAGATCATTCTCCATTCGTGAAGTCCTGGCTCCAGCCCACGGATGACAAAGAGCTTTGCGTGTCTACGTGGACAGGAAAAATGTACCTGGGAAATTCGCAATGACTGAGGTGTCACCCCTGAACACCTCTGAGTGAAAGCCATGCTGGCTCAGCGCTGATCACAGTAGGCTCGGCTCAGCGTGATGCTGTGTTTGTGTGGCAGTTGTCGTCTTCTTACTCCTGGGGTTTCCTGGCCTGAGTGGTGCAGATCACCTGCCTGGCTAACACATGGCATCACACAGCGATCTGCAGAACGCTTGCTGGAGTAGCGGTGAGCACACCCTCAAATATCCCCTCTTTATGAGTTGACCTGAAATCTGCAACAGAAGAGATGAGGATAGGTCGAGAACAGACCTTTGTATCCTGCACACAGCTTGTCTGTGCAGTGGAGGCAAGGCCCTTGCTGCCAGTAACCCCAAGTACATTGCAGCGTGTTCCATGATTTTAGAATTGCAGGGGAGTGATAGAACAAGACTTGGTAAAATCACTGCGGTAAAGAAACCAGTTTGGGTGGTGAACAATGTCATGATGTGCTGGTGTGGAGAGAGATGAGAGCTGGACTGCAAGAAGGGAGAACATAGTGTGAAGAAAAGAATGGTGAAGCTCAGCTGATCTTGTCTTGGTTTGGGCATCTCGCTTCAGGATCCTTGCAGCGCTCAATAACTGGTGAGGCTGGTGCAGGTGGCCATGTCTTCACCAGCACTGGAAGAGCATATTCTACTGGTTATAGTGCTCTCTGGGAGACTCTCCTGTGGAGACCCCTGAAGGTAACAGGCTCTGGGCTCGAGAGAGAGAGACTGTTCAAACAAGTCATCTGGAACTAAGGGGTTTATGCCTTTGATTGGTCTGTGCTTTTCCATGTACCTTCTGTGTCACCTTTTTAGGTGAGGTCTGACTGCGCTGTAATCGTTTCCACACAAGACAACAAAGGTTGCTATTTAACCCAAAAGTTAGTCTGATATACCCTCCCTGGCAAATAAGCTTGACTAATTACTGCATTTTAACAGTAAAAAAGTATCTGTCTTAATTACATTTCAGAGGATTAAAATCTACCACGCTTGTCTAAGTGTGGTAAGAACAGCTGGCAAGATGAGGTTTCTCTCTACACCCACAATAGAATCTGTCTTCAGCAACCCCAGGTAGTTCTTAGCCTGTTTATTCCTGTGTTAATTAAAGATGGCCCTTCCAAGGGACTTAACTGAGGAGGGGAAGGAGGCAGCAGTGATGCTCTCTCCTGCCTCTGTGCGGATCCTCCGCTCCTTGTCTCACAGCCGCTGCTCTGCCCTGGGAGGATGCCAGTCACTCCCGTGACTCCCCAAGGAGTGGAGTTGTGATGACTGGGGTTTTTCAGGGGGGTCCAAGTCCTGCTGGCTGCAAACAGAGTGAGTTCCAAAGGATCGTGAATGCCCAGACCACCTGGGAGCTTCAGCCGACCCACCAGACTTGAAATTGTGAGAACAGCTGTAGGGACCAACTTTGACATGAGCAAAGGTGTCAGCTCACCCTACATTAGAAACAGTTTCTGGGCCTTGGGCTGGCTGTACAAAAATGAAAAATAATCTGGAGAGTCTTTCATCTCCGCTAGTGCTCTAACAACAATGCCCCCCAAAAGTGCTGGGTCAGACATCAGTATTCTGTTAAAAACGAGACCCGTCCTTTTCGCGTAGGACCGGGCGCACACCCTTACTGACAGCTGCTGTTTCCCCCAGTGCCTGCAAGCAAAAGACGTTCCTGTCCTCGTGGGCTACAATCTATCTGCTCCTCCTGTCCAGCCTCTGAAAATCG
The DNA here is from genome assembly GCA_009769605.1 of Bucorvus abyssinicus. Classification (NCBI taxonomy): domain Eukaryota; kingdom Metazoa; phylum Chordata; class Aves; order Bucerotiformes; family Bucorvidae; genus Bucorvus; species Bucorvus abyssinicus. The sequence goes on from CM020040.1 coordinate 22,048,059, forward strand.
TAGTTGACCCTTGTGAATGTGCTATGTCTGTGGTGGAGGAGCTGCTTCTCTCCAAACTTGCATCAGGCTGGAGCCCTTGAGTCGATCCAGAGGGTGGTTCGGAACAGGGAAGCCGTCGCCTGGGGTATCTGTGCCTTCTCTTTCGGGGAGGGAAGGAAAGCGCTTTGCAGAGAGAGGAATGTCTGTCTGAATCACAGACTGTAAATGTGTTCAAAATGGAAGAGTAGATGCAGTGAAAAAATGAAGAGGGAAGTGCCTTGAACTCTTTGAAAGTTCCTGAACTTCCTATTAATAGATCTCTGTTTAAAACAATATGTGAAAAATTAAATCTCTCTGAGGCACTGAATTGTGCGCGTTCCCACGGGCGCTCAGCACATCTCTGCCCTCCACGTCTCTCCTCCCATGGTGTCCCTCCCACACCGGCTCCAGGTTCCATTGCAGCAGGAACCTTGGTGGGTCCTGCAGCATCTCAGCTTTGGAGATTCAGAGCTGGCTCGGTGATTTTATAAAACATTTGTGTTCTCCATACTTTATTAGTCACTGACAGACTCATTGTTTATAACATACTTCTCAGCAAGCTGTTTGCAACTCATCACCCTGCTTGCTTTATAGTCTATAAATATTTAATTCTTTAATAAACTGCTTATATGTAATATCAAATGACTGATGTACTTCTTTCCCCTCTTCAGCAGTGCTACTATTTGCAAAACAATTCTTTTGCTTTTTTGAATAGCAATATATTCTATAAATGCTTGAATTTCCTTTTTCTAAATAGCAATTTCTTCAGGGTATTTGGTAAATTGACAAGCAGAGGAATGGTTCCTGTAGCATTCTAAGAGCTGCCCCTTCCTAAAGCCTCCTTGGGGAGATTCACGTCCAAATGGTCACAGACTTGTAATCAGAAAATGTTTGGGAACCCAGAGGTGATATTTCACACCTCTGCATGTCCAAAACTGGCAGCAGCCTATACGGGACAGAACACCGTATGAGAGCACGTTTGGAGCCACGCAGAGCGAGATGTCCAGCCTTTCAGTACAGATATCCTAGAGGTGGCACAGCCACCTCTCAGTACGGGTATCCTAGAGCCAGCATCGCCACTTGTCGGTACAAGTAACCTAGAGCCAGCGCGGCCACCTTTTGGTACGGGTGTCCTAGAGCCAGCATCGCTGCCTGTCGGTACGGGTATCCTAGAGCCAGCATCGCTGCCTGTTGGTATGGGTATCCTAGAGCCAGCATCGCTGCCTGTTGGTATGGGTATCCTAGAGCCAGCATCGCTGCCTGTCGGTACGGGTATCCTAGAGCCAGCATCGCCGCCTGTTGGTACGGGTACCCTAGAGCCAGCACAGCCACCTCTCGGTACGGGTATTCTAGAGCCAGCATCGCTGCCTGTTGGTACGGGTATCCTAGAGCCAGCACAGCCACCTCTCGGTACGGGTATCCTAGAGCCAGCATCGCCGCCTGTTAGTACGGGTATCCTAGAGCCAGCATCACCGCCTGTTGGTACGGGTACCCTAGAGCCAGCATCGCTGCCTGTCGGTACAGGTAACCTAGAGCCAGCGTGGCCACCTGTCAGTACAGGTATCCTAGAGCCAGCACAGCCACCTCCCAGTACAGGTACCCTAGAGCCAGCATCACCACCTTTCGTTACAGGTACCCTAGAGCCAGCATCGCCGCCTCCCGGTATGGGTACCCTAAAGCCACCACGGCCACCTCTCAGTATGGGTATCCTAAAGCCAGCATGGCCGCCTCTCGCAACGTGCTGCATCACCACCTCCTCTGCCTCACCCACCACTCTGTCATGTCCACAGCGCTTTCCCAGCTGCAGTTGCCTTCCTCTCCTCTCCAAGAGTGCTTGTACAAAGAGTGGCTCTGACTGGACTTTTGGTCCTAAGCTGCTTGTCTCCACCCTCCCTGGGGCTGGTCTGTATGGGAGCTCTTCTGGCCTCTCCTTCCTTTGGCCTCCTCCTGCTGTGTCAGTGCTCTCCCACCCATGACGGCAGTAGGAACCTTGAGAACAGCAGGAAAAGTGTCAGCCAGGTGAGGCCATTGACCTGGTTTGCTCCACATCGTGGTCAGAAAACCCTCCAAGGCTTTGGCCACAAGCCCGGGTCAGGGTGGACAGGCTGCCAAGACACCGGGCAGGAGGAGATGGCCCTGCCTGCTCTGCAATGAGGAGAGCTGAGACTAAGACTGCCCCACCACCTCTGCACCTCATGGCTTGTCTTTCAGTCCTCATCTTACCCTCCACCTCAGGGCAGATTTGTGCTTAGTTCCTGCCCTGTTAACCCCTTCCCTTCCCTCATGAGAAAGGCTCACAGTGTGCAAAGGCACTGTGCAGGACCAAGGTCCCTGCTGTGCTGCCAGGGCAAAACCAGGTCAGGGCAAGGATTCAATACCTGGAACGATGACAAGGGCATGGCCTTTCTGAGCAGTCACTTTGTGTTTGGTTGGTTATTCCATATTCCCAGGCTCCATTTGCGCTTTGACAGACAGTCTCTACGATAAGCTGCTTTGGGGATGGAGACCAGAAAGAAGGGGCAGAATTGGGTGGCACCTTTTGGGTTGGTGTTCCACAAGGTCCAGACCAGCACTGCCTCCGTTCTGGGGTCAAGAAGCCATTGGTTAGGGTGGATAGGATGGAGATGATCTGCTCATATCACTCTAGCTCATCGTGGCTGCTCCATTCCTTACAGCAGACACACTTTGGGCTGCTCACTTGGGTCTAGGTTGATTTTAGCACACAAGTTCCTTTCCGTCGGGACAACAATATGTCTTAGCCGTGCCTTTGAGAGGGCTGAGTGCTCATGGACAGGATAGTCACATCTGACTGCTGAGTTAGGTTGCCAACTGACTTATCCCTTGTGTCCTGAGTTTTTGTACACTGTTCGAATCTGCGAGCAGAGAGACCCTAGATTTACGATGACTGCCCTGAGGCAGTCCTTGTGTCCTGGTTTTGATCAGAACTGGTGGGCTGTTGCCTTCTGCTCAGTCTCCCAGGTGCCAGGGCTGCATCTGTTGAGAGGCAGACAGCAGCTAGATGGACCCATGCTTGGAGTCTTTAAAATGCACAGGCAGCACTTTCCCTCTTTGCTATGGGTCATTGCATCCTCTGCACACTAGCCCTTAGATACAGACTAGAGCATAATCCTCCTCCCTGGGGCTCCCTTTGTGATGGGACCTGCCTACAGAGACCTGTTTACTGTCTGCAGCCTCCTTTGGGCGGGTTCTTATGGCACCTCATGTCTGTGACAAACAGAGGCAGCGGAGCCACCCCACTGACAGCTGAGGATCTGCTCAGTGGCGTTTCCAGAGCTGCAGGAAGGTCTGTGCATGCTCCCAGATGGGAGAAGGGGAGAGCTCCCCTCACAACAGTCCCATCTGCCACAGCCTTTCCTGTCTGCTCCCTATTTGGGCAGAGAGGAGAGTGATGCTCTCTCCCTGGAGACCAGGTCTGGCTGCAGCCAGCGCCTCACCCACGACCAGGCATGTGGCAGAGGTCGAGGAGGCTGTGGAGGCAGAGCCGTTCAGCATCGGTGAGGGCAACCACACAAGACACAGACCTTCCAAAAGCTGATGTTGAACACAGGTGAAGGGAGGGTGTTGCTGTTTGCTGCTGGTCCACTGCATCTTACTCTGTCCACCCCTTGCTGATGCGCGTAGGTGCAAACCTCTGGCCCAAAAAAGCATCCCTAGCAGAACGGAGTAGCCAAAAAGTCCTGTTTCCACACACACATCTTTTTGTACTTGTAACATCCAGTGATAACATTCACTGCTCTGGGAAAAATGGATGGAGGAAGATGTGGCCAGCTCCTGGCTCTGTCTTCCCAGCACAGACAGGAGCTGCTCTGTCCCAGGCCCAGCTGCCGCTGAGCCCCATGTCTCACTGTCCCGTGGTGGGGAAGCGGAGCCGGCTAGGCAGGGACCTACTGCATCAGCGCTGTCCCTGGGGAAGCACATGCAAGTCTGGCATCGGCAGCGCCAGCGTCTCAGCACCAGCGCTGCCTATTGTCACTCCACCCTCAGGGCTGTCATCAGAGCCCTCCTTTGCCGCCCAGCTGTGGCATTTAACACATTCTCCCTCCGGTTCCTCTCCTCCTGTCCCCCTCCCACCACACGCTTCATGAGATTGCTGAATGAAGACCGGGAATCGCCCAGGCATCCAGCTCCTGGCACTCGGCTCTCCAGGCGGCGAGCGTGCCTGGTGCCCTGGCTTAAGCATGAGTAATGACAACCCAGTCAATCAGGCGGTGGGCTGTGCTAGTCCCTAATGAGCCAGTTTGTCCCAAGCACAGTGCAAAACCCCTGTTCTCCTTGGCAATAACCTTTCTGCGCATTAGCATTATGCATGTATTCATGTGACTTCCTCTGCCTCACCGCCACCTCTTCAACTCATTTAAATAAAAATAATTTATGTGGACATTCCTTCAGTCAGGATTCCCCCCCAATCATATTTCGTTGATGCCGTGCACCCAAATGGGGTCGTTATGCTTTCGCATATCATTAGGGCTTTATAAAGAACAACAGCGACATCTGCATGTGCCGCAGCGCTACAGAGATGGGGGGGAAATACGGAAAACAAACCCCAAATGAGCTCCAGCTCATCTGGCTCTGTCTTTCCTCAGTGACTTCTCCACCACCATGGACACGAGTAATTGTACAGTGTAATCACATCACAGCTCATCTGAATATTCATAACCGAGACAAAGGCTTGGAGGAGAAGAAAAGTGGGGGAGGGAGCGGAGGAGAATTTAAATGTAAAACAGCATTTCATTTTGAGGCAAAGTTCCGCATTCAGCTCAGGAGATCCTCTAGATACCGACATCGTCTGTCTGTCTGTCTGCCGTTCAAACGCGGTGGCCGGGGCTCACGTCGCACACGCAGCTCCCTCCGTGGAGAAAGAAAATAAAGCACAACAACAAACAGCGGCGGAACTGCCCCCAGCCAAAGTGATATTTGAAGAGTCGCCGAGGGTGGCGAACCAGCTGCTGTTTTTCCAGGAAAGAAACAGTCTATTGAGGGAGCTTTATAAAGACCCCAATTAATATGTTGTGCATGTATAAGATCTACAAAGAGCCCACTGTGTTCCTCCCCCCGCGACCACCACCTTCTCTTCCTGATCGGTGCCAGTGGAGAAGGATCTGAGATACCAAATAACTGATTAATCACTTCAGCGGTGACAACACCCCTCTCCAAAATAAAGGGAGAAGAAAAACAAACGCAAAAAGAGGCAATTGTTCGCTAATGAGTGTGTAAATTACCGCTGGTTCCATCCTTCTTTGTACCTTTGAAAAGGAAAAGAGAAATATAATTCCCATCTTAATGTCTATGTTGTCTTCAATTCTTTTGCATTGCTCTGATATCCTTCACTAGCATTAACCCAGAGGTGTGGTGGTTGTAGAAGCTGTGGCTGGCTCTGCCAGTTCGTTCCCCAAAGAGCTCCTATTTCCATTCCACTGGAGCTTATATTCCTTTAAATGTCTAGCGCAGCATCATCTCCCCCCTTCTAATACATCACTCTGCTGGAATTAGAAGAATCCAAGGTTATATCCAACTTCAAAGGTTTCCAAGTCATCATGATTTTAGTAAAAGTAGAAGACAGATCATGGAACAAGTCCCTGGCTTTTGAAGGCAGGCATCATAGGGACCTTCCTCCCTCTGTCTCCTTCTCGCTCTCCCTCTCTCTCCCCCCAACTTTGTACCTCTCCAGCTCTGAATGTCCCGCGCTAGTGCGGTTTAATGATATGCAAATGAAATATGCATAAAACCATTCTACTGTATGATGATTAAACACTGGAGACATTAACCGCCGACGCTTCACTGTTTGACTGTAATAATCTTTCCCGAGCATCCACTTTGATTGCGGAGTTATGAAAACCCATAGCAGTGGGCAGAGAGAGTAAGAGCGAGAGAGAGAAGGAAGGGGAGATGCAGGGATGCATCACCCATCTCTGCATTTATCCCACTCCAGGAGACGTTTTCCCCCCCTTTGTACTGCGTTCCTACTGCTGTCTTTTGTAATCCATCCATGCGGTCGCACCAGGGCGATTAACGGGAAAAAAACCCTCTTTTCTCTTAATGTTTCAAAGCTCATTAGCCAAACGATTATTCCTCATTAACAGCGAAAGCTCATTCATTAAAAGAAAAAATATGCCCAAAAGATGCCAGCGCTGTTAATCCCGAGCCCTGTAGCTGGGCTGTAAATCCCACGCTAGTATTCTCCATGCAGAAAGGAAGCGCGCCAATCCACAGAAAAAAACCAAGCAAAAAGAAAACATTTTGTGTGTTTTGTAAAATCCGCAAGAGAGGCAATTAATATTCCCGTAGTATGACTTTATTTTGTGTCTCTCCCTTTTGTTTCCAGTGCCCTTCCCTGGCTCAGCGCCCGGTGCCAACAGAACACCTTGCAGGATCCTCAGCAGCGCAGACAACGTGAGTAGCCGGCTGTCCCCTGACGCCCTCGTCCAAAAGCCCCAAGCCCCGGGACCCCGCAGGGTGCCTACGCGGCTCTGTCCCTCGCACACCCTCCGAGTGCCACCTGGGTTTCACAAGTAGCACCTTCCAAATCTCTCTGTCTTCAAGTTTGTGCATGTCTGTGGCATCCCTCCTCCTCCTTCACTCCCATAGTGGATCTTGTAAAGGGCTTCAGATCGGCCCCATTCATCTCCCTGGTGATAGCGGTGCGTGGAGATAAATCTCTGCCTGCCTGCTTGCTGCTCGACTATGAGTTTTATTTTGCCTTCGGTGTGTACCTAGGTCAAAAAGTGGGATGTATACTGACGCCGGGTGAGTGTGTGTGTGTCGGTGTCTCTCACTCCGTGTCTTCCTCTCTCCCCCGAGCACACAAACATGCATCTCCCTGCGAGTGTGTGTGACACGCGTGCACACACACCTGTACCCCCACGCAGACGCGCGTGTGTGTACACAGAGGCATCGCGCACCCCCGACACCCCCCCGCACTCACACATCTCATCTGCGACTGTCTGAGGCGTTGTGTGCATGTGTGTATGTGTGTCCATGCGCTCACTGTCTGCGCCTATGTGCATACACAGGCATCTCTGCTATGCCGGTAAACATTCCCTCTCCTCCCAGCAGAGGCTGTGAGCAGCTGTGATCCTGCCCTATAAGAGCGGTATTCCTTCCTTCCTCCCTTCCTCCCTTCCTTCCCTCGGAGTGCTATTCGGAGACCTTCGTGCTCCCTTCTCGGAGTCTTTCCCGAGCGGCAGAGCTGGCATCTTTCCCTGAGCTTGTCCGAATGGCAAATGGCACCGTCTGTACTCGCATTCTTGCGGCTTCTCATGGCATTTCTCCTTCGATGTCGGCTACTCCCTTTTGTTTGTTGTTGACGGGGCTGGGTGTGGTTGGGGTTTTGGTTTTTTTTTTTTTTTGGAGTTAATTGTAAACGAACCTGAATGGCGAATGCGCCAACAGCTTGTGAAAAAAAAAGAAGGAAAAAAAAAAAGAAAGCCCCACACAAGCGCCTTCTGCTGCGACAGATGCCCATGTTGCCCCTGGCATGGAGAGCGGGCACAAGGGGTTTGTTGTTGAGGTTTTTTCTGTTGCCATTTTTATTGTTCGCGTTTCCCTTTTCCCCTTATTTTTCCAGACTCCAAGATGCCGGCCTCGGCTTGGAACGGAGCGGTGTCATGGCGGAGACGACGGCCTTTGTCTCGCAGGGTGTGAAAGCATCCGTTGTGCTGGCTCCACTGCGGCAGAATGACGTTTAAAGGGGGGAAAAGTGCTGGAAGTCCGAGTTGCGCGGCGCTGGCGGGGGATCCCCCGTCCCCACAGAGGCGTGTGTCCGAGGAAGAGCTCGCGGCGGAGGAGCCTGGTCTGTAATCCTGGCACTCGCGCCTCCGGTCGCTGCCTGCCGTTTGCTCCTGGGGGTCTGGATAATCTCCCTTGGCTTTACCGCACTGTCTGGCCCGCGCACAGGGCCCCCGTAACATATACCCGCTGCCGCGATCGCAGGGAGCTGTGGCGTTGCCACTGAATGGATGGCACTGTGCCAACTCCGCTGCCATCCGCCCTTGCAGCTCTTTTCCTCCCTCCTCCCTCCTGCTCTCCCCTCCTCCTCCTCCTCCCGTCGACTTGATGTTAATTAACACACGGGTTAATTGATTTTAAAAGCTGAAGAATTACAGTTAACTTTTCCCACAGGGTACGGACGCCAGCCGCTTGGCACAGTTCTGCTGCTCGCGCTGGTGCAGGGGGGCAGGGAAGCGCCCGCAGCAAAACCAGCCACTGCGGAGGGATGGACGGACGGGCGTCCGCCTGTTGGAGTGCGGCTGGGGGCGGCTGACGCGCTCCCGCCTCGTCCTCCCCACATGTCACCGCTATATTTTGCTATAAACAATCGAAGCAACCCCTCCCCTCGCCTCTCGCAGCCGCCCTCCCTTCAGAATGGCCAGTGCTGTCCGAGTCGAGGCAGGGAGGCCGTCCCCGTCCCCCCCAAAGGCTTATCACGGCACAGACATGACCAACCTCGGCGGGGACTCGCACCGCAGGCTCCCCACCCCGAGCACCCTGCGACCGCTGCGGTGGGGCAGCGGGGAACCGCTGCGTGCCAGCCGCTCACCCCATCTTCAGGGCTCTTTTCGTTTCCTTAATTGGCTCAGAATCGTCGCTTGGGGTGAAGCGTCTCAACCAGAGGAAAGTTAGTTCGTTGTAATTATGAGAAATAAACCATGTGAGGGCTTTGTTTTTTTGCGTTCGCTCTCCCTCGCCCCAATCTCTGCTGCAAGCCAGGGTGAGTGACGGTGCGGCTGGGAGGAGACGCGGCGGTGCTGAGAACTTGCTGCTTTCACCTTCTTGTGCTTTCATTTTATTTCATTTTGGTTTTTAAAAGCATGAAGCAACTGAAGCGACGAGAGGAATCCATTATGCAAATCAGGTCACATTTGCATAATGTCTCATGACTGGAATATGCAAATGAGTTGTATAATTTATGAGTGCCAGTGTCTGTCTAAAAGTGTTTCCCAGAATTTATAAGAAGTGCGGTGCGGGGAGGGCAGCTGGGCTGGCTGCCTGGCCAGGAGGGCTCTGCGCTTTCTTTTCAAAGTCTTCCTTGAGATCAGCAGCTCAAACGCTCATTAATGAGAAACAAACCCCCCTTTCCACCCTGTCCCCCTCGTTTTCTTCTCTGTTTCTCTCTCTGCCAAGCCCCCACCTGCTCCCTTCGAACTTCTCCAGGAGGCGTATGGCTGGTGCAGGGGGCCGGGGCGGCGGCCGGGCAGCCCGAGCAGGCTGGCTCAGCTGGGTCTCGCTCCAGTGGCTCAGGGCTCTGAAGCAGCAGAGACCCTGCCTCCAGGCACGGGAGCTCCGTGGGCACAGCGTGCGTCAGGGAGCGCTGAGACGCTTGGCTCCACAGGCATGGCGGGATCACCGCCGGTGTGCAGTGCCACGTCTGACCGGTGCCCCGGGTCAGGGACCTGTGCGTGACCTTCGGAGGAGCTGCAAGGTCCAGGGGTGGCAGTGCCAGTGGAGAGACCCTGAGTTCCCTGCCCAGAGCCCGCAGTGGTCACCTTCAGCACTGAACAGCTCTCTGCAACGTCTGGAAATGCAGGACAGGTACCAGGACTCTTTTGTATTTTTTTCCTCCTCTCTGCATGTTTGGAGATCTCAGGAGCGTCGGGAGAATGCAGGTAGGCTATTTCACACGGGGACACCACTGCTCCCAGCTGTGCACAGGGAGAGGGGAAATAATAATGGGCACTGGCATGTGGAAAGCCGTGGCGTGGCCGTGACCGTGGTGTGGCCGTGACCGCAGCGTGGCCATGACCGTGGCGTGGCCGTGACCGCAGCGTGACCGTGGTGTGGCTGTGACTGCGGCGTGGCCGTGACTGTGGTGTGGCTGTGACCGCGGCATGGCCATGACTGCAACGTGGCTGTGAATGTGGTGTGGCTGTGACTGCGGTGTGGCCATGACCATGACTGCAGCGTGGCTGTGAACGCCGTGTGGCTCTGGCACGTGGACCCCAGCCCGCCCGTGCCGAGCAGTGTCCAGGAGGGTGGGTGAGCCCAGGGTCCAGGGCAGCTCAGTGCCAGCCTGCCGCAGCGCCAGGAGCTTCTCAAAGGGCTTTGGGGCAAGAAAGCATGATTTGCTTTTCTTGAGAATCTGCATTTCAGCTGTAAAAACCATACATGTTCCTTGTTTCAAAAGTTTTTTGGTGTTAGTTACCGTCTAAACTGACGAATCTCTCACCTTCAGTCAGTTCCAAAATACTGTGAGTCTTTGTGCGGTTTGTTTAGCAGGCGCAGGTCTTGGCTCTGGCAGTGTCTGTCGTCCTGAATGTCTCCAGCACAAAGCAGAGAGTTCAAAAGCTGCACTTTTACCTGTGACTGTGGGGTTCCTGGTGCGGGACTGTAAAAGGACCCTCTGCATTAGGTATAAGGAAAACAAACCTGGCGCGTCTTCTGGCTTGACAAGCCAGTGAGAGGCAGCAGCACCTCCAGACGCCAAAGCAGCTTTTCCTTATGACTGCTCGACTTGGGACCCTCCCTCCCACTCTGAGGGGTGACTGTCCCCGCACTGGTCCTCACTGGTGCAGCCAGCAGAGAAGCAGCTGAGTCTGACCTGGAGCCTGAGCGGGATCAGGGCCACTGGGAATCACTGGTGTGACAGCTGAGGGCAGCGGGACACAGGGTTTGGTGGGGAGCGGTGGAGCTGTGGCAGCGGGGAGGGCCAAGGGCTGTGAGAGGGAGCAGTATGGCAGCCCTGGGGAACATTTAGCAGCTCGGGACCAGTGGCCCTGCAATGTCAGGAGTCAGGGCTGCTTTTAGCCTGGAGGCAAACCACCCTGCTTTGCTTGTCGCAAGAGCTCCCATGAGCTGGAAAGGAGTGAACATCTCTTCACTTGTTAGGGTGTTCAGTGCAGCATCAGCCGATCCTGCAGCAGGACCTGAGGTGGTTCTCCAGGCAGTGCCTGTGACGAGCAGCCTCTTGGGCTGGCCAGCACCGAGGCCTGGGGTCGTGGCAGGGCAGGAGGACCTGTGGCTGTGGAGCAATCTGCAGGCATCAGAGGGAATTCAGTCTCCATCTGGGAAGAAGCCACTGCTCTGCCTGGAGCTTGCCCCTCTGTGTCCTGATCTGCACTGGCAGGGTGCTGGTCCTGGTGCCCCGTGCTTTGCTGCTTCTGACCCACGTGGCGCAGGGAGAATATTAACAGATGTGGGGATGGAAGAAGCAGCAGAGTTCTCTCCTCCTCCTCAGCGCAGGGCTCGGGTCTCCCCACTACCTCCCCTTCTCCTCAGCACGGGCAGCCCTGCCATGCCATCCTCTGCCCTGGTGTCCCCAGGGAAAGCTGCCTCTGGAGGACTCCCTCCCTTCCAGGGGCAGGGCCTTCGATATATGTGTCGCTTTTTGGTATTTTTATAAAACCAGCAAAACTCATGAATGTTCTCGTGTGGTTTTGATGCTGCTCTGAGGACTGGTGAATGTCCTGAGCTCTGCATTTAGGGAGGAAACAGCTTCTTTGGGGTGGGATAATGAAAGCTCATCCAGCACATGCCCCGAAACTTCTGTATCTGCCAGACAAGATTTTCTGGTCTTTGTAGGTCAGGTAACAGGGACAGTAGCATGAGGAATCCCTCACAAGTATGGCTCATTTATTGTCTGTTTCCATTAAGGAGATGTGTTTTGCCAGCTGAACAGTGCACCTGACAAACCCTGTTGCTTTCTTCCAGTGTCCTCCTACTCTTGGCCTCTGGGGTTCCCCACCTGTGGCACTGGAAGAATTCCCTGCAGCTCCATCCTTGAGACTTCGCGGGGCCTTGGTCTGCAGCTCTTGTGCTCTGTACCTCGGTGGAGGTACCTCGGTGAAGGTGTCTCGGTGGAGGTAAGCATCTGGAACACTGATCCAGCAGACTGGCGAGACGAGGCGCTTCTGGACACTGGGCCTCCCCAGCAGAGCCCAGTTTAGCCATGCCCCTACTAACATTACCTGGTGTGTAATGTCCCACAAGAAGAGTTCCCACATCCAGGACAGAGTCCTTGTCTTAAAGAATCACATCACCTCTGCCACCTTCCCTTCCTCAACGCTGGCTTAAGCAATGGGGTACAGAACTAGGTAACCACTGGGACCTCCAGGTCACCCCTCACCTCTCCTGGGTAAGGCGTGCAGTGTCAGGCAGTGCCTGCCTGGCTGGGAAGGGTGCTTCTGATTGTCCACTCCTTCTGATGTGGAGCTCTGTGATGGTGTGAGCTGTGGATGCCAATGCAGTGGCCCACGTTCTGAGCTACTGCTTTGTCCCACCCTTCCGCAGTTCCGCACGGGAAGGGCAGGGTGCAGGCAGAGGTCTGAGCGCTGCTTTCAGAACAGTCTGTGTACAGTCAGTCAGTCCTAACACCAGCCATCAGCCATCAGCTTCGCGCTGCCAGCCTCGACACACCTGACCGATGTGCCTGACGTTAAGAGCAGCTTGTCTGCATGGGCCTTATTGCCTGATGGTTGTAGATAACAACAGTTGTAAGCAAAGTGTGTAAAATCTTTAAATCTTTAACAAATCTCTCATTAATCCCAGCTAAGTAGATTAAAGCTGACTGCAGGCTTTAGAAGAAGGCAAGCTGATCACTCGTAGGACAGAGAAAATACATACAATGGAAAACAGTCAGAGAGATCAGCTGTAACGGGCAGTTCCTTTGTTCATGCTCTAGAGCAAACCAGGATGGCAGTCAGAGCGCTAGACCTGGGTTCAGTGGAGCCAGAGGTTCAGCGGTACAAGTCAAAAATACCAAAGCTGCTCCAGGCAGATGCTGTGTATGCGCTGCAGGCTCGGGAAATGAAGCGGTTCTGTATGAACAGCGTTTCAGAAAAACACGACAGGATGCTGAAATCCTAGATGAAAATCAGGGTCCTTCGCAAGGTTCCGCCTGGTGTTAAGGTCCTGAGCCTCAGGAGCTCCTTGTAGAGTGGTCACTGGGACCGATCTGTGTTTGTAGACTAACTCTGTTTGGCAATGGAATGGTTAAATATCTCAGCCCAGTGACATTCAGCCAGATACTTATATTTTGCCTCAGTAACAGAGGAGTAGACTTTGTAGGATTATGCTTAGTTGGAGTGATTTGGGGTTTCTCTTCCTTAGAACCACCTTCTCCAGAGGTGCACTGGGAGCTGTAAAGCACATGACCAGTGCCCGCTGCAGCTGGCGCGGGTGAAAGCTCCTCGGCAAAGACCACACACCCCATCACATCCCATCCCTGTCGGAATTCAGTGACTCGCTCTCAGCTGGTGCTCCCCGCTTTGCTCTCACCTTTGCTCACCCCTCTGCCCGTCCTGGTCACCTGCTCATACGCTGGTCCATGGCTCCTGCTCGTCCAGGGCCACACACTGTGTCACTCTATCGCATTTTGTCTGTCCCAGTCCCTTATTTCAGTGGTGCCCCCAGTCAGCGATTCTGTTTTCTCTCTCTTTGCCTTTGACTCTTTCCCAGACCAACAAGGAGCAGGACTTTCTGCTCTAGCATCTCTGTAGGAGTGCTTCAAAGGCAGCACCATGCTGATCGGAGCCAAAAACTGCCGTGGTACCTGCTGCTTTTGTGGTCCTGTGGCCAAATGGAAACACTGGTGTTGGTTCCTGAAAACTTGGGGTGACAGTCAGATCGAAGGCAGGTTTTCTGAGTTTGGTGGTAATCACAGGAAAGCAAGAGATGGGGCACAAATCTTCTGAAGGACAAGTGCTGCTTGACCAGCAGAGCCTGCGTGAGCCGGGGCCCACAACAAGGGAGCTCTTGGCGGTTTCCCCACATGGGCAGGTGCTGTTTTGCTCTTTTGAGGTTTGAGAGTGCTTTGTGAGCAGGGCTGGTGGTCATGTCCCTCTTCTCTACCTCATCCTGCAAGACGGGCAGCACTGCAGCCTTGATGCAGGTAATTCAGCCTGGGCCCTCACCGTGCAGTTAGATCTTCAGGGGCGGAAGGAAGAAGGTGGCTGAAGGTTTCCCAGCTGCCATAGCAATTGGTCTCCTATAACAGTGGCACTTCTGTTTCGGTAAAGTTATGCTTTGCCTAATCAGGGGAGGAGATGGCTGGAAAACAAGGGCAGGAAGGTGCCCTGCTTCTCCCCCAGCTCTACCAAAAGGGTGAGAGATTCCTGCTGTCGCTGTCAGGGGATCATAGGATATTGTACTTAAACGCTGAGATCCGCTCACCTCGCTCCCCAGTCCGCTTCCTCACCCTGCAAACTGCCCACAGGCGCAGTAAGTAGGTTAATGCTTGCTCTAGGGTTAGCCTGAGGGCGAGAGCTCCCCGCAGGAGCCGCAGCGGCGTTGTGCTCGCTCCCTGTCTGTGAGTTCATGCGCAGGGAAGCCTTCAAGGCGATGGAACACCTCCTGCTCCAGTTCCTTGTTGTGTGACCCGCCCCCCCATGCCTGCCCCAGCAGCGGAAACCTTCAAAGCCTTGTGGCTGATCACTGAGTGGCCACTTTGCCTACCAGACCTGCCTTTTCTGGTAGTTCTGTGTTCACCGATGCCTCCGCTCGCTCTTTACAGTTTCAGCTCTGTTGTTTGGGAGTAAGGGATAAGAACAGGGAAACAGAAGAAATGCAGAGGTGGGGATTGCACCTCTGGGTATGACTTGTGTGCTGCAAACATCAATACATGACAGCATGGAGAGATGGCTATGGCTGGGTCTCCTGTTTCCAGGACACAGCCCATGTGCTGGGCTCCCTCATGGTTCTCCCCACTCAGAATCTGGAGCACGAGTCACAGGCAGCTGAACAACTTGAAGAGGGTTGAGACAGCCCAAGGCGTATCTTTGGGGCTTCGATGCCAGGTAGCTCAGGTCAAAGCAGGCAGCACTAATGCAGCTCCCAGAGAACTGATTGCAGCTCCTTCTCCCAGCGGGGGAGTCCCTCTGCAGTGCTCTCCAGGGCTGAGGGGTTGCCCTGCTGCCCTGTGTGCTCTGCAGCGAGCGCAGCTGCCAGGAGGAGCTCCAGGAGAGCAAATGCCCTGCACATCTCAGAGGTGGGTTGACTTGGCCGCTACGTGCCTCATGCTTGGGGAGAAGGGCTGCCAGCAGAAACCCCACAGACCCGACACTGAGCTCCAGAAACAAGATCTCTTCTTCATCTCAGTGTGTGCTCACCACTAGCATCCTGCCCTCCTGTTCAGGCAGGTGTTACCTGCAGCAGCCGCGTACCCAGCTCTTCCGTGGCATCTTATGTTGTCTCATAAACTCTCTCCTGCCAGAGTGAGATGGGCCTGACTGGCCCCGCTCTGAGCCCTTGACCTCCGTGGTCTCCACCGAGCCCTCTTCCATCAGGGCAGACCAGCGCAGGGAGGAGCAGCTTGCTGCATCTCTTTCCTCCAGCTGTTTCTTGTGACCCCGAAGGATGGAGTGATTTCCGTGGTGATTTCCGTGAGCCCTCATGCTGGTATCCAGGGGGAGGTATGGGTATCTCCTCACACCAGACATGTGGGGCAGACAGGGCTGACTATCAGCGCTGATTTTCCTTGGGGTGGTACTTACTGATGATTTCAAACAGGTTCAGACAAGAGGGACTTGTGCATGACCGGACACACAAACACCCCAAAATGCTGCTATTGCGTTTAGTTGGTGTAGGGGGCCTGGGGGCTGCCCAGGCCTCCCTCCCCTCAGAGCAGTAGTCTGCTCCTTCAGAAAAGATTCAGATAAATCCTGTGGATTTTTCAGTGGTTTTGCCTTAGATTTTCTGTTGATATTTGTATAACTAAGAATTTTCTATTTGCTCTGAGGTTTGCTCTTCTTCTTTGATGCTTCTTTGAAGCATCATCCATATTAAAATTTGAATTGTCTTTAAAAATGCATTGTTTAACTGGTGTGAAATCCTGTCTAACCATTCTTACCTTTCTTTAAGAGGCGTGCGTTGATTAATTACAAGTTAAGCTACTCTGAACCCAGATTAAGAGTTTGTGCTAGGTTTTGCAACAGTTACATTAGATCTTTTTAAACTGATTTTCAAGTGATGCTGGTTTTACTTCAGACAAGGCTTTGATTTCCATTCTGCCATGCTTATATGCTTTTCCTTGCATTCTCTCTTCATTTCTCATTCACTTTTCCAGTTCCCTGCCTCCCAGCCCTCTGCGGTTTGTTTGATTTTTCTTCCTAGCTTCTCCCTTCTTCTGCAGCATCTCTGGCAATTTGCTCCTGTCCTGCTCTCCACTTTCCTGGCTATCGGTAGCAGGTACCTGCAGGTCCTCTCCCCTCTCCTCCTCCCTCGAAACCCCTGGAGCCCATCTTTCTCCCCCGTGGAGTGCGCAAAGGATTCTGAAGAAGGGACAGTCTTTCCTGTGTCTCTGAACAGTGCAGGAGGAGGAGGAGGGTGCTGAGCGGGAGCAGCTGCAAAAGGCAAGAGCTAACGCTGGGCACCTTTCCCAGCAGCGTATGTCCTGGTGCCGTTGAGGGCCGGGAGCAGAAAGCTGGGTGCCACGAGCACCTGCACCCACAAGCGTGGGCATGGGGCTGGCCAGGTCAGGGAGCAGGGGGTGAGGATGGGGGTGCAGCAGAGCGCGCTCGGTTACTCCAGTCACGCCTCGCCCATCGAGTTGCCGTGTTGTCTTTTACTGCCAGAGCAACTCCAAAAAAGGACAACAAAATATGTCAGGGATTTTGAATTGCAAATCTGGGTGCTCAAAAGCATGAAATGAGACATTTCAGGTGCTTACTGCAACATGCATCCACCCGTGTTGGACACGAGGAGCATTTCCTAGTTCCGCTCAGAGTCCTAAATAGGAACCACAGGTAAAACAGGCGTCCAAGCAGCTACGGCGGGAGAAAACAGGGCAAGGGGGGAGAACAGGGAGGGGTTTGCTATGATCATTACTGCAGACTTTGACTGTGGCAAGGCGAGGTTAAAAGTGTGCCGAGAACTACGTATTCAAAGCTAATTTACTGCTTCAATTTCAATGTTTCAAGTTCCTGTGTTAATTTCCATGTCAATATTAACTTGTATTGTCACATAAAGGTGATACCAATACTTTCCTTTAAAAGATTCTCTATTTGGTTGCTTGCCATTTCTTTACCCACTCTAAACCTGAAATTTTCTACATTCATTTTTGTCTTTGCATGATTTTTTTTTAATATTTCTGGAAAAAAGAACAATTTTGCCAGAATTATTTTAACAGGAAGCAATCCACGTCTTGTTCGAGATTTGAGGGGGAACTTTACAGATGTTTCCTTGAAGAACACGAAAGCCTCCCTGCTTCAATGTAAAGAGTTCAGCATTCTTACAGAAATATTTTAGCCATGTGCTGCACCTTGCCTTCAGAATTAGCCTTAGCTTTGGCATTCCTCGCCCTCCAGCGCTGCCGGGAGTGCTCGGACTCTCTTGGCCCCCGTCCCCTGTGTGAGCACCGGGTCCCACACCCCGGCTGCATTCCCAGGTTGCCAAACCTGCCATCACGGAGCACTTCACTTTGTCCTCGTGGTGCATACAGCTGAACCCATGTGTTGATGATGGGCTGCCTGCGTAGTCGCTGCTCTGTGAGTGGATCGGCATGTGGCAAAGGTGGGATGGCAGCTGTGGGGGTTCTAACCCAGATGCTGGGGACACCTGGGAGTGTTGAGTGCAGGACAGACCATGGCATAGGAATTGTCTCGGTGGGGAATTGCTTTTAGTGATGGGAATCGCCATGGGCTTGATGTGTGGCTGGAGACAGTGTGCAAGCCAGGACCCTCGTAGGCAGCTCTAATTGTCCTTCACCGTTATCAGCCTGGAACACGAAGGTGTTTCATTGTAGAATTGCTGAGCACTCACAGTTTTGCTCGAAACATATGAAACGCCATAAAGTTGTTAAGTGCTTCACAAATCAGAACTAGACACCTCGGATCAAGCACCTAAAATTAGAGGACTCTTCTAGTGCTTGAATCTCTCTGTGCCTCCACTTGCCGTTTGTAGAGTGTGGATAATAAAACCTTCTCCTCGCAGGGATGCTGAGCTTAGGTAATGCTCCTGTAGAATTTAGATAGTGACAAATGTCACAGGAATTCCCACCAGGAGATTAATAACAATGTCCGCCTGAGGTTGGGAAAGTGTGCACTGA
This sequence comes from Bucorvus abyssinicus, assembly GCA_009769605.1. Classification (NCBI taxonomy): domain Eukaryota; kingdom Metazoa; phylum Chordata; class Aves; order Bucerotiformes; family Bucorvidae; genus Bucorvus; species Bucorvus abyssinicus. Next base: position 22,066,072 of record CM020040.1, read on the forward strand.
ATGGACGTTGGAGCCACACACTAAGCTGTGAGAGAGAGCAGGAAATACTGACAGGTGACCTTTTCTGTCCGCAGCACCCACCTTGTGACCAAGTCCAGGTCTGTGGTAGTGTAGGATCAGGTGCGGGCTTATGCAGAAGGGCCCAAATGTTGCTGGCACCCTTAATTCTGTCATAGCTGGTGTGCTAATGGTGTCTGTGATTGTAGTGTTTGTCTAAACCAGTTCTACTGTAGGCATGGTTGTTAAATTAAGACGCCGTGTCTGTTCTCACGCTCGTTTCCGTACTTCCTCCAGTTAATGCAGACTGCGAGGGTTCGGCATGCCACAGAAGCCTTCCTCAGTAGTAAATGTTAACGGAGACACCAGAGCGTTCTCCTGGCTATTAATCTGCAGATAATAGAAGGTCCATTTCTTAAGTACACACAGAAAAGGAGAAGAAGAAATACTGGCTATGACACAAAATGAATTGTCTTCCTCCGTGCCCTTGTAACCTAGGGCATGTAGTGCAGGCTGCCAGCCATCGCGTCGCAGATTTAAAAGTGCTGGAATCTCTCAGTTCTTTAGCAGGTTGCCTGATGGATTGGTGAGTAATGGACTTGAGGAGTGCATTACCAAGCCCCAGACTAATGGCTAGCTCTTGCCCATGGCTTTTGCTATAGATCATTCATCGTGCTATTCATAAGCTCTCTGCCAGTCTGGGTCTGGCACTCGCGCTGCTGCTGCTAACACCATTTGCCTGATGAATTCTGCACGAACATCCCCCACGTTTTCAGAAGGTGAGTAGTAAAGGAGAAAAGAGTAAGTCATAGCTCTTTCGGAGGGCATGGTAAAGGATAAGGCGATGGACATGATTCTCACCCAGTATTACTAGCACAGTAGCTTGTAAAAAAACATCTGAGATTTCTACACACACAGGGCACCTTCCCATCACTTTGTGAGGAGTGTGTGCCTGGGAACGTTGCTTTCCTAGGAAGACTGATGTTACAGGCCATGGCAGGACAGAAGGGGGAAGGAGAGGTGACTGCGTTGCTGAGTATGGCTCTCCTCTTAGTTTCTCTGACATGTGCTCTGGTGTGGTAGAAAGAGAAGCCTAGATATAGTTACCAAGACTGGGCTGTTTGCGTGAGCTCAATGAGGTAGAACCAAGCTTCACAGCAAAGACCATCTCCAGGGCTGACTTCTGGGCTGGCTTTGGTGGACAGAGATGAATGAATTGCCCTGCTTCCAGTCCCTGCCTGACTTTGCAGGCTTTCCTCTTTCTTCAGACTCCAGATATTAACAGGACTCCAGGGTAACAATCCACGAGTTGTGGCTCCCTGGGGTGGTTGAGACTAGCTGGAACCCCCGCTGCTCCTTCTGCTTACACCACTGCACAGCCAGGAGAAAAGAGCAATCCAGTCAGCCGTCAATTTAAACTGGTGACCCGTCCCACCTCCAGCTGCTTGAGCCATCCAGCAGCCTTTACGATTCCCAAGTCCAGTCTTGCTCTGCTATTCTGTGCTCTTTGGCTTTGTATTTTTGCAATGAGCTATTTAAAAATACACCTCTGCAGTTCTTTATTAACATGTTACTGATGAGCTTATGGAAAGGATGAAGCCTCATCCTAAGGAATTTCCTCACAGCAGTCACCATGAAGATTGCTGCTAAAACTAGACAGCAGCACCAAAATGGTAAAAACCATGCAGATGAGGAAAGTTCTTCAGTTCCAGTGGTCCCATGGAACTAGAAACAGCCCAAATAGAGCAACAAACACTTCCAATTTTCTCGTTTGCTCCACATGTTAGGAATGCTGTGCCTTCGGAGGGGACAGTTGTAACGGCATCACACACTTGGGGTGCCAGACACTGTGTTATTTTAGAGACAGACGCCTTTTCACTGGGGCTATTTCTCTTTATGCACTTCAGATACAGCTTGGGCACCTTCTCATTGCCCCAGGCAGGAAGCAAACTCTGGTTCTTTGTATCGTTTGCATCAATTCTGCAACCAGAAGTCTGAGGGTATTTTGGATACAGAAGCAGGTGGAGGATGCAGAGGTGGCAGACAAAGACAATGCTGCTAAAAAGGAGCATACCATAAAACCAGCAATTCCCAGTGAGTATTTATCGACAGTCGGTTTATTTGCCTGTGCTTTTGGAAGATGTTTCTGGCAATAAAGCGTCATCAGTCTGTTATTTCTTTTGACCAACCTTTCCCTTTCTCAGCCTGCCGATAGAAAACCTTCTCGTGCCCTATATTTAACGGAGAACAGCCTTGGCTGCCTTCCTGTCTTCCAGCTCAAGTTTTCTTTCTTTAACAAGCACAACAGCATGCTGCTCTACCTTCAAAGGGGAAATTAATTCCGTCCGCAAAAGGGTCAAGTGCTGGAAAGTGCATAGCAATGCAGTTTGCGTGGCAGGATCCAGGAGATATGATGCTAATAAGATTCTAAGATGAGAACAGCAGACTGGCTCTGGGGATTCAGATGAAGGGTTCTGTAAATTTTAAAAGAAATGGTCTCCAAAAACTAATGATGTCGGCTTTCCAATTCATTAATAATGTGGAGCAGGGAGATGGGAGTGAGAAGCAGGCCAGGCTTTGAAATAGCAAAATGTAACGAGGGAAAAAACAGTGAGAGCTCGTCTCATCGGGGTCATAAAGCTGGGAGAAGCAGGCAGGCTGCAGGGGAGCAGTGTCGGTGCCTAGAGGGAAGGGAATTGCACAGTGTGTTCTGCTACGCGTAATTTATGCACAGACTCTTTGTCGGTGTTGATGTAAAATTTCTCTGCTGAAAAAGATATTGCTGTATTGACAGAGCTTTTCCGGTGTTCTTGTTTAAGGTGACTTGCTAGGCAGGGTGTCTGATGGGTTTTAAAAATATCTCTGAATTGTCTCTGCACATTTACAAATGACTCTTGGTAAACCGCCCCTTCACCTCTCCGCACTGCACACTCAAAACCGTGTACAAGAACCTGAACCTTGTTTGTCGTTAATAGTGGAAGAAAACCCCGCAGGCAAAGCCTAACGAACCACCAGCAGTTCTGAGCTTTCCTCTGCGCCGTCTGGAGCGGCTTCGCCTTTCCAAGGGCTGCCTGGACACACCTTGCTGCCTTGCAGCGTAAGTTCCCTCTCCCGGTACGGGGCGTGCGTGGAGGTGCTGTTGTGCCGATACTGGGCTCGCGTCGCTCCCTTGCGTGTGCGCCCTTGGCAGCTGGTAGAAAATGTCTGTGCTTGACCGGTTCCAGGGTGGGAAGGGGCGCAGTGGGAGGATTGAACTCTGCTTTATTTTGACAAAGCTATTTTGATTTGCAAAGCGAGGTTAAGGTTCTCCTCCGAGCTCCTCCTTTATCTGTGTGATATTTTCTCATCTAGCCTCAAAACCTCCCATCGGCGATGCCTGGTGAGGTTCTGGGGAGCCGCCTGTGCCGTCTGCAGTGCTTCCGATCCGGGCCACAAAGCTCGGCCACAGACAGCCTGGCCTGGGATGCCTGGCAGCGGGCTTTGCCAGCCCTGAGCCTGCACTGCTGGAACCTGTTGCTGACGCTTCCTCGGGACTCGGCGAGGCACGCTCCAGCCATACCGGCATGCTCTGGCTGTACCAGCACACTCCAGCTGTACTGGTATGCTCCAGCCGTACCGGCACACTCCAGCCATACCAGTGTGCTCCAGCCGTACCGGCACACTCCAGCCATACCAGTGCGCTCCGGCCGTACCAGCACACTCCAGCCATACCAGTGCGCTCCGGCCGTACCGGCACACTCCAGCCATACCAGTGTGCTCCAGCCGTACCGGCACACTCCAGCCATACCAGTGCGCTCCGGCCGTACCAGCACACTCCAGCCATACCAGTGTGCTCTGGCCATGCCAGCACACTCCAGCCATACCAGTGCGCTCCGGCCGTACCAGCACACTCCAGCCATACCAGTGCGCTCCGGCCGTACCAGCACACTCCAGCCATACTGGTGTGCTCCAGCTGTACTGGCACGCTCCAGCTGTACCAGCACACTCCGCGTGTACTGGCACGCTGTGGCCATACTGGTACACTCAGGGGCAGCAAGGAGCACCTGCCATGGCTGCAGTGCTGTCCCTCTCAACTCGGCGCTCTGCTTGGCCCGCGTGTCTGACAGAGCATTTCTGAGCCCCAGTAAGACCAGTATCTTGTCTTTGCTGCGTCATGAGGCCCTGAAGCTTTTTCCTGTGGTCTGCTTTCACAGTCTGCAGCCCTGTCTGTTTTCTTTAGCTTGAGTCATGTTATCTCAGCAGCAGGTCATGCTCAAGACTAGTTATCTCTCTTGGGTAGAGGAGCAGAGTCCAAAGGGGTGTTCAGTAAGCGGTACGTGTGCTTGGGATACCCTGTCCCCCCAGAAGAGCTGTTTTCATGAGGGCTTCTGCTGAGCTGCAGGATCAGGAGTGTCTGATTTTTGGAGATAGCTCATCGGGTCTGGCCAGGAGGCTTGCGCTGAGTTTTGTTTTCTTGCTAAAGCCACAGCAATGGAAGTGGGTGGAGTGGGGCTCTGCACCGTGTTCCCAGAGCAGCCTCAGCTGTTCCTAGAGTGAACCACGAACGTATCGGCACCAACTTCAAAGGCCACAACCTTCACCTGTGCTTTTTTCTGCATGTCCTTGGTCTCCAGGGAACATAATCAGACCCACTTTACAGGCCTTCCCATGAACTGCAGCATGTGTATCAAATCTTCCTTCCTATTTGCGTCCCAAATGTTTCCTTGGAGAAGAGCTGGGGAATTTGTTTCCTTGGGAAATCTCAAGATAGAGTGATAAGAATTTTCTTGAAGGTTTTCCAGTGAAGTTCTTGGTTGTTATTCAGTTTCTCCACACCAGATTACAGAACGACTTGCCTGCAGCCACGCAGTTGGTCGGTGGAGCAGACAGGAGCTTACAGCTGCTTCACTGGAGATACGGTGGTGTGCGTCAGGTCTGTCTTGTGGCATCGGGACAGAGATGAAAACCAGCTGGTGTACAGAGGTGGTTTTCATTGATGTTCTTCACCAGCCACTTAGCAACTGAGTTGAGTTTTGTGTCAAAGACCTTCCAGCAGAAATCGTTCTCGCTTGGAGCTCGGCAGTAACATCACTGTGGCCACCAGGACCTTGGCATGAGCAGTTCTATTTTTAAGGTCTTTGCTTGTGGTGAAGGGGAAATGAGCCAGCATTCCAGTGTAAAATATAAAGATTTCATGACCCCAAATTTCCTGAGTTCTGTGCTCCAGGTAGCCTGACTGATGGGCAATGACCACCTCAAAGTGTTATGCATTCCTTTCTGATTCACAGCAGTTTGCTGCTGATTGCTTTTTCCAAACTTTTGTCTAAAAGATTAAAAAAGCCCTACATTTTGCTGGAGGAGAAAGGAAAGGCCAAGAAGTTTCCTCTGTTCAAAACCTAAAGCTTCTGCTCTAAGTTGGGAGTCTGCTGCTAGAGACATTCCCCAGCCTTCCTGGGGGACAAACATCTCCTGTCCCATCAAGCTGCAAAAGCCTGCAGAAGAAATACAAAATGGGACATGCAGATTTCTGCAAGTCTGTGAATGAGATGTCCTCTGTAATCATGGTATCCAGGCACGAAACAGCCTGTGGGACCCTTTGGAAATACGGTAGGAAACGCTAGAAGCCAATGAGCTCTCTGATATTCCTGTTTAAGGTCTCTTACTACACAGGATGTCTGACAGAATTTAGAAACATCTCGGAGTTTTCCAGATCTCAGTTCATTCGCACTGTTCCCCTCTGGGATTTACCCAGTGGCTCCACTAACCCTTCGCAATGCAGCTTCCAGACTGGACGCCACGCGTCAGCTGGGGATCAAGCATGCCGAGGACTTCACATGTCTTGCAGACTGTGTCCAGTTCATGCTCCCAGTCTAACAATTCTTTTTCACTATGGGGCCACAATAGAACTAGCCCCATCTCAACAAGCTCCTGCCTAGCAACTGCTAACACTCCACAGCAGTGACTCCTGCCTGCATAGACCTTCCACTCATCGCTACTGAACTTCACTTTATTCTCCCAGCTCATTTCTCCAGTTCATGAGGGTTTAAACCCTGTCTGGCATTATCCCAGGTTTTCATTAAGCCCATTTGATTGTATTATTTAGCATGAATTACAAATTAGAATCAGAAAATCACAGAATACTAGAGGTTGGAAAAGACTGGGAGGTCTGCAGTCCGACCTCCTGCTCAAAGCAGGACTAACCTCAGTTAGATAAGGTTGCTCAGGGTCTTGTTCAGTTGAGTTTTCATCTTGAAGCCTCCTTAAAGGTCTCTGAGATAGTGAGTCAAGTGCCTGAGAAGTGCTAGCCAGGGACCACGGCACAGTCCCAGCAGCAGTACCTCCATGTCAGGCACTTACTGTCCTGACATGCTCTGTTCCTCTTTGTACACAAAGAGGAACCTGTCCTTCATCTTCCACCCCGCTTACAGGAGAGTGCACGTGCATGTCAGTGGAGAGCGTAGTCATTTTACAGCTTCTGTTTGCCCTTCCTCAGCATCCAGGGTTTTGTAAACCCACCGGATGCTTATGGGAGCTGCAGACATCCATCGCTTCTGAAAACCAGGCCCTGTGCCTGTCGCTGCAGAGCATGTTTCATGTGTCATACCCTGATATGCTGGTTGGAGATGGGGGATGCTGCGGTAAGTGGAGATGAGTGGTGGGAGGAACATATCTACACCTGTCATGCAGTGAGTCAGGATGCAGGAATGTCGGGCTGGGGAGGTTTGTGTATTCTGGGCTGCCTACTTGTAGTTTTCTTGTTTCATCACAAAACTTTGAATTTTCCACTGAGGAGGGAATTCATAGATCTGCCGGAGGGACTGTGTCTTGGTGGTATACAGGCGTTACCTTTTGATCCTTTCTCCGCTCCCTTTCCCACACGCAGCGTCTCCCCAGCAGGTCCTTTCCAGCACTTCACACCAAGCAGGGCTGTCTGATTATTCCTCATGACAGGTGTAAAAATGCCTGTGTCCATGGCAGCCCTAGTGCAGAAAACCTCTTGTGAGCTCTCCTTTCAGGTAACGAGCTGGTTCCTGTGGAAATCTGCACCGGCCTGACTCGTGGGCAGGCCAACGTGCTGAGAGGCGAGCTGTGGGCCAGCCGGCGTGGGGAGCCGTGGGCCAGCCGGCGTGGGGAGCCGTGGGCCAGCCGGCGTGGGGAGCCGTGGGCCAGCCAGCGTGGGGAGCCGTGGGCCAGCCGGCGTGGGGAGCCGTGGGCCAGCCAGCGTGGGGAGCCGTGGGCCAGCCGGCGTGGGGAGCCGTGGGCCAGCCGGCGTGGGGAGCCGTGGGCCAGCCGGCGTGGGGAGCCGTGGGCCAGCCGGCGTGGGGAGCCGTGGGCCAGCCGGCGTGGGGAGCCGTGGGCCAGCCGGCGTGGGGAGCCGTGGGCCAGCCGGCTCGGGGAGGCTGGTGCCTGCGCGGCTCCTGCAGCTGTACCCAGGGACGGGGGGTTATCCCCGGACTCTCCCTGCCTCTCAGCTCAATCAACTGCAGACACCCCGGGCACTCGAACGGCACTACGAAGGCCACGCGTTGCTGGTTGGTGGGAGAGCTCTGCAGAGGGCTCTGGACAGCAGCGTGAAACGCTCCGTGCCTTCCTGCACTCTGCTTCCTCCTGGGTTTTCCTGTACCTCTCAGATTCCCGTTGCTGAAGCTGGTTCCTGCTGATCCGGCCCTCCACAAACCTCCCATGGCTGCGCAGTGCTCCCCGCACGCCTGGGTGGGACCTGCCAGCTCTCCCGGCAGGTCGGAGCAGCATTGCAGAGCAGCGCTACTGGGTGCTGCGAGGGGCAGGAATGGCAGGTTTGGTGACAGGATGCTGCGGCGTCACGGGTCCACCCAGGACGGGAGCCAGCCACTGTACGAGGTTACACCGAGTCCTGGTGTGGCGTTGCAGGAGTCTCTGAATCCTTTCTGGGCCTCAGTTTCCTCACCGGAGAGAACAGTAGGGGTACGTGTGCCCCACGGGCTGGCAGGACCGTGCTCCGCAGCGCCCCGTCCCCTGGGTCCTCCAGCTCGCCACTGGTGCCCAGGACAGTGCCGCTGCCCCAGCAGCTGCGTGGCGTGGCCACCCATCACCTGCTGGAGGCCCCCGCTGAGCCCCGGGTGTGGCACCGCTCCTCACCCGGGCCAGGCGGCAGCAGCGCCGGGACCCGCCGGGGCCCCAGCCCCACCTGGGGACATGGACGCGGCAGCGACCAGCTCTGCTCCGGACCCAGACAGGCCGCGGGTCCCACGGCAGGGCTCTGTTCTCATGACAGACACCCAAAGGCAGATTGTCTTCTAATTAAATATGAAAAATCTATAATGCAGTCAGCATGATGCCTCTCGGTATGTTTGTTTTTATACCCCGTTTATTTGCTTTTGTTCTCGACATATGCTTTCGTTAAGAGGGAGGTTTTCATACTGGCCATCTGTGCATTGCAAGCGCGCGCCAGAGAGGACCGAAGGACGCAGGGAGGAGGCTGGAGGTCAGCTGGGCTTTTTGGGTGGAAATGGGTGTCATTTACAGCTGAGGACTAAACGCACCAACTAGGCTTTTTCTTAACATAATACTGAAATTGCACAGCTGATGTTCTTAAGCCGTTGTCTTTAGGTTTCAGGATTACCAGGCTTTTGAGATTAGTGAAGTATTTCATACCTCCCGTGGTTAATGTTTCACGTTCTGTCTCTACACTCAGAAAACAATGCTTATTGTTTCAATAATATTCTGCCTACATTTTAACACTTTTATCTGCAGCCAAAGGGCAAAAAGCATTTAATTTCCCCAGCACTGAAGGTGGTGGCATTTACCCGTGTGTTCATGTGCCTGTACGTGTCGTTGTGTACCCAGCCCAGTGTCAGGTCTGGGGGGACGGGTGCGATGTCCCTGGGCAGAGCCTGCCAGGCCCTGGCTGGCGTAGACCTGTGCTTGTCTGCAAAGAGAAGGGCTGCTGCTCTCTCCAGTCTTCTCTCTGCTCTCCCTGCCCTCTAGGCATGGTGTCAAATGATGAAACATCCTGCATGTGCACCTCCCCGCTGAGCACACGCTGCCGGCAAGAGCCCCACAGCCTCCGCTGGTAACGCACCACCGAGGAAGAGCCCGGTGCCTCGGTGCCCTCGCACGGAGGCGGAAAGCACTGCTGTGCAGCTCTAGCCAAGGAGCACGTTTAGGGGCATCGTGGAAACCTGGTGCTCTGGCCTGGTGAGAGCACCAGCAGCATGGGCCAGCACAGTGGGCAACCGCCGCTCTTGCCGTGAGTCCGAGCTCTGCGGAGGGAGCTGTTTGGCAGGGCTGCTGCAGGAGCTGCTGCCCCTGGGTAGACTCCTTCCAGCCTTTAACTCCTCTGTAAGTCCCAGCTCTTACCCCTCCTTCCTCTTTGCCTTGTTATTTTTCCCTTTGACCACTTTTTTACGGTCTGAGGTCAAGGGTTTGCCCTATGGAAAGAAAAAGCTTAACCGAAAATTGGGAGATTTAATCAAAGCTTCTCCAGACAGCTTGAACAACCACCAGACGTTGCACTGGACAAAATGAAAGGCCTTTCAGTTGGGAACAGAGGGTCATTTCCAGCAGCTCTCCCTTAGGAAAGGACTTGATGCCACTTCCACCACCCCACGTGTTGCACTTATTGCTGCAGAGACTGTGGTGAAGCGGGGGCCCGGGCAGCAGTGGGGCAAGGGCACCCTCATGGAGGGTTTATTCCCTCGGCCCCTTCAGCCAGTGCTGTCACAGCCAGTGACATGTCCAGAGGCTGCAGGACCTGCAGGGAAAGCTCTCCTCTCCCCTGTGTCCCTCTCTCAAGACGCGCTCACATGCTTTGGGCGCTGGGCATACCCTGAGCGTGTCATTCCTACCCCCTCACCAAAGCATCAGGGTGACGAAAGCAGCAGCAGGAGCGGGGGGAGCTTTCCAGACCCACAGGCTCCCTGGCATAGTTCTGCCTCGAGGCGCTGGAGAACAGGCCCCGTTCCCAGTGGATCCCATCTCCCCCCACGCCGCAGCTGCATTCCCAAAGCCCAAAGAGCCGAGCTGAGCTGAAGGACACGGATGTCTGGAGCGCTGCTCTGCCGGGCCGGTGTCCTGGGAACTCAGCATGGGGGGCAGCAGGGGCAGATGCGTGCTGCTTACTGCAGAGGTGTGCAGTGCTTTTGCAAGAACTGCCCCACATTCCTCCTTAACAAAGGGGGTGTGCCTTTACCTGCCTTTCCCAGCCTTTCCCAACCTTTCCCAGCCTTTCCCAGCCTTTCCCATCTTTTCCCAGCCCTTCCCAGCCTTTCCCATGCCATTTGCCTGCGTGGCATGTGAGTGCTTGGGCACGGAGGCACTACCAGTAGCACGTCTCCCACCCAAAGACAAAGCAGGTTTCCCACCTCCTTGGCTGATGCCCGTGTGGTTCCCTGCTCAGACTGGATGGCTCCTCTCCCCCCAGCTGCTGGCTCAGCAACCACAGCCCTCGGGCACTCCCTTCGCTGTGACTGCAGAGATGGGGTCAGGATTTGCCCCCCGCCAGGCTCTGTGTGGTGCCCTGTCAGGGCTGTGAGCGGCCGTTTTGCTGCCTCTCCAGATGCTGCAGACCGGGCTTTAGCGGGGATGGTGCAGGACTGAGACCAGCTGCAGCAGCCCCTGCTCAGCTCCAGGCATCAGCCGTTTGCATGCAGGAGCCCCCGGAGAGCACAGCGAGAGCCTGAGCGCTGCAAAACACGGAATGTGTCATGATGGTCTGCGGTGCCCACGCAGGTGCCACAAGCAGAACTTGTCGTGCCATGAGGGACCTGTTGGACCTGGCTGCTTTGAGGCAGCAATGGCCTCTGGGGCCACGGTCCATAGTCCTGGGCAGGTGCAGAGAGGGTTGTGCCTGCTTTGTGCTCCCGCTGCTGGGCACCTGGCCTGCTGCTGGGCACCTGCCCCGCTGCTGGGCACCCACCTCGCTGCTGGGCACCCGCCTCGCTGCTCGGCACCCGTCCCGCTGCTGGGCTCCTGCCCCGCTGCTGGGCACCCGCCTCGCTGCTGGGCACCCGCCCCGCTGCTGGGCTCCTGCCCCGCTGCTGGGCACCCGCCCCGCTGCTGGGCTCCTGCCCCGCTGCTGGGCTCCTGCCCCGCTGCTGGGCTCCTGCCCCGCTGCTGGGCATCTGCCCCGCTGCTGGGCTCCTGCCCTGCTGCTGGGCTCCTGCCCCGCTGCTGGGCACCCGCCCCGCTGCTCGGCACCCGTCCCACTGCTGGGCTCCTGCCCCGCTGCTGGGCACCTGCCCCGCTGCTGGGCGTTTGCAGTTGAAGCCAAAGGAGGCAGAAACAATGTGCTCGAGATTGTGTCTGAGGGGAGTTTGGGGAGGAGGAAAGAGGCTGTTAGATCTATCGCTGGCAATTTAGACTCAGAGACATTTCATCTGCAGTTCCCTCAAGTGTTGAATAAAACCAGCAGCAGCGGTGGAAAAGGAGGTGGGGGAAGGGCTCTGAGCACTCTTGGCCAAACAAAAAGAGACAGGCATCTCGTAAAAAAGGGAATTGCATCCTTGGGCTGAAAACACAGATTCAGAAGGAAGGGAGGAGAACCCGCAGCGGAGCCCACCTGGCGACAAGGAGGCCCTGGGCAGGCGCTGCCCAAGGCTCCCGTTGTTCCGGCAGCCTGAGTGGGTCACAGGATTTACTGCTGGGTTTCATGATTTTCTTGTGGGTTTTTTGAAGCTCCAGTTGTAGAACGAAGCAAGAACAACGCAGTCCCAGGCTTTGTTTGGAGTTTGAAAAAAATCTCCTTGACTTTCCAGTGCTTCAGGAGAAAAATGCAAAAGTGAAGCCCTCAAGGGTCAGAAATTCACAGGAAAAAACAACTTAGCACTTAGAATTTTGTAAACACTTGCTGTTCTGGGCCTGACTGGTGGTTCCCAGCTGCAGTCCTGGGATGGCAGAACCGTCCTCATCATTAGGTGTTTGCGTTCATCTGCTCTTGGGAGGGACTTGCTGCTGGTTTGTGTTCTGGACCCTGCCGTGATGGCAGTGCCTGCCCCAGCCCAGCCCACTCTGCCCATCTCCGTCTCATCTCATGCTCCTCCCCAGCCAGGGCTCTCTCCCTCCTAAGAAGAGACACTTGCTTTCCATCCTGCCCAAGCAGCTCGCTCCCTCCACACAGCCTGCCGGGCTCCCCGGAGTCACTGGCTCTCCTGTCCTCCTCCAGCAAGCACTGCGTTGGCTGGGCGGGAGCAAGACTTCTCTGGAGGTGCTCCAGCAGTGCACCTCTGCATGGCCGGGCCAGCACAGCACTGCCACAAGGGCTCGTGCAGCCGCACGCGGCTGTCAGCACCTCTCCAGGCGAAAGGCAGAGCTCTAACGCAGGTTACTAGCGTGTGCTCTGACGTGTCCTCACCCTGGCGCACGGGCAGGAGCGGTGTATGATCACCACCACAACACCCTCGCGTGCGTGTGGCCCCCGGGCCACCAGAAGGGCTGCGGGACTCAAGCCTTTCTCACCCACCTCAGGCACGAGGCAGGTGGTGGGGTGCTGGGTTTTTACCTGGGAAACATCTAAGCCTGCTTTGAGCCCCGTGAGGTACCTGTACGGCGACGGGAACTGGCCTGACCCAGCACTGCTAGCCATAGCGGGGTAACCCCAGAGCAGGCTCTGGGTGCTCGGGCAGGACCCACTCACGCTGCTCAGGTCCCACAGCCACTGGTTTAGAAACGAGGTGAAGGGGCTGGCTGACACTCCTCGGAAGTTACTGCTTCCAGAATGTGTTCCTGCCCCAGCTGGAAAGGCAGGTCCTTTGTTTGCCCCGGCTCCCCGTCTTCTTTATTGACCTCCTTGGCCCCTTGTGATTACCTTGGTGACACAGTTCACGCCATCCGTTTTGTGCAGCTCTGCTCCAGGCCACGTGCCGTGTGCGTGCAGAGAGCATGCGCCCACGGTCAGTGTGTCGCATCGGCCGGGGCGCTCCCAGCCCAGCACAGCCACGCAAGGAGACCAGGCACCAGTGCGGCACCGCTGTGTGACTGCGGCCTCGGGGAGAACCCAGCCGGGAAGGCCGGCAGGATGGCAGACGTGAAGGCACCTGGCTTGAGCCAGCCCCCCCTGCTTCACCAAGAGAAGCCGTTCGAATGAACAGCAGGTGAAGTTGGTGCCCACAGCTGACGTGTGGCCAGCACTGGGTCACACGGTGCCAGCAACAGTGCGGCCGGACAGCTCGGGCTGGTTTCTGAGACCCTCCTGACTGTCCCTGGGCCGAGCGCTGCACTCACACTGGAACGTCCCCTGCCCGTGCTGGCCCTTGTGTGGGAGCGCACGTAAAACCCAAAGGCAAGAGCAGGGTGAGGAGCCAGGACCTCCCAGGGCAGGCCCCCGTACCTGCTTCCAGTCATTTCAGCTGTACCACAGGGTCACAGTTCTCAGCTATGCCACAAGGATTTGGGAGCCTGATTAGCTACAGCCGGTGAAAGACTGAGAATTCTTCCTGAGAATCGAGGACCAAAGAGCAGAGGCTGGGAGAGGCTGTGGTACGGACACACGTTGTGCTGCCCTGGTTTTCTCCCTGCGTTGTCGACCCAGCGGCTTGCTGAGATGCAGCCCTGCCTGCTGGAGTGGTTTAATTCATTTTTAAGCACCATTATTTTTCATGTTGTGGGCTTCCCCTGCCTGGCGTGCTTCTCACTGCCCATCCCCAAAAACGCCCGTTCCTGTCCGTGCTCCGTGGCGTGCCCCGCTCCCACGTGTGGGTGGGTGGGTGTGCACACCAGGGAGATGGAGCAGCAGCTTCAGCTACACTAAGCAATTAAACTTCGGTAGCTCAGGGATGAGCAGGAGGCCGTGATTTTCTTTTCCTTTGCAGTAATTGCCTCTGCAATCAGCTTTGATCACCCGAGAGCAGAGGAGATGAGTGCTGCAAGTTGACATCAGTGGTTTTAATATATCCATTTACATATCCAGGAGCAGTGCAGCATGCAGCTTTCCATAGCGCCTCTGACCTGAAACCATCGCCGCTCCATAGACACCTCATTTAATTTAATACTTCACCGCCACTGCGGAAGCCACAGGATGGGGATGGGAGGGGGGATAATCAAGCCCTCACTCTCTCACTCTCCGTGAATGTCTGTAGAAATGACATGAAAGTAATTGCTTTTGAAAAGCAAAGCAGAAATGGCACAATTGATTCCACTTAAATGAGAGAAGAAGGGGTGGGGGTGGGGGATGTTCACCCTAAACATGCCACCTTCTTCCCTGCTGCAAGCAAATCGCCTCGTGGGTCTGTGTGGGGATGAGGGGAAGGAGGGCTTGTCTCCAAATGGCACACAGGGGATGGCAACAAGCCCATGCAGGCAGTGCTGCTGTGAGCAGGATACATCCTCCCAGCTATCTCGCACCCAGAGGCAGCTGCTGCTCCATCAAGCTGTAGGACATCCCCTGTTGTCACAGGCGTTCCTGTTGCTGGGGAGCTGGTAGGGAGCCTCCCTGCCCTGGAAATCCTATTGTGCCTCCAAAACCCACTCACCTGCCTGGCAGCTGGAGGAAGGGGGCGTTATCCTCTATGCTGAGGAGACATCAGTTCCTCTCCATCTCTGCCATCGCAGGTCATCCCTGTGGTAAAGCTTTGTGAGCCCAAGATTTTGGAAGGTTTCCAGCTGGGAGCTTGCTGGTGGGTGCCCACCCATCCACCAAGGGCCCTGGGCCTCTGTGAGCTGCCCTCTGCCTCCCACGTTAGGGGAAGGGAAGGGAAGGGAAGGGAAGGGAAGGGAAGGGAAGGGAAGGGAAGGGAAGGGAAGGGAAGGGAAGGTAAGGGAAGGGAAGGGAAGGGAAGGGAAGGGAAGGGAAGGGAAGGGAAGGGAAGGGAAGGGAAGGGAAGGGAAGGGAAGGGAAGGGAAGGGAAGGGAAGGGAAGGGAAGGGAAGGGAAGGGAAGGGAAGGGAAGGGAAGGGAAGGGAAGGGAAGGGAAGGGAAGGGAAGGGAAGGGAAGGGAAGGGAAGGGAAGGGAAGGGAAGGGAAGGGAAGGGAAGGGAAGGGAAGGGAAGGGAAGGGAAGGGAAGGTGTTCTGTGCCCGTCAGCCCTTGCTGCTGTGGTGCAGCTGACCTGGGCAAGCGGCCGGCCATCTCCAGGTTTGCTGTGTCCTCGGGCAGTGCTGTCAGGCAGCAGCGGGCCCTGGGCCCATCTGTGCAGAGATAAGTCCTTGCGTGGATTTTAAATGTGTTGCTACTCCTTGCCCTCCAGAGCGGGAGGACAAGAACTCCCTGAATGCTTCACTACTCTTTGTTCTTCATCTCTCTTCATGGCAGCCAGCTGATCTGTGCCCCAGACTCCAGCACAGCCCATGTCTGGCTTTGCCATTTTCCAGCTGCCAGGAAATTCCCCAGCTGTTCATCCAGCCTCCTTGCGTGAGCAGAGGTGGTCGAGGGCTGCTGTGGCACTGTCATGCCTGGGGTTGTGAGAGGAGGTGGCTCCTCGGTGCAGGAGCTCTGGCCCGAGGCTCACAGGCAGCGGTGCGGAGCTTGTCAGACCCACAGCCCGACACAGCACAGAGCTGGGCAGGAAACGCATGTGTGCCAGGATGAATGCGCTGGCACTTGAGAAGTCCTCCATGCCCTAGTGCTAGTTCTGTTCTCCGGCAAATACAGGAAGAACCCCCCACACGGGAGTCTCAGGAACTCTTCCTGGCTTGGGAAGACACAGACGCGATTGTACCAAGGCAAAGCTGAGGATTTGCAATCATTGAGGTACAATCTCTCATACTGGGTTCGGCCCACGCTCACATGCCATGGAAGCTGGCTGTCGTTGCCAGCAGAGCGAGCACGACCCTGAGTCTGGTAGTGCCGTCTGCCCGATGCCGGAGCACGTCCCCTGTCCTCAGAGCAGGTGGTGTTCACTGCTGGACCTCTGCTGGGCACAAGGCTGGGCTCTGCAGGCGCAGTGCACGGGCGTGTGAGCACACATCCACATGCTCGGAGCCACTCAGCAGCTACACGTGTCCTTGTTTGCCTCTCGGTGGACAGCTCTAACCTTCACCGCAGGTTTCAGTGGGTTACGTGCTCACAGAACACGGCTTGGAGCAATGCCGGCTGCCGTGCTAATGACAACGTCCAATACATCTTTAATGTAGACATTAACGTCATTTTATGTTAATTGCATGCAAATTGATTATTAATGTATTTATTGAATGTTGACAGCTGGGTGACAGTCTTCAGTAAATATGTTTTACTAATCAGTTAGCATTTAATTAATATCGAAATCCTCTCTAGGTTTGGTAAGACAGTTAGTGAACATTAATTAGGCTCCTCAGTTGCTCCATGTGTTGCAGGACATCGACGGAGCTGCTGACAGGGCTCAGCCGTGCTCGGCAGCTCTGCAGGGCGCTAGCAGCCACGGGGGTGGCGGGGCTGGGGGCAGCAGCACCGCCAGTGGGACAGACAGACACATGCCTGGAGGGGAGAAGTCTCTGGGATAGCCCCGCTCACACAGCGTGGTGCTGCTCCAGGGTAGCCGAGCTGTGGGCCAGAGTAAAGCTGGTGGTGGCCAGGCAGGTCCTGCTGTCGTGGGAGAGCTGAGGCTGTTCCTGCTCGGTGCAGTGCCACAGGACCTGCAGCACTGGCCAGGCCAGCCATGAGAGCTTGGCATGCGCCTCCCTCCAGCATTTGGCCTGTTGGGTCCTTCCAGAGCAGTGAGCCATGACTGCGCCCCACTGCAGGTCTGCCTGTGCTTGTGAGACGAGTCGAGGGCAGGGCAGCAGGTCTGGGCAAGAAGCGCGGGCACAGAGTCCTGGGCAGTTCAGTGCCTGTGGAGTTCCTCGCAGGACTCTGCTCTTCCCGTTTCTAGGAAGAGACGTGCAGCCTCTATGGGACCTATTGACAGGGGAGGAGGATACACCAGAGCTCTTCTAGAGATCTGTTCTTTGGATGTTCTGCCTTGACCCCGTGCCTCTGCACAGCCACACAGGCACGGCAGCTCTCACCCGGTCTCAGCGAGACGCCCATGCCCACGGTGTCTGTCCCCTGCATCACCTCTGGAGAGCCCCTTTCCCGTGAAACAGGGCTGCTCCCAGCCTCTCTTGAGCGGTAAAAGCACACGCTGTCCTCACCTGCAGTGATCCCATCACTGCTCGCAGGACCCTTGGGCAGGGCAGGGCGCTGTGCCACCCCTGGCCAGTGGCGCAGGGGATTTCTTCATGCGGAATTTAAAACACCCAGCAGGCCAGTTCTTGAGCTCTGTGGCCTCCCTGTCATGAGCAGGGCAGGAGCTGTGCAGAGCCTCTGCCCCTGCTCCACATGTCTGCACCCAGGGGCTGTGGCTGCTCTCACCCACCAGAAGGTGAGCAGCACCCGGAGGCGTCCGTTGCGGAGGCACCGGGTCAGTGGCTGGGGAGCCGCTCCACCGCAGGGCTGCTGCAGCACTGTTAGCTCTGGGAGATCGATACTTGAGTCTTGTCATGCTAATTGCTCATGGGCTGACATTCATGATCCTTTCCTGCTCCCTCCTTGTGTAAACTCTTCGCGCTGGGATGCCAAGAAGTGCCAGCTGAGCCCTCCAAGCCTGCTCCTGTCGGGGCAGGACAAGTGGGGTGGGTGACCGAGCTGCAGGTGCTGGAGCCCCCCTCCGCTTTGGTCCATGGATGTGGGGGAAATAACCTGGAGGGGTCCTTGGTGCAGGGTGGAGGAGCACAGAGGCCAGCAGCAGCCGGCTCAGGAGCCGGGTGTTTCGTTATTAGTTAGAGTAACTTTGGTTTTGCTCAGTCACCCGTTGCTTCCCGCACCTGGCCTGTCCGACAGCCCTCCGTGAGCAGAGGAGGCAGGTACCCCGCCGTGGCAGAGCCGCTGCCGTCCCCGAGCTGGACATATCACTGCTGCTGCGGACGTGCGTGTCAGATCACACCTACCATATTGGCTTCCTGTCCCCAGAACATCAGGTTTTTGCAGCTCATGTGTGCGGGGGGTGTCTCCTCCCAACAATCCCCACCCCCAGCAGCACCGGGCCTGTGCTGTTCGGGGTTTTGTTAAGCCGTTTAGTATTAATTGATTTTTTTTTTCCATTTTTTCTTTCTTTCCCTGGGCGGGTCAATAGCTGGATGCTCAAGAGCAGAGGATCTATCAACTGCAGACCAAGCAGAGGGAGAGGCAGGCAGAACTGGAGCAGAAATGCAGCTGGCCCCAGCAGCTCAGCCAGGACCCGGAGGCCAGTTGCCAGCTGCGGGAGGAAGCCCAGGAGCAGGTAGGAGAAGGTGCCAGTCCGCTCCCACTTGGCAGCCAGGCCGGGGAGGGAACGGCATTTAATGCATTTGCAGCAATAGTGACAATCGACGGTTCTCCTTTACATGGCAGTGCAGGGAAGGGCTAAGGATGTGAAAGTGGAGTCTTGTCAACTCCCAGTGAGGAGGAGAACATCCAGGGAACCGGGGTGATGGCTACGGCTCTGCTGGCTGTGAATCGGGGCTGGGATGGCACTTGGCTGGAGGGTGTGCCTTTGTAATGCTCGGAAGTCCTGGATGTTGCTCCTGCTGGCGGTCCCCTTGGAGAGAAGGGAACAGGGTGGTGGGCAGAGGCAATGCCTCCAGGACAGTGCTGTCCTGGCTGGTGGGAACAGTGACGTGTTGCGAGCCAGGAGACGAGGCTTGTTCCGCTCTGTTCAGCTGTGCTGCTGTGGAGGAAATCCTCCCAGGATGTGCAGACGGTTGGGGTGGGAGCTCCCTCACCACCCCACAGACTGGACCGGAGGCCTGTGGGGCAGCGCTTGTGCCAGTCCGCTCTGCGCTGGCTCTGCTCACCCCTGCCCAGCCACAGCTCCTCTCTTCTGCTCCCCGTGTTTCAGGAGCTGCCACAGGCAGACCCTTTGCTCGGACAGTGTGACTCTGGCTCCTCAGCTGCAGCCTTGTCTGCCCCGTGTCTACTCAGTACCTGTGGCCGTGGGCAGGTTTTGACCGCGAGCTGCCATTCGGTCCATGTGGCAAACAGAGGTGAAGGAGCTGGTCCTGGGGATCTGTGCAGCTGCTGCTGCTGCACGCTGCAGGAACACGCCTTAACCCACCCCGTCCTCCGTGGTGCCCCTTCTGATCTCCTTCGGCACCCCATAAGTCAGAAACATTATGTCTATTTTAACAACTTGATAGTTAAATATTCTCAGGGTTCTGGAAGAGCAAACCAGGCACTCTCGATCCTGGCATGCCAGGTCCCAGCTGCTGGACAGAAGGAATGAGCTCAGCATGGCTGGTTTGTCAGAGCAGCAGCTCAGAGGGCAGCGTTTTAAAATTGGGAGGGGGTCCCCTTATTATTCAAAGTGGAAACATTTTGTTTCACTTAATTTAGTGATGATGAACATGTTCATATGAATAGGAACGTGTAAGAACAATAATATATGTGGCATCATACATGACTATGATGCAGTGACGATGTTCGTTGCATTTGCAGGAAAATAGCGAGATCTCGTTCTGTTTGCAGCCAAGTCACCTATTGTTCTCTGTGAGAGAGAGACGGACAGGGTGGGGGCTGCGCTGCATGCTGCGAGCCTGTTTCCCCACTGCCCACTGGGGAAGGCTGGGTGTGGGACGTCCGTGTGCCTTTGTCTGTGAGCATGAATGTGGAGGACAAACGAGTCTCCGAGTGTGTCTGCAGGTGCCGGCGTTTGGACCTGCATAGGTGTACGGGTGACTGTATGTTGATTTGTGCAAGGACAGCATGGCAGGGTGGGAATGACACTTCTGTTTCTTCTTATAGCTACTATGTCCTACTCCCTTCCCTTCCTCTCCCTTCCCACCCCACCCCATCCCATCCCATCCCCTCCCATCCTATCTCACCCCCTCGCACCCCTCCATCTATTGACACTGAGCTCAGCTGAGCCTCGCTGCTCCTGTGAGAGCGGCAGACACCACAGCCCAGCTCTAAACTTCCTCTCACAAAACCCCCAGTTAAAGTACTGAACACCAGGCCCTGTTGCAGTAACCCATAACGTTATGCTGGGTCAGAGCGGTGTTCCACTGGGCTCCGTGTCTGGCAGCAGCGTGTGCCTATGCCTGGGAAAGAGCTCTTTTCCCCTGGGGAGAGGTGGGGAAGCTCGTGCTGCTGCCCCAAGATGTTCTCTCACTTTCAGTGGTGAAGGGGCTTCCAGAGCCCAAGCCGGACTCTTTGTGTTTAACAGCCCTTGAGGCATTTTCATCCACAACTTCACAAATTATTTTTGTACCTCAGATATCACCCAGCTCCTGTAGTGCCTTGTGGCAGTGAGTTCCGCTGGGATGCAGAGACACCTC
The DNA here is from genome assembly GCA_009769605.1 of Bucorvus abyssinicus. NCBI lineage: Eukaryota > Metazoa > Chordata > Aves > Bucerotiformes > Bucorvidae > Bucorvus > Bucorvus abyssinicus. The sequence goes on from CM020040.1 coordinate 22,086,227, forward strand.
CTTTGGTTTATTTTGAACCTGTCCCCCGACAATTGCTGTTGTTTTATCGGAAGAGACCATGAACAGTCACTCCTTCTCTGCGACACTTCTGATTTTAGAGACCTCTGTTGTGTTTCCTTTCCATCATCTTTCTGCCACACAGAAGGGCCTCAATTTTTTCACGTGTTTTCGAGGCAGATGCGGTTGCTGACAAGCCTCCTAGTTCGGGGGCTCCGGGCTCCCAGGGCTGGCAGTCCCAGGGTGCCGGTAGCAGGCTGCACAAACCAGGAGCCCTTCACACGGAGTGTCAGGTGTAATTTAGCACTGGGAGCATGAGTTATGGTCCTGCCCTTTACGGAAAGGCTGCGGCACAGCCCTGCCTGTCAGCTGGGTCCCCCACCTGATCATGAGCTCTCCTGGCGAATGAATCAGGATTTGGCATATCACTGTTTAATACAGCCCCCATGCTAATGTCTTTTTGAAATGAAACCGAGAAAGCTGTTAACCTCAGTTAGCCAGCTGTCCCCACCGTGACCCAGATAAATCACCGTAGCAGGAGCTCTGGAGAATACCGCGCTCGCTGCCTTGGAAAACAGAGCGGGAAGGGAAGGGAAGGGAAGGGAAGGGAAGGGAAGGGAAGGGAAGGGAAGGGAAGGGAAGGGAAGGGAAGGGAAGGGAAGGGAAGGGAAGGGAAGGGAAGGGAAGGGAAGGGAAGGGAAGGGAAGGGAAGGGAAGGGAAGGGAAGGGAAGGGAAGGGAAGGGAAGGGAAGGGAAGGAAGGGAAGGGAAGGGAAGGGAAGGGAAGGGAAGGGAAGGGAAGGGAAGGGAAGGGAAGGGAAGGGAAGGGAAGGGAAGGGAAGGGAAGGGAAGGGAAGGGAAGGGAAGGGAAGGGAAGGGAAGGGAAGGGAAGGGAAGGGAAGGGAAGGGAAGGGAAGGGAAGGGAAGGGAAGGGAAGGGAAGGGCAGGGCTCCGGCTCATGCCAGGAAGGCTTCTCTGCACCAGGGCTGCGCAGCAAAAGGACTTGTGTGTTCATGCCAGAGACCTTGCAGGGTGTCAGGTCCTGGAGACTGGCAAAGGCTGGAGAGGCCACTGGCGTGGTCCTACCCTGAGAGCTGCCAGAGCAGTCATGGTGTTATGCTGTGGGTGGGAGAAAACAATGTGTGGTGTCTGGGGGTGGGGCTGTACCCGTGGATCTCCACAGCGACCCCAGGGACTGGCTCCCTCCACTGTTCAGCCACCAGGCATGTCTCATCATTCTCACCATCCAGCTCTGCTCATGTCCACGTGGTCTTCCATGGTCATTCCCTTCAGCTGGAGGCTGGACTTTCTCCCAGGCCTTCTCCTTCACCACACCTGAAGGTATCTTGAGCTGCTCCCTCTGTTCTGGGAAAGGATGTAAAGAGGTCAATTGGGTGGCTGCCACAAGGAGATCTAGATCTACTGGAGCAGGGTGTTTCTCTCCACAAAGCTGTTTTGACTCTGGGAGCTGTAATCTTTGTAAAGGCCTCGTTACTTTATCTGTTCTCACAGGGTACTTGTGGCTGCTCTCTCTTTGTGTGGCAAGTGAGTTCCACCAGACGGGTTTTCTTCTGTTCTTCTGATCTGGCTGTTTTGCTGTTTTTTGCTCCTGCATGACAGAGGAGAAATCACACCACCAGAAGCACGTCCTCTGGGAGGACAAGTGGACCTGCCTAATCTCTCATACTGGAGCCTCAGTGCTCACCTGAACACGCTGGGCCATGACTTTGTGCTCCTTCCTGAGGAGCCTGCTGTCCAGCGTGCTCCTGGGCTAAGACGTGCTCCACAGGGTGAGCAGAGGCCACGGTGCAGCTGGCTGAGACCTGGTGCTGGGGTCCTGAGTGAAGCGGACAAGGATCAGGCAGTGCGGGGCAGGGTGGGCGGCCGATAGCCTCTCGGCTGCTCCCTGTAGTGGCACACCCAGCAGTCTGCACCACTGCAGTCTGACCTGGAAGATGCCTTGTTTGCTGACCTGCACCCAGGAACTGGCATGTGGAAAGAAACCTGGATTTTGCCCCTCTTACTACCTACTTACCTGGTCCCAGGTTACCCAGTAGCCAGAACATGTGCTTCAACATATGCTGACAGAGCAGGCAGAGCCTGGAGGTTGTCAGAGGGTGGTGAAGGCTCTGATACCACCATCTGTATGACATGTGCTGCCGTGCCTCAGGCCTTGGCCTCAGCACTGCAGTTCCACCCTTGGTGGTAAACATGAGTGGAGGAGGCAGCGATGCGAGTGTAGATTTGCTATTGGAACATTTGGATTCAATCTCCACTCTCGGCAGAAGAGCTGCGTGCAGTCTCTTCATGTGCCGCTTTGCACAGGACTCCTGCACGACACAGCCGTCAGTCAGGGACCACCTGGAGAGGAAGGTCGGCTCCGTGCCGTGTGGTCTTGCTGTGCAGTGGCTGGCCCAGGCACCGTCGAGTCAGGGGCTGACTGGTGGAAAGGTCTCACCTCTGCTCCTCGATGGCTGCAGAGTCCACCGCCCTTTGCCTGCCTCCCACTGAGTGCGGCCGTGGACCTGCAGCAGCTGGGGAGGGAGAACTGCCTGGGCTCCAGTGGCCGATCTACCTGCTTTCCTCTCCATAACCGAGGGGGTGCGGTTCCTGCCCCTCGAGCCTCGCAGCCGCCTTAGCTCTAAGCTGAACCCACTGGATTGGGGGTCCCGGGTGGGAGGGTGGAGTGTGCCCAGGCATATCCACACACCAGGACACAGAGCAGCCCACAGACACCCCAGCACCACCAGTGGGTGGACAGGGCTGGAAAAACACACATGGCCATGACCACTGGTGGGTACCACAAGCAGGGGTGATCTGTGCTGCTTGTGTAGACGCTGGTGAGGAACCTGCTGGGCACCTGGCCCTGAGAGCCAGTTCTGCAACACAGGCATTAGAGAGGGAATAAAGGACGTAACAGAGCACTGACTGTGATGGTCTGTGGGGCGGACTCCTCTCCGTGCAGCCTCGGAAGGAGCAGCAGCCTCTGGGGCTGCAGAGAACCAGGCAGCCCCCCGGCTGTGAGGCTAATGCAGAGCCACGGCTGTTTGTGTAGCTGCAGAGCCTTTAAGAGAGGCTTGGGAGAACCAGCCTGGATTCCAATGAATATTTACAATTACCCAGCTCCGACGCGGAGCCCAATCATGGCACTGCAGCATGCGGGCTTTGTGCTTCAAAGGAAAATGGGAGGAAAGCAGGAAAGATGGAGGCGCCTTTGGAAAGACTTATAAACACACATCTCTCTGCTTGTGGCAGAACTAAATGTTTTATTTCTGATAGAAGCAATTTATTCTTCAGGCATTTTGCTTGATATTAGGAAGTGCCTGGCTGGGTTTTGAAGTGAGAGTCTCCAGCAGATGGTTTTTAATTCAGAATGAAAGAAAGGAATGGAAAATGTTGTACTCCATAATTCTGCTATTGTAGTAACAAACTCCAGAAACGGGGGACCATTTCCAAATGAGAGCAGGGGCCCCTTTCACTCCCTGCATTCTTGTTATCACATGCATCTGCATTTAGTCCGTATCCAGGGCTGAACTGCAGCAGTGTGTCTCATCAGTTCCGTGTACCAGGAATTTTTATGGGACTGTGACACACTGGGGCAGTTGTGGGAGAAGGCCGGTGTGAGACGGGATGAAAGCACAGGGCAGGCTGGGGACAGTGTAGATCACGTATCCAGCCATTATGCTCCGTGCTCTGACACTGCACACTAAGGACATCAGTCACCAGTGCTGCCAGAGCACGGCTGCAGCACCAAGTGGCTGTGAATAACCTGGGGCCTTGGTGTGTCCTACAGCACCAAAGCTCCACTGCTCGGAGCGAGTTACAAACACCGACGGTGTGCCCCTGCCTTCCACCACGCAGACATGCCCCAGCACCATGGCAGCATGAGCACAGGCGTTCTGAGAGAAGCTGGGTTGGGATTTACACCACGAGAAGGTGCCATTACTGACACGGTGTGCACGTACAGGCACTCCTGACCCAGGAAGGTGACATCTGAAGGGCTGGCTCCTCCATCACCCAGCCCCAGCAGGCAGCACGTCCCACCCCTGAAGGAGGGCAGCGTATTGCTGTTCTCAGCCTGTGCTAATCCCTTTGTGTGTTTTGAAGATGATGCTGGTTCCTGGTGCCTTCCACCTCATGGCTGCACAGATTGTCTGCTGAATGCGATCTTAAAGGATGCTGATGGCAGTCCCGGGAAGCTGGTGTGTGATCTGAGCCACGCTGCTGGCGCAGGGCAGCATTCTGTCGCATGCTGGCCTGGCACAGGCTGTTCCCTGCGGCTCGGCACACGCGGCAGTCGATAGCCCTCAGCAGGAACGGGCATTCCGTATTATACTGTCTAAGAAGCTTACAATCGACTGTGAAGTTTCAGTATAGCTACAAACCCGCTGTATTCAGCTTCTCCACTAGTAGCTTGCTCCAGGAGAAGACAGCGCAATTAGGTGATTGATCCCCAGAATGTGGCTCATGCGTCTGCACCGGGGCACTTGGAATCATGTTGCGTAATGTGAAAAACAGTCACTCATTTCACTCATCTGAAGTTGTCTTGCGGGAATGGCAGCTGCCCAGACAAATTCCACATGAAGATGAGAAATGTGACAGGGAGCCCAGTCCTGTGCGCAGCAGAAATAACAGCGCAGTTTTGCACCCACCAGGAAGCCACTGTGATCCATCTTGCTCGCCGCAGCTTACTGTAGGTTCTTACACCAGCTCCTGACAGACACCAGTTGCCGTGGTCAAAACCAGTTGGCCAAAGGAGGAGCAGCCTGCTTGCACAAACCTGGTAAACCTATGGCCTGCCGGAAAACGACCGAAGAGCTGCTGGTATTAGAAGCAGGTTAAAGCTCAAAGCAGCAAGTGCTTCTGGAGCAAGACTTGGCAAAACAGTCTGTAGGAGCCACTGCCTGCAGGAGCTGGAGTGGCTGCGAGGGTCTTCTTTGGCCCACACTGTGCATCTCTTCTTCAAGCTGGCTGGAACGTTGAGTGAGAGCAGGAGGGCAGGCTCGGAGCAACAACACGACAATAAAGACAACAGGGGCCATGGCTGAGCCAGCCCTCATCCTGTTAATGGCAGGCAAAGCTCCATAGCTCTCGAACTTCCCAGCCAAGCAATCCAGGGGTGTGCGAGGGCCCACATCAGTGTGTGGCTGTACAGCTCTGCCCACCTCTTCCAGCAGTCCCTTCTCCTCAGCACCCACCTCACGCGCTGTGTGCGGTACACTGCGTGCTCTTCAGGACAGGTCCCACATCCCCTCTTCCTAAGCCCAACGCTGGGCTTTCGTTTCCATGGAGGGAAGCAGGTAGTAAGACTCGTGCTGGCCAGGACAGCTGAGCAGGCCACGCCCTGCTCCCTCGCCGGGCTGCAAAGCCCTGGGAAGGCAAGAACCACTGCTGGTGTGGAGAGGTTCAGGAGAGTGGGGAGAGGGCTGCCAGCGATCACCGTAGCTGTAGTGCCCAGAGGGGAGGAGCGCCAGCAGTGCCTCCCCAGGCAGAGGAACTGCTGCCCCAGCTGCCAGAGCAGCCTCGGCAGGACTGGGATCTGGTCAGCAGCAGAGCTTGGAGGGATGCCTCTGCCTCACGCACCACGGCAAGCACTCGTCGTTCTGTGACAGCAGTAGCTGGATACGGGGAGAGATGGCTGTTAACTGGTTCTTGTACTCAGCAAAAAATTTTAAAAAGCCCTATCAAACATTCCTGGCCGAACATTTCCTAGAGAGCTGCCCAGAGGTTACCCATCCTAACTGGTACCAGTGCATGGGCAAAGAGAGCTCATGTGGCAAACAGCCCTGGCAGCCACTGCAGCGTCTCTGCTCGTGTCTCGTCCCACTCTGTCCCTCCTCGCTATGGCCCAAGCACCACGCCTCACTCTCTGACCCGCTCCAGAGGACAGGACTCACCCGCATCCTGACATGGCACTGCAGAGGCATGGTCACTAGCCCACCACTGCAGTTTTGAAGCTAGGCTTTTTGGATACAGCTCCTGAAAACAGGAGAACAGACCAATACCATGATAGGGCAGGATCGGCCCTCGCTACAGAGCCTGGAGCAGTGAAGGGAAGAAAACTCTGCCCATCTAGCTCACCGGCTCATCTCTTGCCGCTGTCTCGTCTCTGCCAGCAGCCCATAACTGCTCTCCTGGGCAGTGTGAAGAAAGGGTGTAGGTGCCGTGGGGCGGCCCGGAGCACTCTGTCAGCCTCCGCTGATCTGCAGCTCAGAGCCTTCAGAGGCAAAAGCGGGGTCTTGCATCTAATCAATGTAAGTGGATTTTTTTTCCCATTAAAATGTTTATTTTCTTTTTGAATGGATACAAACTTTGGGAGCCCACCATATCCTGTGTGAGGCAGTCTGACACAACACAGCATTAAAAAAAAAAAACAGAACTGGTTTTTGGTTTGTGGTTGTGGCCTGCTAATTTATGGGGTGCTGCCGGTTCTTCCATTGACGGGACAATGAGAAGTCACACTGCAGACAAACTCTACATGCCAAACCCAATTTTATAATCCTCCTCGGTAATTTCTTTTCCAGGCTAGGACACTATCTACTTTTTCCTCACATGGAAAATATTCCTTCTATTTGATCACCCTTGTTGCTCTTCTCTGAAACACTTCCAGCTCTGTTTTTCTGGAGGGGCAGACCAGAGCTTCACATGGTAACACCGCACAGCTTCCACTGCAGGTCTGTTCAGTGGCATCACGGTGATCTGCTCTCCATTATTTTCCTAATAATTCTTAACAGTCCGTTTGCCTTCTGGGCTGCTCCTGGGCACTGAGCAAATGTTTCCGTAGAAGCATCTCTCCATCTCTATCTGGTTTTATCTAGTACAGCCCCAAGCCCTCACTGCTGAGGAGGGAACAGAGCTGCAGCAGCTGGGACTGCAAGTGAGATCTTCTAAGAAAGAAAGTGCAAACAGCCCAGAACTTTGGCAGGGTTAAGACCACCTGGCTGCATCTTGTACCCTCAAGATCAGGGACAGCTGCTAAACATCTGAAAAACAAGAGATGCAGAGTTAAGATCAGCCTCACAATGCCACAGCCCTGTCCTCTTCCAGGCATGTCCACCCTGGAGCACCAGGCCCGCCTGAGAGGCTGCGGAACGCCATGGGGAGGGCTCAGGAGCGGGCTCTTCGCTGAAGCAATACTCAGGGTCAGGTCAGGCAGAACAATGAGGGACAGCCCACATTTGCCCTGCACTTGGATACTGAGCACCCTCCAACAAAACACCCAGGCCTGCTGCATGTGGCCACCTTCTCAACCTGCTGCAAGGATTCCTTCCAAGATCCCAGCTCACTTATCACACCAAGCACAAAGGCCACTGTTCTACCGGCCACAGGGCTGCCAACAGCCCATGTGGCTCAGGGACAGGCCCACATGGCTCTGCTGATGCAGCCTGCGTGGGTCAAGGCTGAAGGGTGGCCAGCTTCATTGCTCCAGAGCTCTGCCGGGTTGCTCCCACTAACCTTTCACCATCAGAACAAGCCCACCTGACCAGTGACTGCAGCTGGAGCCCCTGCAGATAAATGCTGACGTTAAGTCACTATCAAAGAACAAATACTAGCATGTTCTCTTAGTCCTTCTTCGTGTTTTTGTTCTGTAGATTCACGAAGCGAGCAGGAAGGGATCATGCAGCCTGACCTTCCATACCTGCAGTCAAGAAAATTTCGCCACATTACTGCTGAATTCAATAACCTATTTGACAAAGGCAGCTTCAGAGGGCATTCCGCCGGACTTGAAGACAAAGAGATGGCAAACGCACCACTTCCTCCCTTAGCAGTCAATCCCTAAGCATCACTCCTGCTGATTTTGTTTTTCTCTGATTATTGCTGCGCCAGTGGGGCCAATGAAGCTTTCTATGCAGCAGCAGTATGGTCTCAAACTCATTTCTCCTGTGTTTTATGCTTTATCTTTTCTGTATCTTAGAATACCCCTTTCATTTTGGCCAGAGACTTAAGGTCTCATCAGGAACTGAGGGCATGAGCATCCTCTCTTTCTGCCTCTGTTTCTGCATCCCCATGCCCACCTATCTTGTGGTCCCCACCACAAGAGTCTTTTCCCACTTCCCCACCTCCCTCTGCTTCCATGTTTTCCCCTTACCTCTTCCCACCCGCTGTTGCCGTAGGTGCTGGCTGGGGAGTTGGCCCCCAGAGCTGATACCTGTCCAGCTGCACCATCATTGCCCAGCGACTGGAAGAACCACCAAGGCACCGTGTTCTGTGACCAGACCTGAGCTGCGCTGCTCTTCCTCCACTCGCTCCTTCCTTCTTCCGGCAGAATCTCTGCTTTCGGATGATTGCTAGCTCATGGTCCTTTATAGAAACGTGGCAGCTCCTACGTCGCTTATGTACATCCCTAACCCACAGACACAAGAAGCCAAGCCGCAGCTTGCAGCAGGGGAAACGGTTGCCACGATGGAGTAAATACAAGCAGCGCTGCGAGGCAGTGCCAGCACATGGGCGCTGGGCAGGAGGCAGCCCCGCTGGGCTGGTTCACTCCTTCAGGTCTGCGGGAAATGCAGCACGGCTGGGTCCTACCTATTTTTGCCAGTGTAGCCATTTCCCCCTGTTCTGTTTTTACACATCCAGCCCTTCCTTTCTCTGGAGGGGTCCCCCTCCCAAGAGCCGCACTGTTGGTTTTTTTTTTTTAATAAGTATTTTTCAAGTAGCTGGCTGAGCCCCTGGAAAGGATAATGAGATCATTTTCATTGCCGAATGCAAAACCAGGCCAGACTCCCCTGCTTGTTATTTCACCCCCGCAGACTCTGCCCGTGCCACCGGTAATTTATGTTTGTTGCTATTCCTCACCAGCCAAACGCGCAGAGCGTGCCCCAGACAGCGCCCAAGCGCGGGGAGACCCGCGGTACCAGCTTCCTACCAACACACGGAATTGGAAATCATCCCTCGAACCGCAGAGAAATAACCTTTAAGGCTTCATTAAAATTCCATGAACGCAAAGTCTCTTCCTCTTTTCCCTTTCATCAATCCACACCGCTGCCTCCCCACACCACCCCCCTCCCGCCGCTTTTCATCTGACCCGCAGGCTCAGGGAGCCCCTCCCGGGGCAGCGCCCCCGGCCCGACGAGCGGTAGAACGCGGACGAAACCTGCCGCCGGGGCGGCTCCGGGGGCACCTTTGTTCTCCCGCAGCCCCCACCTCGGCGTGGCAAGGCGGGGGCTGCGGGAGAACAAAGGTGCCCCCGGAGCCGCCCCACAAGCCCCGCGGCCCCGCCTCCGCCGCCATCTTGGCGAGCACCGCAGCGCGGGCTGAGGGCGACCCCTGCCGGGCGGCGGCGACGTTAACGCGGGAGGGTGGGAAATGGCGGCGGAGCCTCGTGCCGCCCGGCCTGTCCAACCTCCCGTCTGCCTCCCGCTCTCTTTCGGCCGCCACTCACTCTTTTTCAGTATCTGCCTCTTCTCCAGGCTTCCCCACCTTCGGCATCCTCCCAGCCGTGGGTGGGAGGCCATCAGGGGTAGGAAGCCAGCAAGTGGAGGAGGAGTGGGGAGCTGAAGAAGGGTGTGGGGCCATCAGAGGGATGGGAAGCCGTCAAGAACAGGGAGGACGAAAAGGGATGGGAGGCTCTTCCTGCGTGGGCTCACTCGTTGGGAATTGCTCGCTGGGAGCTGGCAGGGGCTGACGGCAGCTCCCGGCCGCAGAGCTCTGCCAAACACTGCCCGCATTGTCACTGACACCGGCGGCAGCGCCCCGCAGCTCTTCCAGGAGCTCTGGGCCAACCCTTCCCCAAAGAAGCTCCGGGGCACACGTTGTTCTGGACTTTGCACAAACGGTGCCGCTGCCATGGAGCCAGCGTCAGTGGGTGGCTGTGGTGACGTCTGCACTGCTCTCACCTGGGGTTCCTCGCACTGTTCCTGTCCCTCAAGGCACAGGAGCTCCCTGGCTCTATGGGCAAGTTGGTTGTCTCCTGTTTTTGGATCAGACAGTGGACTCATTCCCCATTAGATCCTGCTGGAGAAATCCAGCTGTTCCCCAGCGGCTCCTTTTTCCTTCTCCCCTGTGCTCGGTCTGAGGACTGAAACCACAGTAACCTGGGAAACCCTTCCAGCTGAGTCGTCTTCCCCACGCGGGCCACCGCCAGCACAGGGCCGCTGCGCGGCAGGGCCTGCCGTCCACCTGCCCCAGTCCCAGCATCCCGGGACACGCCTGCTGGGGCAGCTGCAGCGGGTGGGTGCTCTGGGTGCCCCCGCTGCACCCTGAGACAAAGCCTGTGCCCCTGTGTGCGCCGTGGGGCTGCTGGCTGGGAGGGCTGCTGTGGCTGGCGGCGAGGCCACTCCCCGGCTGCCTCCGGTCCCAGTGAACAAGCACACACACAAAACACAGGCAAACCACTGATGAACAATAAAATCGTGGGATGTCAGTTGTTTCTGCAGCGTGATCTACTCCATTATCAAGTCTGGGGCACCTGCTTGGTTTCTGTGGTGCATGTAAGGGGAGGGGCTGTTCATTGTAAGGTTTCTTTTTCCATCCTGTTGTACGAACGACATCCACAGGTCACTCCATGGTCAGGCTGAGGGAGACAGTGGGATGAGACTGGGGTCCCCTCAGTTCTTACTCTTTTTTTTCCTTTTTTTTTTTCCCCCTTTCTTTTTCTCTTGATTTAGCACATACCATCTGAGCACGTTCAAAAGCACTTGTGGTAGTTGCAAGTGTTTGTTTCTCGGGAAGGAGTTAAGCCACATGAGGATGAACTCTGGTAAAATGTTGCTATTTTTCCTGTGGTTAGAATTATTTTTAACACTAGTAGTTTTTTTACATGCAAGTATTTTTCCGTTCATTCCATAACTCAGAAATAGTTGAAAGGAGGTTAATCAAACATCTGAATTAAATGCATCTTCATGCAAAGACGCAGCATGGAAAATTCTAGCTGCAAAGCAGAGGTGTTTCTGAAGGAGTTCAGCCGGAGCATGACATGATCACATCCATGGTCCCCTCAGCCTGCAGACACGGATGTCCTGTAACCTCAGCTCACCGGCCACGCAGGAACCCTCTGAGCAGGGCTGAAAACCCAAAGTAAGCTTTCAGCCCAGGATCTCCTTCAGCAGTTCCGCAGTCTCTCACCCAGAGCCATTCAGCACAAGCCCAGGAACACGCCCCCAGACAGGCCTAGGGGTGGGTGTCTGTCACAGGGCACCAAAGGAGCTGTGGAGACCCAGCACGGTGTCTCCACTCGGTAACTGGGTGAACAGAGATGGAAGAAGCTGCCCAAACTTTGTTCTGCATGTCCACATGCACCGCAGCATTCAGTTTCCATGCCGGGAGTTCACTGTTAATGCACACGCTTTATTTCCAGATTAAGGCTGGCTTGTCTCATCTTACAGCCATCAGACGGAGATGTACTTGCACCTGCTGGGTCTAAGAGCCTTCTGTTATTGACTGGGTTCTCCACAGAACTGCTCCCATACCAACGTGCGATCACCCTCTGCTCCACAGAGCCTCGCAGACAGCCTCCCTCACCTCTTGCAGGCTGTGGCAGTGCCTGTGGCTCCTTTTGATCCCCCCCAGAGCTCTGACACCCTGCTGCACCGTGAGCACCAGGCGTGCACAAGCTCCCGCCATCATCCAGAGTCTACAGCTCCTCGCTGAGAGCAGCCTGTCGCTAGCTGCGATCGCGGTGACTCGTTAGCCCACAGCTTCCACCGAGCACCCACGAGCCGCTCCAAGACCAGCCCACACTCCCAGGACAGGTTGCTGCACTGCTGGAGCTTTGCTCCCGAAAGCAGGATCCTGCATTTTGCAGGGGCCTGATGTCACCTGGTGTACCACAGCATCCAGAGTCTCTGTGGTGGTGGCACATGTCCTTTGCTGTCCCCCCATCCCTGTGTGTGTGAATTTGTCATCAATGATTTAATCAGTCATTTATTTGTTTTCTTCTGTTTGTTCAGTAAAAACACTCTCTGCTCTGACACATGTGCCCGCAGTTGCTGGAGGAGTTCTCTGTCCTCTGTGCCTCTTGGCACGCTCCAAGAGTTTGCTCATATTAAAGCGATCCCATCTGGGATCCAAACTGGTTTTTCCTCTCCATATGCAGTGCACTGGGCACTGGTGCAGACACCAGGCCGTCCAGGAGCCCACATGAAGAAGTGAGGCAGCATTTGGGGTGGAGTGAGGGAAAGCACGTGCACAGATGTGATGGCTCACGTTTGGTGGGAAGGAACCTCATGTTCAAAGGTGCTTCCAGTAGAAATACTGCCCTGGCAAAAAAAACCAACCCCAAATCATTCCATCAGTGGGCTTAACCCACACTGGGGCCAGTAGATGTATCTGGTCAAAACCAGCCAGGATCTGGGTGGGTGGACATTATTAGCACACACTAAATACTGAAATGTGACTGAACTGACAGACAGCAGCTGCCCAAAGGCAGCACTCTCCTCAGTCTGGGGAGGGGCCGCTAAAGAAAGGGCCGTCAGAGAAAGGCAGGCTGAGATGGAGGGGGAGACTTCTAAGCTATGAAGCAGTCCACAGACTTGGAGAGTTCTCCTTCTAAAATACCACTCAAAACCATCAGGTGCATTACGGAGCTGGACCTCAGGACATGAGCATCAGACACGTTTAGACAACGTGAGACAAGAAAGCAAAGACGTCTGGATAAACTACGGCAGTTCCTCTGTCACCTGATGGACCCTCCCCAGCTGAGAAGGGGATTGGGGAAAGTGGAGGAGACCCACGGGTTGAAAGGAAAATGAGTTTAACGAAAGAGCAAACCAACACCAATGCCAATATAAAGTGCCCCCAATTGATGCTCAGCCCAGCCAACAGACAGTGGGGACAACAAACGAGAAAGGTGTCCTCGGGAAGAGGAGCATGGTCAGGAGGAGCCCAAGCAGGAACCCCCCTGTCCTTGGCAATCTTTTGCACTGAGCGAGATGTTTCTGGGCTGGGACCCCCCTGCACCAGCTCGGGGCAGCTGCCCTGGCTGGCTCCACACAGCCCATGGGCTGCAGAGCACAGCGGGCCCGGGAGCCTGCCCCAGCAACACCAGAAGAAAAGAAAATAAGGATTTAAAGTCTGCCCTGTCCAGGGGATTTTCCTGTTTCCCGAGTGCAAAAGCATGATCGCTGCTTTCTAAAGACCAGCCGCTTAGGATGGCTGCCAGGACGTAACGCCCAGCGCCGGGGGAGGCAGCGCCAGCCGAGCCCGAGAAGCAGAACACGACAGGCCACGCGCAGCCCCTCGGCCCAGCAGCTCCCCAGTGGTGGTCGCTCCAGGTCTGCTGCTGTTACGGAGCTGATCTCAGGCAGGACACTCTGGCCTGCGTGTTCACCCGCTGTCTGTGTGGATGTTTGCAGCCCCCACGTGTGCATCACGGCCAGCTCTGCTGCAGTCGCGGGGGGACGTTTGGCCGCACGAGCAGCCAGAGTGTCCAGCACACCCCTGGTATGTGCAGATACAATGGCTGCTGCCGCGCAAGTAGTTCATGCATCCACATGCTTACAAAGAAGCCCTTAACACATCTCTGCTTCGGATTCTCCATGCAAAACGGGCACAACGACCCCTGCTCCTTCTGCAGAGGGGCTCTGCAGCCCAGTTCGTGAGTATCGAGGAGCCTGAGATCCTCTGGTGGAAGGTGCTGGAGGAGAACAAAGGGGTACTGATGGCACAGAGCGAGCAGCGGGCTCGCCCAGTTGTCCTGCATCTGCTAATCCGAGTGCATGATCGGTGCGTACACAGATGACATGTTGGTTCAGACTGCGTCACACACAGAACTTCAGAGCACTGTCAGTGCTTCCCGAAAGGGGCAGCCGGTGTCCGCGCAGGCAGCCGCGAAGGGCGGCGATGCGCCGGTGAACATGGCAGTGGGAGCACGAGGAGGGTGCGTGTCTACACACAGACACAGTGCCGCTCCCTGAAGCGGGAAACATCTAAATCTCCCTCCTCCCTGCCCAGCGCTGCCTGTCAGCTCTGCAGAATGAAATCCCAGCTTTGTTTTCCTGATTTCCATTTTGTATCCTAAAATATTCACTCCAAGTTCCGCTTGACAGACATCCCTAATCTAATCTCCATGTCTGCTTTCTAATTTTCGCAGTCAGGATAAAACAAATTGGCTGGCATTAATTGCCTGTGCAGCGGCCTGGAGCTTTGAGCCGTGATTTACGAGCTCAGAGCAGGCGCTCTGCAACACATTTTTCTTAATTTATTTTTAATGAGTCTCTCAATTAATTTTCTTGGAAACATCTTAATGATGTTGGAGGCGGGTGTTAATGAGGTTTGTACCAGCGCCTCATTTTGCATATTTTAAAGTACTGAATGGCATCACAAGCAAGCTCCTAATCCTAAAACAGAGAAAAGCTGAAGGCTAGAGAAAGATGCTCTCCCCTGCTAGTGCTGCTGCCTCAGCCTGGGCTCTCGGGCTCCATGGGCCGGTTGGTGACTTTGACCATCAGGAGGCTGGAGCCAGCTGGGATGAGACAAGGGCCAAGGAGCCACGCTGGGGCACGGCTGGTGGCTGGGCACTTTGTAACAGACAGGACCACAGCCTGGCCTCAGCGCCTGGGCACGCCATGGCTTCTCCCTGACACCCCCACACTGGCATCCCTTGCAGCGTGGGCACCCCGGCCCCCAAGCCCCCCCTGGCCAGACTATTTGGGCAGGAACACCCCAGGGCGCGGGGGCTGGGCTGCCAGGGCTGGCGGCTGTGGGTGCTCCAGGGTGTCTCCCATAGCTCACAGGTTCCCCAGTGATTGCTGATGTGCCGGCGAGAGGCTGCAGCTAGATCACCTTTGTTTTCTCTCAGCATGTCAGTCTTCATTAAACCGGAGGGGAATGAAAAAGGATTCACTTTTGTCCCAGCCAGAACGTGGCAGCTGTTTAATTTCAATTAACGCAGCACTGAAAAGAATGACATTATGGCAGTAATTAAAATGAGACAACTCTCCCCACCAGCACTGCACAGTGATGGCTCACCCCACAGAGGGTCCACTTTGGGCCCCCCATCCTCCCAGCTCCAGGAAAGCATGCGCAGGTGGCTGTGGGGCAGCCCCACAGGCTCATAAGGAGCTGGAGCAGGGTTGAGCCCCCCCAAGGTCAGTGCTGCCCGCAGCCCCACAGCAGCCAGTCCTGGGGCAGCAGGATGGGCAGCACATCAGCTGGAGGAGCAGGCAGACAGGGGGTCAGACATGCCCAGGCACAGGCACCAGCGGGCACCTCCAGACACATGGGCCCAACGCACAGCCCCACCGCAGCTCCCCTGCTCCCTGACCCGGCAGCTGCGTTTGTGCAGCTCAGCACAGTACAGGGTGGCACGACGCAACACGGCACAGCACAGCACAGCTCCACACACGTGGCACAGCAATGAACCAAAAGGGTTGTGCAGGCCTGTCCCAGGCTGCCCAGGGCAGTGGAGTCCCCATCCCTGGAGGGGTTTCCCAGCCATGTCGAGGTGGTGCTGAGGGACAGAGGTTAGTGGGGACCTGGCAGAGCTGGGGGAATGGAGGGACTCGAGGAGTTTTAAAGGGCTTTTCCAATTAAAACGATTCAGTGGTTCTGTGATCACAGCACATGCAATAACCCGTTTGGCAGTGGGCACAGCCTGGTGGGACTACCCGGGCTGCTGCATGCAGGAACAAGGGTAGACAAGGTGGCAAAGGCTTACATAAGCAGCAGCTGCAAGTGTGCTGCGGCACTGCAGGCTGCAGCTCTGGCTGTGTACTGCTGTGGGACAACCGAGCTGTGCTAAGCCATGCCACCGTGTGCTGGGCAGAGCAGTGCCACGCAGAGCAGCACAGGCTACTCTGAGCATGCCTGTGATGCATAGGATGCTGCCGATGGAGGGCAACCGGCCTTAATCAAAGCAGCAATAAGGTTCTGAAGGAGCAGCAAGGCAGAGAGTGGCAGCTATGAGGCTCCTGGCCTCATGGAGGATCCGTGCCCTGGCTGCTACTGCCTGAACAAGAGTGAAAACTTTTCCCATGCAAGGGAGATGTTGCCTTGCACTGGCAGAACGTAAGGCTAAATTCAGTTGTGTTCTGCACAGTGGGGGTTAAGTGGCCCTGCTCGCAGGACGGTTGGTGCAGAGGCTCCCACTCCTGTGGCTGCACCCACTGGTGGAGCAGGTTGTCATGACAACTGATGATTTCTGTTCTGGTATATCTGTGTTCACCTTCTGGACCCAGCTTGGCCTTGGAACTTTCCAGCTGAAATACCTGTGAGCCTGCACTGAACATCAGCGAGGGGTGACAGCACAGGGGAGCCCTGTGGCACAGGCAGCCAGGGCCAGCAGCAGTGGCTGCGGAGACACGCACAAGGTAGCGCTGGCCCACAGTGACCCCCTCTGCTACCCTGAGGCACCCAGGCTACAGCTGTGCAGCCCTGAGTGGGACAGGCAGAGCAGCCACACACTGCCCAGGGCTGTTGAGCCATGGTGGGCCTGGGCTCAAGGCTCACCCAGCAGCCCCCAGCTCAGGCACCGCAGACCCGTTGCACCAGCCATCCATCCCAGCCACACCAGGTTTCTCTATGGTTGCACTGCTGCATGCTTTGCGACACAGAACCAGCACAGCCTTGCTACCTGGTCACTTTCTCACCATCCTTTGGCTGCTCAGCAGATTACGCCCAAGGCTTGCACCCACTTCAGGGTGACCTGCAGCCCGATGGGATGGGGCAGATCTCCTGTGCCCCAGGCACGGGCCGGAGGTTGCTGCCTGCCATGGCACTTCCCTTTGCAAAGCTGCTTCCCCACGAGATGGGTGTTGTGTGTGTACCCGCTGCTCCAGGTTTCCACAGGTTTCCCCAGGGGCAGCTGGGCTGACAGCCAGGCTCATCGCGATCCTCAAAGCCTCTCCTCACCCCGAGTGTTGTGCTTGCCCCAAGAAGGTTCTGGGTGGCTCAGCCAGCTCCTCCATGGCCACATGCAGCTGATGCAACACCAGCTGCAGCACCCTGAAGGAGGAGCAGGTCAGTGCTGCAGCCTGGCAGCTCTGTCTCAGGCTGGGATGTGTTGGGTCACCCACGGCCCAGGGGGTCATTCTTTCAGGTCACAACCCTGCACTCTCCCTGCGCTCTGGCAGCAGGAGGCTGAGCAAGGGGAGGGAGCTGGGGCTGGGCACCATCACCAGCACGTGCAGGAGCAGAGGGGAAGGAGAAGCCTCCCCAGAGCAGAGCAGAGTGGGGCCGGCAGCTGCCCCCTCCTCACTCCAACTCCCTCAGCTTACACCTTGTTTCCAGGCGGCCAAGCAAGAGTCAAGGGCACAAGGCCCAGCAGCAACCGGAGCAGAGCTGAGGGGCAACGTGTGCTAAATGGAGAACACGGGGAGCAGGGCCGAGCTCTGCGCACACGCACTGGCTGCTGCTGGCAGGGGCGGATGGGCTGACGGACACTGCGGGACTGGCCCGGGGCCTGCATGGCGGCAGATCAGGGCTTTCTCTGCATCCCCTCATCTCCACAGCCTTTCCTCCAGGCCTCTTCTGGACACGGCAGGCAGGGCGATGCAGGAGAGCACCTACCTCATGGCCAGAACACGCGAGCAGCCAAAAGGGAGATGGATTCCTGGCACAGCCCGGCCTGAAACAGGGCTTCTGCCTACAGGGACCGCTGGGCACCAGCCACCTACCCAGGGCAGGGGCTGTGGGACAAGTGCCTTGGCGGCAGCATGGCCCAGGGCTGGGACAGGCTCTCTTTGCCCCCTTGGTCTGTGTCATTCTGTGCCTTGTCCGAGGCTCGACAGGGTGACAACTGCACAGCACCAGCCCTGCATGACCCTGCCGGGCTGCCTCCACCCAGCACTCACCCCCAGGACAAGCAGCGGGGCAGAACAAAGCAGGACGAGACTGACAACCTTGAAACAAATAGAAGTCCTTTCTGTTCTGTAGCAAAATCAGTGCCAATCACCAAAGCCTTCTGGGGCCACGAGCTGTGGGCAGCCTCACAGAGTCCAGGGACTGGGTGAGGTGGGCACCCTCCCTTAGGGTGCTCCTTCAGCTTCTCCTGGAAGTCATGAAGCCTCACTGCAACAGGCATGGCCTTAGAGGCCAAAGCGGGCTGGGGTGCGTCGTGGCGTCAAGGGCTCCCCCTGCTCCTTCCGCCCAGGGGTGTAGATTTTAGTAGATCTGCCAGGAGAGAACGAGGGCGATTAGCGGAACACGCAACCACTCCCCATGCCACAACACCCGTGGGAAGCGGGCGTCCTCCACGCAGCTCACTGCTCCTGCTCTTAGGCAGGCAACCCGTGGCCAGGCAGGGCCAGCACCCACCTGGTGCTGCCCAGTGGGTTCCGGCGCTCCTGCTCCTCCCGGCGGGCACGCAGCTGCTCCTCCGCCAAAGCCATCTCCTCCTCCATGGCTGACACTTCCTCCTTGGCACGGCGGCGGTTCTCCTGGAGCAGGGCAGCGGCAGCTCAGGGACAGGTGGAGGGCCTGGGGCCAGCAACAGGCTCTCCGCAGGCCCACAGGCCTGTTCCCCCCCACAGCTGAACGCGCACACGCTGCGCTTGGACAGGCCCGCAGCTGGCCTGCTGCCTGCCTGCTTGTCCTGGACAAGAGACTCACCTGGCTTGATTTGCCAGCATGTTTGATGCTGTAGAACATGGGGCCCAGCTCTGCCAGCCACTCTCCATCCACAGCAGTGACGCACTGCATGTACTCCTGCGGGGACAGACGGGCCAGGGCAGCAGGATGGCACCCACAGGGCCTGGGCACCGCTTCCAGAGCTGCCACAGCTCCCTCCTGACCCTGCTTGTGATGGCACTTCTCGGGCTGGGACTACTCCCCTTCTAGACAATTCCTCCCACCCTCAGAAGCTGCTGCAGGCTGGACACAGTAACACCGCCAAGAGGTTCCAACATGTCCCACACAGGCGAGGGGAAAGTACCAGAAAGGGGACAAACGGGACTCTGCAGGTGACACAGACAGGCCATGGTGGTAGAGATGAGAAAGGCTGGGAACTGCCCTTCTGACAGACCCTGGCACCGCAGCAGAGCCCTCCTGGCCCCCTCGGGGCACCCCTCTCCCTTCTTGCTGGCCCTCAGCTCAGGCTCACCTTGGTAGTCATGACCAGCTCGTGATACACGATGTAGTCCGGAGTGTAGCCCATGCCGAACAGGGAGCTGGTGGGGTGCAGGTGGCAGGGCATGCCGGTGCGAATGTTCACGTACTCCCCGATGCCCTGCAGAGAGCAGCGTGGTTGGCCTGCCAGGTCCAGACCGGGCCTCTCAGCCCCCTCCTAGCACATGCACCCCTTACCTTCAGCTTTGCGGCCTGATGGAAATACGCGGCACAGATGCACTTCCTGACAACATCCCAGTCAGTGCCACAGGACGCCAGGCTCATCCGCTGCTGCACCATAATGTCCTTGAGCTGGGCACGCACCTCCCGCACCTGCAGAAGGGTGTGACAGGCAGATCCCTCTCCTGCATGAGGCTCCCGCCCCCAACCCCGCTGCCACGGCCTCACCTTCCGCATGGCCTTGGCATGGATGAAGTGCTGGTTGCACCACAGTGTGGAATAGCTGTTGTTCTTCCACTGCAGGTAAACGTTCAGGTAAGTCAAGTGATCGCTCTCTGGAACAGCAAATTTCTCCCGCACTTGGTCACTCTCCTCCTCTCGGCCCTGAAGGGCAAGCAAAGAACACGCGTTAGTCAAAGGGCAGAGGAGGGCCCCACACTGCTCGAAGAGCAAACAGGTACCTTTGGCCGATAAAAGATGGCAGGCACAGACAACATGGAGACAATGAGCAAGATCTCAGAGCTGCAACCCATGTCGCAGGAGACAATGAGCATTTTGGAGAGTGCAGGATCCAGGGGGAACTCCACCATGAGGCGTCCTGTTGAGGTCAGCCCACCTGCAGGGACAGCTCAGGGATCAGCAATCGGGCAGGCCCCAGGCCCACGGGCTGACAGCTCACCCCAACAGCCAGTACCTGTGTTATCCAGAGCCCCCAGGATCCACAGCTGGTACATGGAGTTCAGCATGTTGTCCTCAGGGGGCGGATCCATAAAGTGGAACTGCAGCAGGTCCTGCACACCCAGAGACTTGAGCAGGAGCACGACATTGGCAAGGTTGGTGCGCTGAATCTCAGGCACCGTGGTGGTAAGCAGCTCATTCTTGTAGGCACTCTGGGTGTAGAGCCTGGGGAACAGACACCAAGAACATGCTCCTGCCATCCAGGCCACTGTGTTCCCGATGGACCCACCGGCCATTGCCCAACCCAGCGGGGCACAGCTCAGGCCAGCGACTCTGTACTCAGCCAGGCCAGGCCCCCTGGAAGGAACCTCCACCCTGGCCGAAGCGTGGCCTCCCCAGCACACAAGGTGCCTGGGCTGCAGCACAGTGCACACCCCTCCTGAGCACAGTCCTCCCCTGGACACAAACTAGGCTCAAAGCAAAGCCCAGAGAAAGCTGCCTCTGGCTTGGCTGTTATCGTGAGAGCATCGAGGGTGAACAGCCGCAAGCAAGGGTGGGCAAGGGAAGAACCTGGAGCACACCCTTCCCTCCGCAAAGGCACTGGGTGCAGAAGAGAAGGCCTCATCTCCCAGAAGTTCAAGATAACAAACAGCTCCAGTGAGAAAAAAAAAAAAAAAAAAATATATATATATATATATAACCTGTCGCCAAGCTGCAGATTTTTCAGTAACAGGAACACCGGTGACGTGCCTACCTGAAGCAGTGACCTGGGCCTGTTCGGCCAGCTCGGCCAGCCCTCTGATTGGCGTTGGCTTGACTGATGGGGTAGATCTGCAGTGCATCCATGCCGATACGGGGGTTGAAAACCTGCAGGGCACATGAAAAACAGACAGAAGTAAGAGGAAGGCTCAGTCACCACCACAGTACTCCCTCAACCCAAGCCTAGAGATCACAGGCACAAACAGTCCAGGAAGTCTTGGCCTACCTTCAACTTGCAGTAGCCAGAGTCAATGACAAACATGATGCCATCCACTGTCAGCGAGGTCTCTGCAATGTTAGTGGCAACAATGCACTTCCTGACCCCATCGGGAGCCTGCGAGCACATGGCGCATCAGTCAGATCCCCGGGCACGGGCCTCTGCTCCACCAAGGAGGAGTGCGGAGCACTAACGCAGAACCCAGAAGGGTAGGGGTGACTCTTGGGAGGGCGAGGGGGGCCTGTGCTTTCTCTCGCCCTCCACGTGCAATACACCAAGGCGTGTCTGCACCTCCCACTCACGTTCAGTGGTCTTCCCTGCACCAGGCTCCCCTGTCCCCACTCCTACCACAGAGCACACATCAGCACCTTCTGGAAGATCTTGGCCTGCAAGTCTGACGGTAGCTGAGAGTAGATTGGCAGTACGGCAAGAGCAGGTGCCTTCTCCAGCTCCTCAAGGTGCTCCACAATCTGCTCTGAGGTCACCTAGACACGAAGAGGGGTGTAAACGGAAGATTAAAACAAGGGGGTAGGCCAGTGCCTGCCCTTGCAGCTCACCTCTATGTCCTCCTGGCCAGGCATGAAGACGAGGATGTCACCGGGAGCACCAGACAAATGGACCTGCAGGGCTTGTTTCACTGCAGCCTCCACATAATCCTCCTGCGGGGTCTGAAAGGCACAGCCCAGGTTACAGATGCCAAAGATCTCACCTGCCCTGTCCTGTGTGGAAGACTGCACTGCGGCACAGCTGCTCCTGCTCTGTCCTTTCTGTGTCACCCCAGAGTACAGCACACCCACGTCACAACCCTCCTGTCACAACAGAACTGCCCTCTGCAATGTTGACTGTACCTTGCTGAAAAGAATATCCACAGGGAAAGTGCGCCCGGGAATGTGGAAAATAGGAACGTTCCCAAAGAAGGAGGCAAACTTATCTGCATCCATGGTGGCCGAGGTGACAACAAGCTTCAGATCTGAGCGTCGGGCCACCACCTGGAAAGCAGATGAAAGGAACAATAAGGAAGGGCCATTTATGCGTGGCTACAAGCTGCTTCCACTGCTACCAAGGCCACAGCACAGGACAGCTCCTGAAGCACTGGCCACTAACGCCAGGGAACACAGATGCCATATGATTCGGGCAGTTAAAGACTCGCTGACCTCAGTCCAGGAAGCCTTAAGCTAGCAAAAATCCCTGTACCTAGAGTTTCTGCCAGCCTCGGGCAGCACTTCGGCACTCAGGGAAATTTAACCCCCCAGAGCCAGGGGCTGGGATGCTGGAAGAGCAAGTGCAGACAGAGATGCAGCAGCTCTGGTTCCCTCTCCCAGACCTGGCAGAGAAGGGCTGTCCCTGCCAGCACTCTGCTTTAGGATGGCTCACGTGCCCTGTGCTGCTGTCCTCCACCCGGGGCTCACGCACCTCCCGGAGCAGCCCAAAGAGCACATCGGTGTTGAGGGAGCGCTCGTGCGCCTCATCCATGATGATCGCGCTGTAGTTGTCCAGGTCAGCCTCCCGCAGCGACTCACGGAGAAGGATTCCGTCTGTCATGTATTTGATCACGGTCTTCTCAGATGTGCAGTCCTCAAAGCGGATGGCGTAGCCCACCTGGGAGGGCAGAGACACCAGCAAGTCTTCCAACAGTCCCACCGCTGTCACCAGGCTGCACCCCGCTGCACCCCCTGCCAGACTCACCTCCTCACCCAGACGCACTCCCATCTCCTCACTGACCCGTTTGGCAACTGACATGGCTGCCACTCTGCGGGGCTGGGTACAGCCGATCATGCCGTAGTCCGTGTAGCCATCCTCATGGAGGTACTGGGTCAGCTGAGTTGTCTTCCCGCTCCCCGTCTCCCCCACCACAATCACAATGCTGTTGTCTCTGAAGAAAGGGGAAGCGTTTCTTCAGGCAGCACAAAGAAGGGCTTTCGTGTCTGCAGCCCTAGCTGGCCACCCGAGCCAAGTGTCACCCTCCTTGGGCAGGAGCGCTGCCACCAGCCAGAGAGCAACAGCTTGTGTTTCCTGAGGGCACAGCTCCCAGACGGGCCGCATTATCTAGAAGGGTTTCTCACTTGGGTTCCTGAGATGTAGGCCAGTGCCAGCTCCTGGCAGCCATACCTGAGGATGGAGAGCAGCTCCTGCTGCACAGCAAAGATGGGCAGATACTGCCTCTGCTCCAGGATCGATTTCTTCTTGGCAAACTCACTGCTAGCTTCGCTTTTTTCTTTCATGTGTTCAGCAAACTTCTGCTCAGTCCTAAGGAAACACCAGAAGCCCTGAAGCTGCCTCTCCACACACTTTGCTATGCCGACAGCCCCGTCACTGGCTGAGCAGGAGTCATTCAAAGCAAGCTCTTACTTGTAATCCACTTTGCCATCGTCTGTCATCATCTCATCCTTCTCCTCCTCTTTCTTGATCCCCATAATGTCTCCCAGTTTTGTGCCTGCCAGCTCCCAGTGCTTATGCTGAGCCTGGAAGGCAAACACTGACTAATATTCTTCTCCAATCCTACTTGTAAGACCAAGAAAGCACATTAGCCCCACAATCCCCCAATGCTGCAGCGCAGAATGCACACCCCATTCCTGCACCAAACCCCCTCTTTCAAGTGAACTGGAGCAGAGCTCTCAAACGCCAGTCTGGATACAGAGACTTCAGGCACATGATGTCCAGCTGCCTCCTAAGAAAATGGTTCTGTTAAATTTGAGCTTAAACCTACACAAATCAGAGTCAGGGATAGCCTTCCTGATCTTGACAGGGGCTTACAGGCCTCTCTCCCATCCTCCTGTTCACTCTCACCTCTGATGTCAGTTTAGCTTCCACCTCCATTCCATACGTAGCTCAAACCCAGCTCAGCTCCAGGTTACAAGGACCAGGTCTGCACTTTCCCCACATGATCACGTCAGCTTTAGAGACCGTCCCCAGAAAACACCCCCAAAAACTAATGGGCCACCTTCCTGCATGCTCCTCCTCACGCTTCTCCTGCTGAGACGTGACAAGATCCATCCTGCTGCCACAATGACTGTCCATGAGCTCCCTCCATTCCTCCACCTGCTCTCTGCTCCCATGAGCCAAATGTCCTTTGGATCAGAATCCTCTGCATAAGTGCCCAGCGATTCACAGCCCAGGCAGCGCCTGAGGAAGCCATGTCACAGTGGCTGCTCACGAGACGATGCCATGAGCTGGGCTGCTGGGATAGCCCCCAGTCGTGAACACGAGCTGGGCTGCCAGGACAGCCCTGGGCATCACCAGGAGCTCCTCAGCATCGCTGCTGCCAAAGCCTGTGTTCTGCAAAGCCCAGACGGGGCTGTAAGGCGCTACGGGACATGTACAGTGTGGTAGAGAGCCAAAAGCTCGCAGCATACCCTCTTACGTTCCTTCTGCTCCCTGTGCTTGCGCACCAGCTGGCTGCCTTTCCGGGCTATGATGGCCAAATCTGAGGTGGCATCCTTGACCGGGATGACTGGCTCTGGCTAGAGGAAAGAGGTGTTGCTTCAGCACAGAGAGCTCACGCTGGCAGGGCTCCTGCCATCAGTGCCCCCAGCTGCAGGCTCCACCTGCTTGGTGAAGACAATCCTTCCATCTAGGAAAGGAGGCACCAGGTTGTGCACCAACAGATGCACTTTAGCAGAGTTATCCTCCTCGAAATCTTCGTCCACTTCAATCCGATGAACCACACCACTGGTCAGCATGCGATTCGTCTCCCAGCGCTCGTTATCCTGCAGGAAACAACCTATCAGAAAATGCACAGAAGCCCCACAGAAAGGCCCAGAGATCACTCCAGATCGGATGTCATCAGGCTCAGGGCCCTGCACTGACACTCTGAGGAACCTGGTGGTTCTTGCCGAGGGAGCCTGAATGCAAATGCTAGGGAAGAACCAGTGACTGGAAGCAGCAGCGTGCGGTAAACTCAGAATGGCCATATGAAGCACATGGTCAACAGAGCTGTCTCCAAGGACACGCAGGAGAGACACTGCCCACAAGGCCCCTGCCATACTCAGAAACTGGACATAATCCCGTTCATGTGCCGACGACAGCAGCCCCAAGTGTCCACTGGGCCAAGAGCAGCCACCTCTGTGAGTAAGGTAGCTCACAGCCCAGAAGAGCAGGAGCACAGCCCTCTGCATTGCTGCTGCTCCACACGCTGCGATCCACCACAGTCACCGCAGCTGCAAATCCCACCCCACACAGGAGGTGCAGGGCTGCACTTCCCAGGGGAAGTGAGCAGCAGTTTCCCAATGAGCCCATGTTCAGTCTGCGTCAGGGCACAGACTGCCCTTCTCTGCCTGAGAGCAAGGGCTCGGCCCTCACTGCAGCAAGTGGATCTCTCTGGTGGAAGGAAGAGACCCACGTTCAGAGCAGCCAACCTGCACCTCGCCCCCACCTCATTGATCTGCCGCCGCTGTGCTGAGATGCGCTTCTGCCTCTGCTTGTGCAAGTGCTGCTCCCGCTTCTTCACGTACTCCTCGGAGGAGTAGGCCAAGGGGTTGTGAAACTCATCGTAGCCCTCGTCCATCATGTACCAGTCTCGGTCAGCTTGCTGGGAGGGAAGAGGTGTGGCCCTGAGCTCTGTCGGCCTAGGGTGAGGCTGGGCAGCCCCTGCAGCTCACACCCACAGAGATGCTCCCTGGGCCAGGATGGGCCCTCCTGTTCCTCCTGGTCTGGCTGCGAGGGGATCCTGCCCAGCAACCCCTGCCCTGCTGCCCTCCGACCCCGAGCCC
This sequence comes from Bucorvus abyssinicus, assembly GCA_009769605.1. Classification (NCBI taxonomy): domain Eukaryota; kingdom Metazoa; phylum Chordata; class Aves; order Bucerotiformes; family Bucorvidae; genus Bucorvus; species Bucorvus abyssinicus. The sequence continues at coordinate 22,111,747 of CM020040.1, forward strand.
ATGTCCCGCCCCACTCCTCGCTCGCCTTCAGGCTCTCACCCGCTGGTCATCCTCCCACTGCTGCCGCTCCTCATCAGTCTCGAAGGCGATGCCCTCCTCCCCATCTGCACGCCGTCCTGAATGGGGGGAGCCAGTCAGTCTGGGCACCAGCCCAGCCACTCCAGAGGAAATCCCACCAAGCCCAACCCTGTGCTGCGCAGGGAACGGGGACCCTGCCGCTGCCAGTCCCGGCAGCTCAGCCCGTGCTCCTCACCTCTTCCTCTGGACAGCCGTGGGGTGGACCCCAGGTGTCTCCGGTCGTCAGCCCACTCGTTGTACTTGTACGACGGGGTGGGCAACGGTGTCTTATCTGAGTACCTGCTCCTCACAGACCTGGAACACAGCACCAGGGAGAAATGGTGCCACAGCCAGGTGCTGCCCTCACACACCTCCTCCCCATCCTGCAGCAGAGCAGTGCACAGCTGCAGCCCCCAGCACCAATACCTGTCCCGGTCTCTCCGGTCGGTGTCCCGCAGTGATGGTGCCCGGTGGCTGCGCTCTGAAGGCACAGGCGAGGGAGATTCCCACTGCGAGCGGCGGGTGCTGCTGTAGCCACTGTCATCTTCCTCCCAGCTGGAGCGAGACGGCGTGGCTGCATCTAGCAGAGGAGGGGACGTTTGACACCTGATGGTCAAACAGTGACCCCAGGCACCTGCAGCCCTCTTACACCTTCTAGCAGCAGCACAGGGAGAGGGCACCCATTTGCTCTCCCTTCAAGAGATGGGGCTGAACCAGCAATTCCAAGGAAAATTGCCAGAGGACCACGTTTCTATTTCACAGACCCAGAACAGACCCCCTGAGCAGAGATCAGCCAGATGTTCACATGCCCACAGCTGGCAGATTGCTCCCAGACCCAGGTCAAGCTGGGAGTTTGATGCTTGCCCTAACTACAAACATTAAAAGTTCCAGGCTTTTCTACCCACACTTGTCCTGACAAAAACAAACAAAAGAACAAGCCCCTTCCTGGTTGGTCTCACACAAGAACTCTACAGGATCGCAGTCCCACCTTTGGGCCGCTGTCTGGGGCTCTCTGGTTCACTCCTCCTGCTGCTCCGCTCTGATGATCCATCTCTCTCCGATCTGCTGCTGTGACTTCTGTCCCGCTCCTCTGCAAAAGGACAGTAAGATCAGGTGCCCAGCACACAGATGGGCTTCCCAAGTCTGCTGCAGTAAACGTCACTACAAACAGGCTGAGGGACAAGCCCAAAGCCTAAGCTGGAAGAGCCACAAAGGCCTCTGAGCAGTTACCACGGTCCCGTTTGCGATCGTGGTCCCGATCCCTGTTGCGTTCCTTCTTTCGTTCCTTCTCCTCCTTGGAGGAGGCAAAGACACCATGCTCCCGACGCTCCCTTTCCCGCTGCCGGCTGCGTTCCCAGAACTCCTCGCTGACACCCCCAGTGTAGGAAGGTGTTTCCACATGGACAGAACGGTAACGCCTGGAAAGGCAGAGCAAAGAGAACAGCTCCAACGTGCTGAGGAATAGCTGGCTTTGACTTGTCTCATACAACTCTAGTTCTAGCCTCTGCTGCAGCAGAAGTGTGCGGTTAAAGTGCTCTCCCCACCCTTTGCTAACAGCCCACCCAGTCTGCTGATGCTCCAGGCACTGCTGAGCAGGCTCCTGCCTCCAGGCACTGGGAAGCAGAGTCTCACCTCGCATTGGCTCGTGTTTGCAGCCTCAACAGCATCTAAACGCGCTCCTGCCCACAGTGCCTCAGGGAGGTACCACTGAAAGGGCTTTTCCCAGACCTCCTCAGACCCACAGCAGTGCCCCACAGGCCTCCTCCATGGAGATCTCCAGAACTCCCGACCGCACGGGAGGCCATGGCCCCGCCAGTCACAGGGTGCAGCCTCGCAGACACCCAGCCCTGCTCGCACTCGTTCCCCGGGCAGGGGTCCAGCGGCTGGACCATGCCCGGTGCCACCGACAGCACGGCAACCCCCCGCAGACCTCACCGGTCCTTCCGGCCACTCCGGCCGCTCCGGGCGGTCTCCTCCTCCTCGTCCTCCTCGGGGCTGTCCACCTCGTCACGACCCTCTTCCCAGTCCCGGTAGGAGCTGACCCGGGACCGCTTCCCACCGGCTGCCTCCTCCTCGCGCTCCCGCCGCTTCTGGGCCGCCAACACGTCCAGGCCCAGCAAGGAGGCCCGCGGCGCCGGCGCCTTGAAGACGTGCTGCTCGGCGGCGGCGCTCCGGCCCCGCAGCACCAGGCCGCCGGCCTCGGCCCCCGGGCTCGTCCCCGCCAGCCGGTGCAGCGACTCCTCGCTCGCCGCAGCCATCGCCGCCGGCCCGGCCCCGGCGCGCAGAGCCCGGTGGCCGTGCGTCAGCCGGAGGGCAGCAGCCAGAGCGTTGCCCCGTCGCCCCCGTGCCGCTCGCAGTTGCCTCAGCTACCGCGCACCAGCTCCACGAGCGCCGCCATAGCCGGCCCACAGTGCTCCGCGAGAGAAGCCGCTCTAGCCACCTGCACCATGGAGAGAGCGGCCAGGCCTACAGGAGCAGCAGCCACCACAGAGACTAATTTTTTTTTTTTTTTTTCCCCCCCCTCCCGGCTAGACAAGACGTGCTACCGGACCTCGGCGGACTTCCGGCGTGGGAAAGCTGGGGGGGCGTCACGTGGCCGTGGGAGACGTTCTGGCCGTGGTGGGCGTGGCCGGAAGGGAATGCCGGGCGGGAGAAGGGGACCCGCGGAGACTTCCCGGGAGATTCGCGGCCCGGGGGCAAAATCTAGGAGACGCCCCCCCACACACACGGTGAAGGAGGGAAGAACCCCCCCCCCCCGGCAGCCCCTGCAGACAAGGGCCCCGCCCCTCCCCGGGGCAGCCCTGCAGGGACCCCACAGGCACCCCCTGCCGAGGGGCTGCGCTTGCATACGCTCCCCCCGCCCAAACGCTCCCAGCCGCCCCGCGGCGCTGCGCACGGACAGACAGACAGACCCACAGCGTGCAGCCGCGTGTGGGGCAGCTTTATTCCGCCGCGGCCCCAGCACACAAGGTGCTGGGGAGGCCACTCTCTGGCACGGTGCCGGAGGGTGGAGAAGGGGCACCGGGAGCGGGGCGCAGCCCGTTTAACCTCCGGCAATGCAGCCCCAGTCCGCTCCGTGGGACAAGCTCCCTCCGACCACACCTCTTCCTTAGCCCACAAGAAGGTGGCTCTGCACAACCACCTCTGGCCTCCTCCCGGCCACACCGCGGGGCTCTGCTATCTGGGGCGACTGCCCGGCATTCCAGAGCTCAAAGTTTTCTCTGCTTTTCCAGGCCCTCTTCTGCAGCTCGGCTGCATCTCCCAGGAGTAACTTGTCACAAACGGAGGAAGATCCTTCACTTTCCCAGCGAGCAGCCAAGTTGGCTGCAAACTTTTCCTGCTTGCCTTGGCGACCACTCAGTTGGCTCCCTCTCTGCTCTTCTCCTTTCTCTCTTCCATCCTTCCCTTTTCAAACAGAAGAGCATGGTGTGTGTTGTCGTCGCCCCCCTCCCCTGTTTTTATTGGCTTATTCGCAGAGGTGTTGATGGACGTGACTGGGGCAGGGGTGGGAGGGAGCCAGGGCTGCCTTTGGTAATGCTAATTAACAGGGACCCAGCGGCCCTTTCCCCCATCCTGCTACCCAACCAGCCAAAAGAAAGGCAGCAAAACCCTTTTGCACCCAAACGAACAAGGGCGGCAGCCCCCTTCCCTGCCACTGAAAACTGCAGCAACTCCTCAGCCACGACAGTGAGGCCCCTCTCAGCCCGTGGCCCAGGAAGGCTTTGGTGCTTGGCTCTGGTTCTGATACAGTCAGTCTTGTCCTGCTTTGTTCTGCCCTGCTGCTTGTCCTGGGGGTGAGTGCTGGGTGGAGGCAGCCCGGCAGGGTCATGCAGGGCTGGTGCTGTGCAGTTGTCACCCTGTCGAGCCTCGGACAAGGCACAGAATGACACAGACCAAGGGGGCAAAGAGAGCCTGTCCCAGCCCTGGGCCATGCTGCTGCCAAGGCACTTGTCCCACAGCCCCTGCCCTGGGTAGGTGGCTGGTGCCCAGCGGTCCCTGTAGGCAGAAGCCCTGTTTCAGGCCAGGCTGTGCCAGGAATCCATCTCCCTTTTGGCTGCTCGCGTGTTCTGGCCATGAGGTAGGTGCTCTCCTGCATCGCCCTGCCTGCCGTGTCCAGAAGAGGCCTGGAGGAAAGGCTGTGGAGATGAGGGGATGCAGAGAAAGCCCTGATCTGCCGCCATGCAGGCCCCGGGCCAGTCCCGCAGTGTCCGTCAGCCCATCCGCCCCTGCCAGCAGCAGCCAGTGCGTGTGCGCAGAGCTCGGCCCTGCTCCCCGTGTTCTCCATTTAGCACACGTTGCCCCTCAGCTCTGCTCCGGTTGCTGCTGGGCCTTGTGCCCTTGACTCTTGCTTGGCCGCCTGGAAACAAGGTGTAAGCTGAGGGAGTTGGAGTGAGGAGGGGGCAGCTGCCGGCCCCACTCTGCTCTGCTCTGGGGAGGCTTCTCCTTCCCCTCTGCTCCTGCACGTGCTGGTGATGGTGCCCAGCCCCAGCTCCCTCCCCTTGCTCAGCCTCCTGCTGCCAGAGCGCAGGGAGAGTGCAGGGTTGTGACCTGAAAGAATGACCCCCTGGGCCGTGGGTGACCCAACACATCCCAGCCTCTGGGAGGCCAGCCTGAAGGCAGCTGGAGAAACCGGGCTGTGCTGGGGCAGCAGCCTTTGGGGCTGAGCAGAGGGCATAGAGGTGAAAGTGCCATGGGAGAACTGCTCCCTCAGCAGGGCTGGCCCTGAGCTTTGGTTGTAACCCGGCAGTTCAGGCTGAGGGGCTTCTTTCTAGCTGTGGGGCAAAGACGGCTCATTTGAAGGGAGCAGGATGTCACCCTGCTGCTGCCAGACTCCCAGCTTCCTCCCCTGGGTGTCCTGGAACTGCAGGGTGCTGTCCCCTGTGCTGGCCTCTCCCCCTCTCCCCCTCTCCCTGCCTGTGGGCCCAGCCTGTCCCCCTGCCCCGGGGCTGTGGTGCTGCTGGTTTCTGCCCTGCGCCTGCTCCCTCACCTTGCTGAGCTCTTCTCACCGGGGCCAAGGCAAGCTCCTCCTCTCTCATGGCCAGAGCTCACTGGCTGTGCTGGTGCAGCTGCTGCCGGCGCTGAGTTTGGCTGCTCTGCTCCTGCAGCCTCTCCTGGAGGGAGCAGACCTGGCGGTGGCAGAGAGAGGCAGTGAGAGCTACGGGCTGAGCACAGGCTCCCGCTGCCCTGGGGGAAGGCATAGGACGTGCTTACCTCCTGCTTGCTCTGCTCCTGGGCCTCCCACAGCTTCCTCAGCAAGCCACGGAGCTGCTGCCCCTGCTCCTCCCAGCCTGCCATCCTCGCCTCCTGTACACGTCTCTGTAGCTGGGCTTGGGCCAGCTCTGCCCGCAGGGTGCCTGTGTCCTGCTCCTGTGGGCCAAGCTGTGGGGCAGGGAAGGTGGTTGGCCTGGGCAGGAGCAGGCTGGGGCTGCCTCCAGGGGCTAGGGCTGCCCAGAAGCAGGACAGAGCTCTGGCATGGGGGGCTGCTTGGTGGCTGATGGTGTCTTGGGACTGTCCTGTCCCTGCCCTCACCTGCTGCAGCAGCTCTACCAGGTGCCTTCTCCTGGAGGCCACTTCTTGGTGCAGGTCTCGGATGGTGTCCTTGGCTCTGCTGAGCTGCTGCACGCTGTGCTGCTTCCAGGCCTGGGTGGCTGCCAGCTCCTCCTGCAGTGAAACCAGGCTCTGCTCCAGTGCCCCCAGCTGCAGAGAAGGCAATGCATTAGTGGGGCTGCGCTGCTGTGCTGCTTCCTGCCAGAGCCAGCTCTTGCTCGCTCTCCTGCTGCCGACCCCAGCTCCCTGCCCGCTGCTGCAGCACAGCCTCTGCTTGGGGCTTTATCCCCTCTCTTGCGGGTGCTCCTCCACTCCTTCGCCTGCTGCAGCTCTTGCCAGAGCTTGTCCTTCCTGGCCCACGGATAGTACGGCTCCCCTCACAGCTCCCGTGGCCTGGCAGCCTGCTCCTGGCACTGGGCAGGCCCCAGCTTGCCCATGGGGGCAGGGGCAGCTGGGGCCAGGCTGATGGAAGGACCCCACAGCAGGTCCTGCCTGGGAGCTCCCAGCTCCCAAACAGCCCCTCCGCCAGGGCAGGGGCTGCCGGGCTGTGGCACTGACCCACTCCTCGCTCGGGACGCTGCAGCTGGGGTCACATCGGCTGCAGGTGGCCGCACAGGAGCTGCCCTCGGTCTGCGTGGCCTTGTCCTTCCGCTCCTGTGGAGAGATATGTCTTTGGCCTCTGGGTACTCAGCAGGGCACGGGATCCCCTGCGGGATCCCACTGGGCCCCTGGAGGGACGGGGCTGGGGTGGGAGCAGCAGCTGCTTTGGGGCAACCCGTGGGCTGTTGGGGAGCTCTTGTGACAGAGGGATAGGGACTGCACCAGGTGGGAGGCAGGATGGCTGCTGGCTCCCAGCCCCCTCATTCCACCCCCCACGCCCTCCCTGTTGCAGCAGCATCCACTGGACACCCAGCAGCCCTGGGAAGGCACCCCTGCAGTCCCCGACCTCTGACAGGGCATGGGCATGTGAGGAGAGTGGTGAGCCCAGCTCGCTGGCAAGGCTGCAGGCTGCAGCAGTGCCACCGGCCCTGGGAGGGTGCCCAGGGTGTCTGTGGGGCGACTGGGAGCTCAGTTGGGTGGACTGGAGCACACCAGCTGTGCCGGCCCTGTGTCTGGGCTGCTCTGTGCAGGGTGCAGTGCTCAGTCCTCATCCCACACGGACGTGGCTCGTGGGACATCCCCTACCCTCCCTAGGGTGGCTGGTCACCAGCTCTGTGTGTGGTGCCTGGCCCAGAATGGGATGGCTGTGGGGGCACACTGTCAAGGGTTGGGGACTTGCGCAGCCCAGCCTGTGGCCATCGTGCCCGGCAGTGGTACCTTGCTCAGCACCGCCTGGAACTGCCGTTTCAGAAAGAGCAGGTCCTGGTGCCTCTGCTCGTGCTGCTGCAGCCAGACCAGCCATTCGCGGTTCCTGGCCCTGCAGCTGTCCACATCCAGCTGCAGCGCCTGGATCCGGGCCAGCATCTGAGCTGGCTCCAGCTTCTGCTGTGGTTGGTCCTGGTGTGCTTGGGGCTCCCCGTACCATGGCTCCGGCACCGATGCTCGCCTTTGGCCCTAGGTCAGGGTACGAGCAGCATCTGCAGCCACAGCAGGACTGGGATGCCCCTGAGCCCTCGTGCTTTCCCCTGCCCTGGGGGATGAGCTGTCTGGTGGCCCAGGTGAGGGCTAGCCAGGGCCTCCTGTACCAGCCAGCCGTCAGCCTGTGGCTCCCGTGGGGTAGGAGTCGGGTGGGCACCGCTCACCTGGGGCTGCTGGGTCTCCAGCTGCTGCTGCAGCTGCTGGATGTGGCTGCTCAGCTCCAGAGTTGCCTCCTCTGCTCCTGGCAGCCCTCTGCAGGGATCCTCAGGCTGGCCCAGGGGTGCTGGAACCTCCCTGGACATGCCACGTTTGGGATGCTCACTTGCTGCAGGAGGAACTGCACCAGGGGACAGGCCTTTCCCGCTGGCCCCAGACACCCCTGGGTCCCAGGGAGGGGGCAGCTAGGGGGGTCACTCAACCCTACCTGGGGCAGCCCCACCATCCTGGGGCACTGGAGCTGCATCTCCCCATTGCAGCAGCACCTGGAGCCAGTGGAACATGCCCAGAACAGGGCTCTTGCGAAAGCCTGGCCAAACTGCGGGGGGCCCACTGGCCTCCCTTCCAGCAGCACCTGCCTCCTCTCCACAGAGCAAGGTCCACACGGGTGCCCGCTGCCCTCCCTGCAGCCTTTGCGTGGCAACTCCTTGACCGCGCCCGGTTCTGGGGCCAATGCCCAGAGCCAGAACCTGGTGACCTCATAGACCCCTCCTGGTGCTGGTGCATCCCTCAGGCCCTGTCCCATCCCGCTGGCTTACCCCCCACCCAGTCACACTCAGCCACCCCGCAGCACTGCGCACGGACAGACAAACAGACAGAGCCTGCAGCCACGTGTGGGGCAGCTTTATTCTGCCATGGCCCCGCCTCAGCCGGCTGCCACCGTCTCCTTGACCCAGGCCAGAACGCGCTGCACGTCCACATAGACACCGTACTTGGAGGCCGTGCAGGTCTTGTCATAGCTGAGGATACCGGCCGCGTACCAGGTGTTGTCCTCGGGGTCCTCCACGACAAAGGCACCGCCAGCATCCCCATAGCATGTGTCCTCACGCAGCTCACTCATGCCCACACAGAAGGTATCATTGCTGAGGATGGGCTGGACCCAGGAGGATGCGTTCCGCGCCGCATAGTAGCGCCTGCAGCTCTCGGCCTCTGCCACCGGCAGCATCACGTACTTCAGCATGTCGGGAAAGGCGAAGGTGGCACCACGGCCCCAGCCTGAGATGTAACCCACCCTCCCTGGGCGCACATAGTCCTTCTGGGGCAGGCAGATAGGCATCACCTCCTCTCCAAGGAGCACCTTCTGCTTGAGCTTCAGCAGGGCCAGATCCACAGCCTCTGGGTAGCCGGGGTGCAGCACCACACGCTCAATGCCCAAGGCAGGCTGCTCCCGGCTGCCCAGGAAGAGCCGCAGCGTCGGGGCGATCTCCTCCGGCCTGGCGTCCTCACTGTGGTTCAGGTAGACGTTCCTGCCCGTGGTCAGCAGCCACTGGTCACCAATGAGCGTGGCCCCCGTGATGAGGTTGTGGCGGGTCACCAGCCGGCCCTGCCAAGGGAAACTGCCCTTGGCAGCCAGCAGGCCCCCGATGATGCGCTGCATCTGCCTCGGGGGGTTCTTTGGCTTCCCACACACTGCGCAGGGAGAGCAGGGCCCTGGTGAGCCCAGCAGATACCCAGTGCCCCCCAGCCCACAGCAGCCTCAGGGAGCAGCATTGGAGATGGGGGTTGCACATGGCCCCTGCAGCCCCAGGGCTGCCCAGACGGGCAACCTCGCAGACCCAGCCCCTGGGGCTCCAGTCTCACCTGGCTCGCAGATGGGCACCTCCTTGCCAGCCTCAGGACTCACCCATGCGTTGTCCTTGTCACACTTGTACGTGCCTTTGGAGGGAAACCAGTCAGCCACGGGCAAGGGCCCCACAGCATACCTCCCCAGGAGCAGCTACTCGTAACCCCGCAGAGGGCAGGCGTCAGGGGGCTGCATCATCCAGCACTGGGGCACCCCTGGAGCCAGGGCCACGTCCTGTCCCTGGGTACCATGCCCATGCCGTGTGCCTCACCATCACCAGCACTGCGCAGCTGGTAGTGGGGTTCGCAGTGGTACTTGATCAGGTGCTCCACGTAGCCGTGCTCGATCTTCACAGGCTTCGCACAGCTCCACTCTGTGGGCAGAGGATACTCAGCTGGCACAGAGGACCCAGCCCAGGACATGGCCCCCACCTCCAGCGGGTCCCTCCCTGCTCCCTGCCACACTGCCCCAGTGCTCCCACCCTTGCCCTGAGAAGTACCGGAGGCAGATGCGGTCTCCAGCATGGTCCAGGCCAGGCCAGCGATCAGCAGCACGGCAGGTCTGCAGGGAGGAGAGGGCACATTCAGCTGCAGGCTCCCATCCCCTGCTCCCCTCTGAGGCTCCAACACTGCCCTGGTCAGCTCATGCCCAGCCCTGGGGCTCCCTCCTCGGGAGGGCAGAGCACCAACCCCACACCCCCATCGCTGCCTGTCAGACAGATCCTGGATAAGTGGCCTGGGCCAGACCTGGCCCCTGCTGCTGCGGAGGACAGGGCTGCAGTGCTGGGACCCAGAGTGCTCCCAGGCCCAGCATGGGTCCTGCCTCAGCCCCAGCGGGGCCAGGTCCTCGGCCAGGCAAGCGGGACAGACACAACTCCACGCTGTGCAGGGACACACCAATGCCACTCACCCCATGCTCACAGCTCCCTCTCCTCGCAGCAGCCTCCTTCTGCAGCTCGATGCTCTTCAGGGCTCTCTCCTCATCCCTTTTATTGCCTTCTGCCTCGCCCTGGTGCAGCCCTTGTCCTCAGACCCCCTGACCCTGCTGCACGCAGCCAGCACCATTCCCAGCAGGAGCAGCACAAAAAGCCCCTCCTGGCCCAGCGCCGGCCTAACAGAGGGGAAGCTGCCAAGCCCCAGGGGAAGCCAGCCAAGAGGTTCCGGGATTTTGGAGCTACAAACAGGCGGGGAGGGATCTGGCTGCAGACGCTGCTGCCCTGGCACTGACTCCAGCTGCGGTTTGCAGAAAGCAGAGCCAGCCCCTGCCCCCTGTGACACCACTCAGCAACCCTACAGGGCGCAGGCAGCTGCCCCGGCACTGCCAGGGGAAGCCGCGGCACAGGAGCTGAGTCCCATCCCATCCCGCTCCTGGCTCTGCTCCCAGCTGGGTGCTACTGCAGAGCTGGGTGCAGTGGGGCTTGGCACCGGCAGTGCCCCAGGCAGTGCCGGCCGGCTGCCCGAGGGTTGCAGTGTGTCTGCGCCAGCTCGCTGCAGGCTCCCAGGGCCTGCAGCCAAGCCGACCTCTTCCCGCAAACACCCTCCCGTCCTGCCCCGTGCTCAGCCTCGCGGGGCCCCGGCAGTCCCTGGCACACGGGGTGTTTGTCAGCAGAGGCAGGGCCCGGCCTGGCCTTACGGGAACTCACAGCAGCAGTCACTGGCCAGGGCCCAGCCGGACATGGCGGCCAGCAGTGAGGGCGCCAGGCAGAGCCTGCTCCCTCGCACAGAGTCTGCTTCTAGCCGAGCACAGCCAAGGGGCAGCAGGAGAGGAGGGACAGGTACCCACCCTCTTACCTACCCCAGGGTGCCGGTGCTGCAGAGAGGCCACTCCACAGTTGCCTGGAGCACGCAGGGCCAGCCCCAGCCCAGACCCGTCGAAGCCTGGGCTGCTGGGGTCTGACCAGTGCCCCTCCTGCTCCTCAGATGCTCCAGACCCTCAGGCGCAGGAGGGACATCTGTGCCTGGTCCCATCTTGCACAAGCTTCTTCCCATCTCTTGAGGTGCCCGTGCCCCTAATGCAGGGCTTGACACCCCTGGCCCAGCGGCACTCGTACCCTCAGAACCACCCTGGACAGGCTAGAGCCCAGCACAGGGCGCAACAGGGCTGGATGTCTCCAACCCATGAACAAGCGCTCGTGGCCTTCAATGGCAGCAGGCTCAGGTAGCACCATCCCAGAGGTGTCCCAGAGCAGCAGGCCAGTCCCTCCGCAGGGGATGGCCGTGCCCTGGCAGGGGAGAAAAGGAACACGCGACTGTGTCTTGGTGCCCACTCAGCAGCCTCATGGTTTGCTCAAACAAAAGAACTGCCTGCAGGAAGGTGGGGGAAGCTGCCCTGCCTGCCCGTGGGGCACCAACCGCAGCCCACACACCGAGCCAGCGGCACCAGCACCGAGGCACTGAATGTCCCCGAGCCACAGCCACAAATTGGCTGCAGAGCACAGAAAAGAGCCATGGACAAGGTGAAAGCCAAGCTCATGATCCCAAAGGTGGGACAGCCACCCTCAGACTGGGAGAGCGAGAGCCTCCCAGGCCCTCTCCAGAGAGCGCACAGTGGGCCGGGTCACATCCCTCTAGAGCAGCAGTGAGCACCGCCGGTCCAAGGCAGAGCCTCAGGGAATCGAGGATGCTGGTGCAGAAGCAGGGGAGAAGGCGTGTGACAGCCCTGACATGAGCGAGGGCCACTGAGCAGGGTCAGCAGCCCCACTCCTCCAGTAAACAGCCCAGAGAAGCGTGGTGATGCAATCCTGCTCGGAAGGGCAGGTTGCAAGAGGCTGCACAGCGAGTGCCGTGGCCAGGCCAAGCCGTGTTGCTCAAGAGCCTGAGGTAACCCAGGGAGTCCAGGGCAGAGCAGCAGCCAGTGCTGGAGGCCCCAAAGATAAACCGGCAGCCTCCAGAAGTGTGAACAAGATGAGCCTTTCAATAACAAGTGACAGGGCACATCGTCAGCCATCTCTGAACATCCACGTACTGGCAGCAAAGGGAAGAGACGGTGCCCAGCACCTCGCAAGGGCCCAGCCTCAGGCAGAGGAGAACGGGGCTGCAACCCTCCGGCCCAAAGGCTGTCCCCAGAGCAGCACAGAGGATCAGGTGAGCCAAACTTTTATTGATCCTTAGGCAGTACCAAGGGCCCGCAGGACTGTTACAGGACCGTGTGCAGATAGGGGAGGAGGGCAGAGCTTCCTGCGGAGGCTGCAATGCGGGAGGACCAAACACGGGTAGCGCGGGCTGGGGGGTCCCGGACAGATGGGACACCCACACACCACCTGGCCCGCAGCTCTGGGCAGTAATGGCAGGGAAGGTGTGCCCTTCCCAGGGAAGCGCTGCGGCAGGAGCCAGGGCACGGCACTGCCTGGAGGCTGCAGGGCCAGCCCTTCCCCACCGCACAGCAGAGCCTCACCCAGCCCTGATTTCTGCTGGGGAGCCCAGCCCACAGAAAGCCAAAACACGACCCTGCAGCACTTATGGAGGCCCCTGCCCTGCTCACCACCAGTGCAGCCCCAGCTTCACTCGCCAGGAACCCTTCTCAGGGGCTGGTACCAGGACCTTGGCTGAGCCCTGGCCAGCCCAGCACTGGAAGCATCCCCGCTTGGCCACGGCAGCTCCTGGCTAGACCTTGGTTTTGCAGCATGTCAGCACCGGTGATCTGCTCCAACCGCCTCCGTGACGTTTTTGAACCCTTGCTCCCTAACCAGGGACAGCACGTGGTGGCAGGGCCGGCCTGGCACTGCAGCTCAACCCCACGGTACCACTGCTCATGCGCCAGCACACCCTGGGCCCAGGGGCTCCCTGGGGAGGTGCCTGCCCCGCCACTCACCTCAACAGCTCCTCCAGTTCCTGCTTCACCGTCCCCACCACTAGCGGCCCGTGGAACACAAGCGCCGTGTACATCTGCACAAGCGAGGCTCCAGCGCGGATCTTCTCCAGGGCATCGTGCCCACTGCTCACCCCCCCCACCCCAATGATGGGCACCCGTCCTGTGGGCAGTGCAGCGTCAGGACAGCACGGGTGACGCCCACGCGCACCCTGGGCCCCACTCTGCCCCCACCTTCGGTGAGAGTGTACATCTCCCTGATGGTCTGTGTGGAGAGCTCCCGCAGGGGCTTCCCGCTGAGGCCCCCAGGCTCCGAGCGCTGCCTGCTGCGAAGGCTGCTGGGGCGGCTCACGGTGGTGTTGCTGACAATCAGCCCGTCCACACCTAGCTGAGGGGACAGCAGCATGAGGACAGAGCTGCCACCAGCAGGTCCCACTCTCATCCCCAGGCTGCCAGGTGAGGACCACCCTGGCAAGTGCCCCAACAACACGCCCAGGGACAAAGCAGCTGCCTGGATGGTCCCCAAGGTCTGGGTGACATGCACAGGCCCTCCTGTACTCGGAGCTATCCAGGACCCCGTCCCTACAACAACCAGGGAGCTGCCTTTCCCTTCAGAGAGGTGACTTGCCAGGAGCACTGCGGTCCTGCCTGGCGCTGTGCGAGGCGAGGCAGGAGGCTCACCAGGCCGGCTCCTCGCCAGGCCCAGTCCCGTCTCCTCACCTCGCAGACAATGCTAGCGATGTCCTGCTTGTCCTGCGCGCTGAGGTCGGGAGCGATCTTCACCAGCACGGCTGGCTTGTGCTCGCAGGACAGCGCATCCCTCTCTGCCAGCACCTGCACTGGGACATGTGGGTCACAGAGTGGTGTGCGCGGTGGAAACGCGTCCTGCTGCAGACGAGGGAAATGTACACCCACCACCACGGGCAGCACCAGGATGGGCTCTGCTCTCCGGACATGGTGCCGATGCCAGGACTGGCACTCTAGGGCACAGGCCTGGGGCATGCAACCCGCACAGGACCACAGCGGCTCCCGATGACACGAGGCAGACATTTGGCTTGCAGGAGCAGAGCAGAGGCAGTGCCTCGCTGCTCACACACCCTTTGCTGGGGTACAGTGCCCCAGTGGACTCCGTGCCAGCAACGGACCAGGGGATGTGCCGATGGCTCTGCCCACTACTCAGGGAGCCGCCACCGAGAGACATCCAGTGCTGCAGCTGGTCCGGGCTGGCTGTAAGGGTCACCCACCTTGGTCAGGAGGTCCCACAGCTCAGCCTTGCCCTGCAGGTCCCGCAGCCCTGGTGTGTTTGGGCTGGACACGTTCACAACCACGTAGTCAGCCAAAGGGCCCAGCGTCCGCACCCCAGACACGTAGTCAGCTGCCGCATCAGTAGAGCTCTTGTTCTTACCCAGGTTGACTCCAAGGGGCATCCCCGCTGGAACACAGACACAGCTGAACCAGGGCAGCAGCACCAGCCACCACCCAAGGGGCCTGAATGCCCAACAGGGGAGGCCCCAGGACCAGATGAAATCAAGATGGGGATCTGCAGCCCATAGGTATCAGGGGGTTGGGCCTGGGACTGTCCTGCAGCCACAGGAGCACCACCACAGCTGCACCAGTCAGCACCTCCCAGCATTGCAGCCTCTAGCCTGGCCACCAGCTGAAGCTGCCCTCAGAAACTGCCCAGCTAGGGCCTTCTTGGCTTTGGCTACTCTCAGCAGACACGTTCTGCCCCAAGCAGAGCCTCTACTGCAGAGAAAACAGCAGGAGAAAGTGCCTGGTCACAGTGCCAAGGAGTAGAGGCTACAGCTCCAAGCAGGTTCCTGCTGCCCCAGTGCACCTCACCCTAGCCAGGGCCCCTCTGTGCCTGGACAATGGTGTTATACACCTTTCCTGGCCTGCAGATACTTGGGAGACACCCAAACCCACCCCATAGACCCCAAGAGCAAAGGCTTATAAGCTTGTCTCACCAGCAGTGAGCCTGAGCTGCATCTCCTGGCGGACCCTCAGCCTGCGCTCCACTATGGCATGGCCGTGGCTGTTGAATCCATACCTGCACCACACAGACAAGGTTCAGGGCTGGGCCAATGTCCACAAGCCCCAGGCAGGACATAGGAGAAATGAGAAGGAGACGCACAGGCTCTGCAGCTCTACTCAGCACATCCAACCCAAGAGCCAGCATGGCACAGGCAGCAGAGCTGGGACCATCCAAATAAATGCCCTCCCTTAGCAGGCAGCCGGTGGGGCACCGCAGAGCAGCCACCCTCAGACCCCACCTGTTAATGACAGCCTCGTCCTCCACCAGCCGAAAGACCCTGGGCCTGGGGTTCCCCTCCTGGGGCTGGGGCGTGACAGTCCCCACCTCCACAAAGCCAAAGCCCATCCTGTAGAGCCCATCCACAGCCTCGCCGTGCTTGTCGAAGCCAGCCGCCAGGCCCACTGGGTTGCGGAACCGCTGCCCCAGGACGTGCACCTCCTGCAGGGCAGGGGCTGGGTCAGGCTCCGGTAGTGGGAGCCCAGGAGCCACAGCCAGGGCCTCGACCCAGCCCCCGCAGGAGCAGCCCCGGCCCCTTCTCCCTGCCCCGCAGCATGTCCTCATCGGGCGCCTGCCCTGGGGACGCACAGGGCCACGCAGGGGCCATCCCCTGGACCCCGAGCCGCTCCAGGAGCCCACGTGGGCACCTCGGATGGTTGGCGGAGCTCATCGCTTGCCACGGACCTCGACAGGCCACTCTGGGACCCGGCTGCCCGCCCATCCCGCCGGGCCCTGCGATTCCCCTGCCGCTCCCCATGCCCTGGCTGCTCCCTCCGGCCGTCCCGCATCCCCCCACACTGGTCCCTGACCCCCGCCTCGGCCACCCGCCCCCGGTCTCCCCCCACCGCAGACACGTACCAGCGCGGGGCTGTCAGGACGGGCGGGCGGCAGCAGCCCGAGGGCAGCGGCACGCAGGGCCAGGCCGTGGGCGGTCTCGGGAGGCAGAGCGCGGAGCGCAGGCATCACCGCCGCGTAGAACCGCTCGTCGCCCGCCGCCAGCGCCGAGCCCAGCAGCAGCCCGCAGCCGCCAAGCGCCGCCGCCAGGGCCCGCAGCCGCCCCTGCGCGAGGTGGTCAGAAGCACCCACGCCGGCACCGCGCCCCTCCGGCACCGACACCCCGGCCCCCACAGCGATCCCTTACTGGCCCCCCGCGCCCCACGCCCATCCCGTTCCGTTCCGGCCCCCGCCCCGGCACTAAGTGCTCCGGTCCCAGCCGCCCCCGGCCAAGTCCGCTCGTCCTCCCCGGGACCCCGTGCGCCCGCCCCGCCGGGCCGGTGCTGGCTCCTCCCACCGCCCCGGACCCCCTTGGGCCGCCCCCGGGCCCGCCGGCCGCTCACACGCAGCTGCGCCGCCATCAGCTCAGCCCGACACGCGGAGAGGTACTTCCGGGAGCCCAGCCCGGTAATTGGCGGAGGCGGGACCCCACCAGCCAATAGGGGCGCAGCGGAACTCGATCGCGGAACTAACGCAGGGGCTGGACCGGGACCGAGATCGCCCTGACCCCGCCCCCGGGCGGCCCCAACTCCGCTCCCCGGGGCTCGCGGCGAGTCTCCCCGCGGGCCCGGGGGAGGAGCAGGGACGAAAAGGAAGCACCACCCGGGGGAGGCGGGAGCTGCGAAGCCACCCAGTGACAGTCCCTCACGGCTGCTCCTAAACCTCGAGTTTATTATTAGTAACCAACCCGCAAGATACAAATCAACCAGAAACGCCAAAGAAAAGTCGTGTTGAAAGTGTTCTGTACAGGTGCGGACACAGCCGAGAGAACACCCCTCCCGCATGGCGGCGACACCAGGTCAGGAACCTCCCGCCCCTCGCTCTGGGGAAAGCGAAGGTGCTGCCACGCATCCCTCAGGGCCAGTGCAGCCAGCCCTCAGATTGGGCCGCTCGCACAGCCCTCAGAAACCATACAGGGGTGCCCTTCTGAGAAGAGGGAACAGACCCCCACCACCACCACCGAAAACATGGCGACAGCCACAGAGTCCCGTGGGAGCCAAAGAGGACATCAGGCAAACCGTGGCCTTACCAAAGGGACTAAAACCCCCCACCACAGGCCCCAGGGCAGAGTGGGGCAGCAGATGGTGCTGCCCTCGAGCACGCCAGGGGAGCAGAGAAAGCCCTGTCCAACCTCCGCTGCAGTGGGAGCACAGAGCCAGGAAGTGCACCCAGAACGTCCAGCACAGATCAGCAGGGCTGTTCCCTGCTCCAGCCTCACACGATTCCCCACAGCTCACCTCCTGGAGCAATGAGATCGGGAAAGCAGCAGCACCTGGTTTAAGAACAGCAGAAAGAGAGCTCCAAGACGAGTGCATTCCTTGGAAGTTAATAGAGGAACCAGTTTCAAGGGGAGTGTTTCAGACAGAAGCAGCCGTCACAGCTTCTGCCCCTCGCACTGCGGTTACAGTCCAGTCAGTTTTATGTTTTCTTCTTTAACTCTTCAAATCTCCGAGAAAGATCATCAAAGTCATGTCTTCAGAGGCAGAAGAGTTGGCGCCAGCAGATGCTGTTGGCAGTGTGTCAGGTACAGACGGTAACTCAGGCAGCACAAAGGTATCCAAGGTGTTAGGAGCTGCAGCTTTTGGCTTAGGAGGTTCTGACTTGGGGCCGGGGACCTGTTTAGAATAAGAGAAATACTTCATGGTATTTGGAATATTTTATGAAATATTTGACAAATGTTTCTTCGTGGCCAGAGCCACACGAAGAAAGGTCGCTCCTCCCGAGAGGCAGAACCAGTGTGTTTGTCTGAACAGGACCAATGTTCACGCACTTCCAACTGCACAGACACTCAAGAGGGAAAAAAAAACCCACACTATTTTGAGTGTACATAGCCAAAAGGGCTGCAGCCACAGAGGTCTAGACCGGTGATCCCATCCCACAGCTGCACCAGACAGCAGAAGATCCCCCTCCACTGCCCATGGCCAGCTGCGGGTGGGCTGAAGCTCCCACACGCCTATACTGGCTGGACTGCACCAGGGGGACTCAAAGCTGCAGGTTTCTTCACTCTAACACCTCTTAAAGACACCTGCAGACTGGGGCACAACAGCCAGGTCCATGCCCCATGGGCCCATCTCCTGCAGCACCCTTCACCAGCACTCCCCAGAGGAGTCCATCACACCAGCTGGAGTGGGCAAGGGCCTGCTTACTCTAAAAACCCTCTCGATCCTGTCAAGTGCAAGAGATAACAAGCGATTTCAAAATATAGAGCAGAATCACACTGCACGAGGCAGGAGAACTTTGTTATGACCCAATGAAGATGCATGAAGCACCTCAGGAGCCTTCAGGCAGATGGGCCAAGGGGTAACAGCCATCTCTACCAGTCCTGTTGTGCTGTATGCAACCTCAACAATAACAAACCCACCTACCCTCCTAGTGCCCACTGCAGGACAGTATTTTATGCTGGGTAAAGACGTATCATCGCTTAGAGCTGCTGCCTTCCCCTTTGACCCCACGATGCCCTGTACTTGCTGTGACAAGACAGCTTCAACTGGACACTCAGTACTGACTCCAAAGTCAGGCTCTGGCTCCTGAGTCCGGATCCGCCCTGTTTTGATACTCTCAATTTCCATCAGAGTCTTCTCCCAACTCAGATCCTGCTCTCCAGATGTGCCAGGTTCCAGACGCTGTTCCCCCGATGGAAAGCTTCCTCCTGGCGACACCAGGATCCCAGCTAACCACAGCCCCTGACCACCCTGCCTTCCCGCCCCCCCGCCTCAACACACTCACCTGCCGCCGGTGCAGAACCGTCCTTGTCAGCACCGAGCTCATCGATCTGAAAGAACTCTGGGTTACTGCAGCTCTCTCCTACCAGGCACAGGGTCCCATCAGTGTGCAGGGGCCACAGCAGCCACCCCAGGCAAGAGCAATGCACACCCCACCTCGCCCCAAGCAGGCCTGCGACCCTGGCACCCATCTCAGAAGAATCTGCCTCCCCTTCTGAGAAAACGTGGCAGAGCTTTGACTTCCCTCCCACTCTCTGTCAATGCAGGCAACTGTGCTGGCCAGATTCTGGAACTGATAAAGAGGGAACATCTACTAGCAGGTCCCAAACGCTTATTGAGGACCTCAGTGGGAGAAGTCTGCCCTCTTCATCCATGTCACCACCACTACCACCTCCTTTCTTGCAGGAACAACAGACAGGTCCTTGTAATTACAGCAGGTCATTTGATCCTTATCTCAGGTCTTCGTCCGGTTGGGACAAAGGCCAGTGGGATGGTCAGATGTGCTGGTTTAACTCCTCATTCCCGTGGGCTGCAGTCAGTGACGGTCCATCCCCACCCACTAACACCTCTCCATCTACACTGGAGCTCTTGGATTCAATGGCTGCTGCACAGCTCATACAAGGTGTCAGCACACACCGGTGCTCGGGACACTACAGAAACAAGCAGCACATCACTGAGAGCAGAAGGGGAGGCATGATCATGAACTGCAGCAACAAAAACATGGACAAGCACAGAAAGAGAAGATCCAGCCTTTCCTTCCCTGTCCCCGAGGACTGAGAAGTCTGGGAAAGGAAGAGTGTTTAACACATGTCATCTGGGTCAGCCAAAATAGTCATCCAGCCTAGCCATGAATTAGTTCAAAAGCCATAATTAAACAGATGGAAGGCAATAAACCCTTCACATTGGAAAATGCCTCAGAATTTGTGGACTCTTGTTAACTGTTTACCACCATTTTTAACAATGCAGAAAATCCTGGCTTTTCCTTGCAGCCAAAACACAGAGCTGAACAAGGAACCTCTCACAAGTCATTCTCCCATCACATGATGATGATCCCATTACACTCAGCGATTCACCACACCCACAGGCCATGCCAAGCACCACCCCAGCAGCTCCAAAGGCTGACAGCAGTGTGCTTAATGGACAGCTGCCTTTTCGGTGGCTACCACCGCACTCTGCCCAGGTTCCCTCTGCTGCCTGCAGTGGTGACTCAGCTCAGACACTTACAGACTCATATGCCGGGGGGGTTGCTGGAATGGGAGGGGGATGGATGTTGGTGAAAGGCTGGTAGGTCCCCACTGGCAGGCCACTGAAGTTCTCCTGTACAGAGAGATTACAGTCATGCGCCAGGCCGCTCACCCAGGAGAGCCCCATGGCACACAGTACAACCCACAGCTGCGGTGGGAGGCAGAAAAAGCAATGGTCTGAGATAGATACAGGCAAGCATCCACCCTGACACCATTTGTACTAGGAAAAGATTCTCAAGCGTTAAGTCAGATGTAGTCACCTGGAGCAACCAGAGCCAGCTACCAGAACTGGGGTTATTCTAAAGAACCAGCGCGACTGAAGACCTCATCTTTCAAGGCATGGGAAGTACCATGGCAGAAGGGCAATGTTGTGCATGAAGCTCACCAATGCCACTCCTCCTGATTGCACTACCACAAACAGGACGAGGTCCCTGGCTTACTCGAGTCTTTGTATGACCCTTACTTTAACACAACAGTGCCTTAAACACCCAGACTTGGCACAAGCCCCTAGCATATTTATGCCTGGGCCCACAGCCAGCTGACGGCACTTGGCCCAGATTTTCCACAAAACACACTGCAGCATTGCTGGGAGCGTGTCAGGACTCCAAGCCAGCCCACTGCTCTGCCAGGCCCCAGTCTGCACAGATAGCCTGTAAGTGACTGAATTCAGAGCACAAGGTTCTTTTCAGCTCCCACCTTCCACCCTTGCAGCAAATCATCTCCAAGAGCCACCGCCTTTGCCCCTTCAGGGTATTTCCGCATTTTTCTGTGCTGTTCCCACCCCACAAAACTCGCCTCATTTCCTTCACTGAATCTTAGCACCCTACCAGCCTACCAACTCAAAGCACAGCTCCAACCCCTGCTCAAAAGCTGGGCAGGCAGAAGCCTGCACAAAGTTAAGCTAGGCGTCCTCTGTTCCCTGAGGACAGAGGGCTGGCTGGAGTACAGGGGTAGGAACTTCTATACTCAAGCAGCAACACAAAGCTTCAGCAGCACTGCCAACAATTACCATCCCATGCAGTCTCACGCCAACACGGTGGCCTGAGACACCAAGTGATTGGGTGCGGACACTCCCAGTAAGCAGCACAATCGGAGTCTTCCACAGAAAGAGGGAATGCTCAAAATGAAGGCACTTACCGGTCCCTTTGGAGGCGGATAGGAGAAGGGTGGGTTCGGTGCTGGCATGGGTATAGGCATCATCGCTGGCAGGGTACCAATGCGTCGTGACCAATGAGCGGGGGCTGTAAATCCACCACCTCTCCCCCTCCGTGGCCACCCTTCGTCACATCATCTGTGAATCCCACATCGATCAGGTCTGCCTCCCTGCCTGCCGGGGCTTCAGCCTGGAGAGATGGGAGGATTCTGCTCACCAACACATCTCTGTTCTGATCACAGCCTGCTGCACAGCACTTGTCACTGGACAGATGGAACCACACAACAGGGACCAAATAGAGAGCAGCCACACAGTGGTATTATTGGGCGTGAGAGAGGGAACCAGGCTATAGCATGACTGACTGTGGCTGCGTGCCGCCAGCTGTGGGAAGGAGCAGGGCTCGTGCTATGCTAGAGCTGTCTGGAAGATAACAAAGCCCAGGTACCACCACGCTCACTGCGATGCCACAGCCCTGTGCGCTGAATGCCTGCACAGCGCTCACAGGGTGGTTTCAGCCACTGGAACACAGGAAGGGAGCTCCAGGCCAGCAGGCACCTCACTCACCATCACCACCGAGTCAGGCTCGTAGGGCACATTGTAGTTCTTGGCAATCTCAATGAGGTATCGTTCCACCAGAATCTTGGGTGGTGCCTCCACGCTCAGCTTGTGCATCAGCTGGAACACAAGGGTGCAGAGACGCTTAGCGGGACTGGGCAGCCCAGCACAGCCGAGCTTCATCCCAGCCAGGGCCACTGCTGTGGTGAGCACAGCGCAGCCATGGGGGGCCTTTCCTCCCAGTACAGTGCTGCCACAGAGGAAGCTGCTGGCAGCCATGGCCAGGGCTCCACACGCTCTGGTCCTCACCACCTGCTGCCAGGGACCTCAGCACTGTGCTCCCATGCTCCAGTGCCAGCCCCCAGCAGCACAGCTGGCCCACCCTGCTCTGCAGTGAGCCACAGGCATCAGCCACTGGCCACAGGAAGGGGCAGAAAGCCACAGCAGGCACGTCTGTTCTGCCATCTTCACCAGCTCATTACCCTGTCATTGACTGTCCCGATCTGGTTCGTCCGGCACAGCTTCCCGTACTCCTTGCTGTACTTGGCACACAGCTGGTCAGCAACCTGCAGCAGGAGAGGAACATGCACAGCCTGGCTTTCCCCTCCACACACTGCACAGCCACTGTAGCCCTCACCCCCTCCCACAGACACCACCACGCTGCCAGCGAGAGCCCCAGCTGAGCAGCCCTCAGCCCCCATGCTCCAGGAACACCTGTACTGGGGTCTCCATCTACAGAGCCCATAAAAACATGTCCTCTGCCTTAATGACACAGGGTCCCATACCAAAGGCTTCCACCGGCTGCTGGCAGTGTCATCCCCACCCTGCACACATAACATCCCTCAAACAACCCTACTCACAATCTTCAACTCAGCCACTTCCGACTGGAGTCGCGGTGCAGCCCAGATCAGTGTAGATACTGCTTTCGCCAGGCCAGAGTCCAGCTCCCTGAGGACAACACAAGACAACTGTAGCTCACACACCAAGCTCTTAAGTCTTGGCTGCCCTCAATCTGCTTAGCCTGATGTTCCCATTCTCTCCATGCTGGGCTCCAGAGTCTCCCCAACCTGGGGAAGAAAAACTCTCTGGAGGCCCCCGACACCGAAAAAACCACAGGTGCCCTCTGCAGCTCAGGCCTGCCCCAGCAGTGCCTCCCTCCTCCCCGAGCCCAGGAGCCTGGGCCCTCTCCCACAGCACACCCTCCAGGCCAGAGCTTACTTCATGGACTGAATCAGGCCAAAGCGGGCCTAGCAGCAGGTCGCAGTACAGCTCCAGGATCTCCATGGCCTCCACGAGGTAATCTTCACGGATGATATGCTCCACGCGAATCCTGGCACGCTCATCTTTTCCGGCTGCCATATAATCTGCATCTCCTTCCTTGCCTTCTGGGCCAGCTCAGCTATAGCACATATCCCCGGGGCCAGTCACACATGCTGCAGCAGCTTGCTGCCTCTGCACCTGCCCACAGGCCCCACCACAAATAGAGCCACCGCGAGCTTCTCCCTCTCCTTCATTGGGCCTCTGCAGTGCTAGATGCTCAGCCAGGCTCGGCGCAGCCCTCCTGTCTAGGTCCTGGCACACAAACTCGCAGAAGAGCAGAGAGCGAGTGGGCTTTGAGCTGCTAGAGACACTCTTACACCTTCTTTCCCAGAGGAGTCATTCAGAACCAGGATCTCATCTGTGTCTGGGCAGGACAGCACAGCTGGGGAGAGTCTCCCAGAGCACCCAGGAGGTTCCCGACTGCACTGTGAGCACAGAATGCTCAGGAGAGGCTCCCCAGGGCAAACTGGCATGTCCCCCACCCACCCACAGCTACCACCACCATGCACCCTGAAGGCTGCTCTCTGAGACCTGCCAGGGAGGTGCACAGAGGCCAGGCTGTGGCCAGCCTTGCTCCCCCAGTACTTGCGCACTGGTGGCCCGGCTGCAAGCCTGGGGCAAGCAAGGAGAGCAAAAGGCTACCCATACTCAGCCCATGAAAGTACCCCGACTCCAGAAAAACCTTCTCCTCAAGCCTCCTGAGCCCCAAAGGTCATACCTGCCCCTCAAATACTCACTCTTCTTTTTCTCCAGCAGTTTGAGACGATTGATGACGAGGCGCAGGTTGACCCGTAAGCGCTCAGCCTTGAACCCAGAGCCCAACATGATATACGCTTTCTGTGGGAGAAGAGGGGAAGGTCACTGGAACCAAGGGCTCTTGGTCAGAAGGACACCAGTCACTGTTTCACTCAGGGGAAAAAAAAAAAAGCCCAAAACAAAAGGCATTCTCCAAATAAACAGGCACAGCCCTACTACTGCCTCAGTGTGGTGATTTACAAACGCGAGACCTGCACAGCACCCGTCGGTCCATTCCCACCTCACAACTCTGCACCTACCCAAGGCCAACAGAGAACAGGAACTTCCCGATATTACCATTTCTGACAGACTGATCTAGACCCCAGAACAGACATAAGAATATTAAAAAACTGTGAATACTCCATAACAGGAACAGGGTTAGAAAACATTCCCAAAACAAGAAGTTAAAGGCCCAGGTCTATTTAGACAAGTGACACCAGCCACTGGTGTGAACACCAGAGCACAGTGAGTTTTATGAACATTAGACAAACATCCTCCAGCCGTGGCCTAGGAAAAGGCGACTGTGCCTCAGCTCAGTAAGCTGAGCTTACCAAGATGGTGTTGTGAAGGTTCAATCCGCCCTAGATTTCTAAGAACCCAAGTGGAAAACCCCTCAGACCCCCCCAACAAACAGCACTGCTGCCAGCAGACTTGCTTTGTTCCCTTACTTCAGAAGGTAAGGAAGTAAACCAATGCCCCAAGACGCCATCACAACATCTGCCACACGGCCAAATGCCTCTCTGTGTTACTTCAGTGACAAAACCACATTTTAAAAGAAAACACAAAAATCAACTGCAAGAACTGACCCAACCTCTGTCCTATTAATATGCAAGTTGTTAACCAGCTGTATAATTACCCAAGGACTGTACAGACTAAGGTGTAACAGCCCTGTCATCAGCAGGAAAAGGTTCCATTCCATATCCCCCACCCTTCCTGCTCACTGATACATGCTCTGGTGCTTCTCCAGCCTCTCAGGAGCCAGTTTCACCCATCAGACTACAAAAAAATAACTCAGACTACATTTATTATGGAATTTGTTATTCCAAGAACTGTTGATCAAAAACAACTTCCTTAAGAGCTATCATATAAAAGACCTTGTCTTGTACCTAAAGGACACAACAGAGCACACTTTGGATGATGAAAGCTTTCTGTGTATGAGTGGTTTACACGAGATTTATCGCTATCTAGAGTACATCCAAGTTATTTATCTGATTTAGTCACACATCATACAGTTATTGCAATGATGCACTGAACCAACCAAGCTCAAAAACATGCTGCATAAAATATATGCATAAGTCTGGTGCCATAAAAAGTAAATTTGTCCTTCTGTATTGGAATGTACTCCTACAACAGTAAAATACGTTTCTTGCAGCGCTGTGAAAAGTCTCAGCACAAGCTGCAACATTTCTGTAAAAGCACCTACGAATAAACTATTCCGATTAGCAACAACCCTTTCAATGCATTATTCAAAACGCAGCCGCTGAGCAGCCAGCTCGCCTGCCGTGCTTTCACAACCGTCCTCCTGTCATTCCACGAAGTTTTGTGGTCCCCGCTCCCCGGCCACGCTGCTGCAGAAAGGCTGATCCCCTTCACTTCACCGCCCACCCCCCTGCAGACAGCAGCTACTCTGACTAGGACCGAAGCGAACCTTTACCCGTACCGCAACGGCCCTGCTGCCAGGGCGTTGCCCGGGTGCTTTAGCTAGCCGCGAGGCTCGCCCCGCAGCTGCCCGCTGGCCAGGACTAGTTCAGAGTAGTGCGCAGGGGACCCCAGGTTAGCTCACGGGCGCAGCTGTGCTCTGACGGGGCTGAGAGGGAGACAACCCTCTCCCCCGCCGCTGCCGTCCGCAGCGAGGAGGCGCCGAGGCAACGTCCCACGGCGCGGGGCGGGCAGGCCCCGGGCTGCCCTCAGCTCCGCCAGCGGGGAACTTGAGCCACGGAACCCGCCTCACTGCCAGCACTGTCTTGGGCACCGAGAGCGCCCGTCGCCCCGAGCTCAGCCGCCGCAGCCCCACTCACCGGCCGCCCTTCCGCGCAGGCTTCAGACACCCAAAATGGCGGGCCCCAACGGCGTCACCTCCCCGCGCGCGGAGGGATCCACGGAGCTGGCACTCTCCGCTCCTTTCCCGGACACGACCGGGCCAGTGCGGCAGCTACGGCGGTAAGGCTGAGGGGAGATCCTGCCTTACCGAAGCGGAGGCGTCCTGGGAAGGCAGCGGCACGAGCGAGGAAAGAGGCCCTGTGGGACTTAATGACCCGGCGGAGGGATGTCGTCCCTGGAACCGTGTAAGAGCACTGCCGATAGGCGCCCGCCGCTACCCGCCCACCGGCGCGGAGGTTCCGGAAGCACAGCGTTCCGTCTGCGACTGCCCCTCGCCGTAAGCCCGCCTCTACGGCGGACGGGAGCCGCTCGGCTGAAGACACCGCACAGGATCCCGGGCGGCCGGGCGGATCTCCGGTTCCCTGAGGGCCAGGCGGCGGTGTCGCCTCTGTGAGGGAGGGCCGGGCTGAGGCTGCACCCGGTCCCTGTGCGGTCCCGGTGGCTACAGTCCTGCCGCTGCGTTTCCCGGGGCGGCGCAGCCCCCGAGGGTAAGCCCCGTCGTGAGCCCCGAGCGGGGCCCGCAGAGCCCCGCGGGGGCTGCCGTTCCGGGGCGGGCGGTGGCCCACAGCGGGGAGTGCCCAGAGGCCCCCGCTCGGTGGGGCGGGCGGTTCGTTTGTAAGCGAACGCGTAGCGCACGTGGTGGCTTTTAAATGAGTGGTAACACGGCGATTTTTGACCTTGCAGGGTAAGGGCAGCTCTGGTGAGCTCGGGTAGTGCAGGGGCCGCCTCCTGGCCCGGGCGCGGGGCCCGGCGGCTGTTCAGATGACCTGCTGCGGGCGGCCGGGCGCTGCCGGCCGGGGCGGATCCATGACGGACAGGTGAGATGCTTCAGATAACGGGTGACCGGCACCTGGGCTCTGCCAGGAGGGCTCTGACAGCCGATACCGCGCTGCCGCCGCCGTGCCGTGCCTGTGCTTGTGACCGTGCCCGCGCCCGTGCCCGCGCCGCGCGCTCTGGCGGCGCCGCCATCTTGCCCGTCTGTCTGTCCGGCGGCCCTTTGTCTGTCTGCGGCTCCCCGGCGCCTGCAGCGGGACCGGGTAAGGCGGGCCGGGCCGGGGCCGTCCGCCGCGAGGGGCTGGGCCAGGCCGGGCCGGGCTGTCTGTCCGGCTGTCGGGCTGGGTCCTGCCGTCGTCCGGCGCCATCCTCGGGGGCCCGGGCTGGGTTCCGCCGTCCGTCCCGCTGCCAGGGGAGCGGGGGCCGCTTGTCTGTGTGTCCGTCCGCTCGCGGGGTGGATCACTCCTTCAGGCGCCTCCCGCATGGTGGGACCACCGGCTGGATCCTTCTGTCTGAGCAGGGTGACGGGATCCCTGTGTCTCTCTGTCAGAGAGGATCCCGGTGTCCGTCTGTCTGGGGGGAAGTGGGTTTAGTTCCTCTTCTGTCTGTCTGAGGGAACCGTTGGGATTGATTCCTTCCTCCACTCTCAGTCTGAGGATGAGGAGTCAGTGCTTCCCCGTGTAAAGCTGAGGGGGCCAGTGTGTCCCTACCTGTTTGGGACACGGGGGTATATCCCTCCCCATGTCCCCACTGCCTGTCCGGGCCGTCTCTGCCCAGGGGTGTCCTGGCAGCAGCCAGGGCGAGCAGCCACAGCCCTGCCGGTGCCCTCTCCCTGTGCCCATCTGTAAGGGGTGTCTGTCAGGGCTGAGACCCGTCCCTGAGCTGGCCACACCATCCTGTCAGCTGCTGCCACCGTGTCTGGAGCTGCAACCATGGGGTCCTCTGTCTGCCTGGGCTGGGTTATCTGGTGCCTGACACCAGCCTTCGGGGCATGGTGGGACCTTGTGCCCCCTTGGTCTCTCTCTGGGTGGGGGGCTGGCAGTAGGGCTCCTGCCCTGTTGGCTGTGGGAATGGACAGGAGGGAGAAGGCTGTTTGGGCTGAGATTGTGGTCACTCTTGAAGTGGAGCACTCAGCTTTTTCTATGCTGGGGACAGGATTGCTTATAACTTTGCTTGAGCTGGGCAGGACTGCTCACACAGAGTGGTGTGTGAAATGCTCATGTGTCCTGTTGGGTGCCAGCACTGAAAATAGCCCTGTAGGCAGAAGGTAGGTGAGCAGTGATCCTGTGGCGGCCAGCCGTGTTTGGCCAGTTTGGTGGTGTGTGGACAGGCCTCTTCTCTTCTCAGGTGAGCCCTCTGCTGAGGGAAGGAACACTGCTCCCGGATCAGGGAACATGTCCCGTCGGAAACAGACCACTCCTAACAAAGGTTCACTGTGAGTATCCTGTTACTCAGCACTGCGGGGTCCTTGTCCTGGCGGATTGTTGTGGACTGAGGTGGGGGGCGGGGGGGGTGTGATGGAAAGATAATGTCTGGGGGGAATGGTGGTTACTCACATTTCACTTTAGGGACTGTAAGAAGAGAAACAGGTCTCTGTGCATCGGAGGGGCTGGCCGTGTCCTGGCCTGGCAGGACAGGGATAGGCGTGAACAAACGCCTGGTGCTGTAAAGGCAGGCGCGTGTGTGCAGGGCCTGTAGCTGTGCTTTGCACCTACGCTGTCACAAGTGCAGGTTAATGTGCTAAGAAATGTGACTGTGAGGTCTGGCCCGTTTTGGGTAGCAGAGGAAGTTCTAGGCGAGGTGGTTTGAGTGTGTGCTGAACACTGGTTAAGTCCTGGGCTGCCCTACCACAGACTGAACTGACTGGCCTTGGATGTGTTGCTTCAGCTCACTGTGCTTCAGTTTCCCACCAGAGAGTGTAAATAAAGCCATTTGCTCTCCTTGCAGGGAGTGGGCAGTGGCCAAGTATTGGACTGGGCAGGTGAATGCTGTCTGTCAGATTGTTTTGGAGCTGACAGGACAGAGCTCTTTCTACAGCACTGTCAAGACCCTGGCCTTTGTTAGACGGTGAAAGGGCTGAAGGTGCTGTGCATGAGCTCTTCTTGGGGGCAGGCTACAGCAGGACCTTAGCGGAGCTGGGAGACATGTATGGATGTTTGTCTGCACGACACGTCTTTTGTTTGACTGATGGCAGCAGCGGGAAGTTGGGGGACTGAAGCTGTGCCCTTGTCCTTACCCAGCTTTGTGGCTGGAGACTCGTTTGGACTTTGGGCTAGAATGAGGAAAACAAATTTCCATTTCTGTAGAGGTGTGAAAACAAGGCTGAGGAGAGGGCCCCTGGTGTTGCTAAGCTGTAGGAGCTGTCAGGAGTGTGGGATAGAGCCCTGAATGCTGCAGCCTAATGCTGCCTGCCTTTGCTGATGCTGCTGGCTTGCATGTCTCTGTGTGTTTCTCTGTGCTGCTTTTTTGTGTGGGTATGGCAATCAGGAACCTGTGCATGCTGTTCTCTGTGCTAGGGGAAGATATACCGATACAACCTACCACTGTGCACCACTCAGTGAGCATACTGGGGGAATACCTCTGTCTGGCACCTGAAAGGCCCAATGAGCTGCTAGAGGGAGGAATGCTGACAGAGCTTTCCTTGTTGGCCAGCGTAGCTTTTGCATCTGCGCTGCCTTGTGCTCTCTGATGCTGCTTCTGGGCACTGGGTTCAGCACTGGCAGAGTACAGCTTTGATTCGTCTGATAGTACGTGAATGACTTCCTTGGAGAAATCTGGTGTGTCCTGTGTTTTGTCCTGTGATGCCAGTAATGCATCTTGCGTCCACACGTTTGCTTTTGAGAGTGCCCAGACATTGCTGCTGCCGCTCAGATCAGACGTAGAAGGCACGCGCTTGGGTTCTCTCCCTGGTGTACAGCCGTGGTCTCATGTACAGAAACCAAGGGCTACAACAGCTCTGATGGTGCAGGTGGGCTGCTTCCTGTGCCCTACTGCATAAGGGTTATGTTCTTCAGAAGGTTGTATATACAAAACTCTGGGGTTCAGTTGTGCGCTGTTTTCACAGTGAACATTGCTTTATCTGCAATACAAGTAATCGCATCTCCAGTTTTGGTCTCAGGGAAAGCTCTCTGACAAACGTGCTACCAGCGGGCATGAGGTTTAGGTTATGGCATCTGGTATGCCATGGAGAGGAATTCTGGGACCTGTTCACCTCCCTTACGTGCAGTACATTGCTACAGAGCAACTGTTCAACAGGAGCCATCAGGAGCAGCAAGTAGGACCACAAGAAAATAAAGAGACCAAAAGATACAAGAAACATTTCAATGGTGATGACTCCACTTTGGGATGGAAAATCTTGTCTGTCTTGTGATGAACACCACCAAATCGTTGGGACTTCTCTGTCTACCTAGCCTGCCACGTGTCTGGAGGGCCCAGAAAAGCCGTGCAGTGCACTGACGAGGATAATCGGAGAGAGCGTCAGCTCCAAGAACTGGGTGAGCCAGCAGAATGAGGAGTCAGGCTGGGACAGAGCAGAAACATTTCTGAGACTTCTTCACAGGGACTGGAGTGGTTGGGAGGAGAGGAATAAAAGGGACAGCAGGTATGCAGCTTTTCATGCAGTCGTCTGCAGCTGGGGTCTGATTCGGCAGGCCACGGGGCTGGGGAAGTGCTTTCTGGATTTGCATAAATACCACTGTGAGTATCTGACTGGACAGACTTGTGGGAGGATAGTGCCTACTTCTTCCTTGCATGGCCACTCCATGTTACCTTCTTTCTTGGACTGACCTGATCTCCTCTGCCTGGCTTGCTTAGTGCCACCTCTTTCCAGGGTTACTTTCCAGGCTCGGCATGGCCTCGTTTAACCTTGCTCTCACAGCATGGTTTGCTGTTCTCACTTCGCACAGAATCCCTTCGGCATGCAGAGCGACTGGCTGGGAAGTTGTGTGTTCACAAGTGAAAATAGTTTTAGATGGAAGTTGGTGTGTGAGGAAATGCAAAATAATACAGAAACAATGATAAGAACAGCTATTATCACAGAAGTCTCATTGTGCGTGACCGCTGGTCCTTCTACAGTTTTAATTGTAGTCATTTCCCCTTTGGCAGGGCTGCAGCACATGATTGGCTCTTAATAATTTAATTTTGTTTTGCCACATGGTGCAAAGACCTGACAAAGTGGTAACAGATACAACTATAATACTGGAATATACTTACTGCATAGCCCATTCCACACTGAGTTGAAAAATACAGTGCAGTTTCAGTGCTCCTGTGAAGATTCCTTAATTGGTTCAATTTGGTCTTTACTCTCTCCCAGAGTGTAAAGTATAAAAGTATAACATCTCTATATGCACCTCGTCTGCTCCTGCACCCCAGCCCATCCATCACTGCACTGTCACTCCATCAGTTGCGGGCTACTCGCTCTTCCTCCGCTTGCCAAAAATCTGCTGCAGGTGTTAGCGTGCGCTTTTGGTTTCGCTCTCTGCTGTCCATGAGCTGCTTTTCTTCCTATTGCTTGTACCCTTTGCAAGTGGTGCTTATCTTAGGACTCTTTGAGAACAGCTTTTGTTAGTCAAATTAATTCCTGCTTCCTGGCTCTACTTATCTTGGTCCCAATATCCCATTAATCTTCTATTTCCTCTCCCTTGGACACACACAAATTCTGTGCTCTTCAGTGTTCCTTGAATTCTGCTGTCTATAATATTCCCAGCTTGAAGAGAAAGTATCTTGCAGGAAATAGCATCCAGTGTTCAAAACTGAGCAGGAATGTTACTTGCATCAAAATCCTCGGTGCTTCAAGGGCTCTGTGGGCTGCTGTTGTTAACTCTTTGAATTGTGTTGTTTTTCATTTCAGTAACCACTACAGCAGTGTGGACAACCCAGAATAGCGATGGGGCAGGTGGACTAGATCCACAGTGGTGAAAGACTTGCAGATTTCAGGTCCAGGAAAGGAACACAGAGAAGACCTACACGAACAGGGACTTTAAATTGATGTACAAGGAGGGAATAAAGTGGCTCGTCCCTGAGAGACCTTTCTGTTTAGGAAGGAGAACAGGGGAATGATGCAGTTTCTTTTGATTTTGTGTTGTGGATTTTGGGGTGGGAGTTGTTTGTATGTTTATTTTCCAGAAGACCCGAGAGTTATCCTGCATTCATACAGTTCAAGAAGGGAAGGGCTCAGGAAAAAAGTAATGCCTGGCTGCCGAGCTGATACATCGCCAGGTCCTAGCAGCCATAACTGTCCCTGTTGCACAGTACCACAGGGCTGCCCCCCACCTCCACAGCTGCTCACCTGGCATCCCACTCACTTACAAGATTATGGAGAGGAGAACTGGAATGCCAAGCAGAGGCAATTGTGTGATCTTTCACTGTCCTGCATCTCTAGCTGTTTGTAAACCAAATACAGCTACTTATGTTGGTGTGTGGTCAGCCTGCAGCCCTTTTTGTATTTAATAAAGAAACTTCTGGAGAAGAGTCTGTGAATTCACTGTTGAGCATAACCTCCTTTGCTGATAGCAGCGATCCCAAAGCTGTTGCCTGTCTTATTTCTTTTCCAAACAAATGGAAGTGTCTTCAAAGTGAGATGGAGGTGGAGTGTAAGTGTCTGTATGTGAGCATGTGTATGCTGAAACAATAAAAGCATAACCCTGCACTGATCAAACATTAAAGCTCTAAAGCTTCATCAAGGCAGGACCGAATCCATCAGCAGATGAACAGGACACTCTTCCCCAAGTTCTTTTGGAGACAGTGTTAGTTTAATACATAAGAAATTCTGTGTAAGCTAAAGACAGTGGGTTTAAAAGCTTGTCTTTCCTAATCCCATGATGCCTTTTTAGACACAGACTAGTGGATAGTGCAGGAGGTGGTGTCTGCACAAACAGCACTGGTTTGTTAACAGTTTGCATTCCTGGCTGTAAGCTGGTGGTTCCCTGCACTGCGCTGAATCGAAGCTCGCTTGGTTCTGGGTGTGTTGGATGGAAAGGCCGCTGTCCAACATCACTTTCTTAGTTGTGATTCAAGCTAGTGTTACTGATGGGAGGAGCTCCCTCCTCCGGCACCTCATGTGAAGATCACAGCTTTTAAACTCCTGCAGACTGCCTGCGCACCTGCCCTTAGACTCTGGGCTGCTGCTGGGAGGAAACGCGGGCCATTGGAAGGGGAACGGGGGGTAGAAAACAAGCACATGGCTGCTGCCCCTTGCAGAGGCAGTGCTCTTTGGGAGTCCTGTTTTGTGACTCTGTCACAGGTAGCATGTCTCTCACTGTAGTTTTACCTCTGCCCAGTGTTCTTCAGGTTTCCTCATTTCACCGTACTTCTCTTGCAATGCTTTTTTGGTCTCTGGGCTTTCATCCTGGTGGTTTGTGGGTGTCTGCTACTGGGAGAGGTGCTGTAATTCTGTAGTGTCTGCTCTTCATACAGTCTGTACCAGTCCCACCAGTGCGGGGTTGTAGTACAGATGTAAAAACAGCACACCGGCTTATGAAAACCATTGTGTGCTGGAATGGCCTCTGATGGGGGTACCTGTGTCACAGCAGCCATGATGGTACCTGCTGCTTTTGCTGACAAATAGACGTGGGAAGTTCCTCAGCACCTCTCTTTAGCCCCCATGGATGATGTTCTCAAGCCTTCTCTACAGAAACCTTTCTCATGTTTCTGAAACAGAATGATAAATGCCTTTAAATGCTTTTGGAAACCTCCATGGGGATGTTGGGAACTAAAACTCCTCCCACAGTCTCTGTGAAACTTCTGAAGGTCTTTGAAATCTTCTATAAATTACTGCTTTTTAAAGCTCTGCCAGAAGTTGCAAGGTAAGCACCAGAAACTCAGTGTGAGTATGAAAGTGGGGCGAAGCTGGCTGGAAGAGTTTAGTGTGTGGGAAGGAACCTGTCCTTGAACAGGACTGGTGCTCTCTCCACAGTCAAGGATTCAATTCCCTCGTTGTTCTGATGCCCACTGTGGCCCCACACTAAAAGGTACAGTTTTCTTCTGAAAGCTACTTTCTGACGCTTGTTTTATGTGAAAATGCACTGCGTCTTCCTCAGCATTCTCACATTTATGCTTTGCGTGGTTCTTGATAACTTAGAAATCAGTCGATAGATTTAACCCAAAAGCTTCAGCACTTTGTCCCGAGTGCTCCTAGCTCATACACCAAGAGATGTAACACATGGCTACACTTGGAACAAAAAAGTAATTTGTTTGATTTAATATGAAAATTTATGGTTGCCTTTTATTGGTATTCTTTGGAACCAAAAGTTCTCCTGAGCAGGGATTGCTGTAGGAATTTTTCTTTCAGAGAAGCACAAATAATTGCCTTCCTTCAGTGTGTTTGCCACCTCTGACTGAGTTGAGGTACTAGTGGTTGGTGTCTTTCAACAAAACAGATTGTGAGCTATCATGAACAAGCACCTCAGCCTTCTGGCTTCATTCCCTTAGTTTTCTGGTTTGAGCATAGGAAGTGTCACTGAGATTTGTTTTACCCAGAGCCACTCCTGGGCAAGGCAAGGTAGTGAAGGAAGTTGTCCATCACGTAAGCAGGAGAACACCAGTTCCAGCACAAACACCTTCTTGAATGGCAGCTTGTCCGCAGTCCGCCTGGTGGTGACAGAGCACGCCAAGGACAACCCCTGGTTTTGGTATCGCTGTGGGGAGCAGAGGAGGTGCCAGGCACTCAGGGAGACACTGTTTTTGTGCAAGTTGCCTGTTACAGCTGGGAATAGGCCTTAATGATTTAGAAGAGCCATATAGCACCATGTCTGACCTGCGATACTGTTGTCATCCCTGAACGGCTTCCCCCTGCCTGGAGATGTGCTGTAGCTCTGCTGGCAGATAGCTCGGTAGCAGAGGAAGCCGCCTGGCTACATATGGCACATCAATGGGATCTTGGAGGGCTTTTTGTGTCTAAAACTGGCGCATGAAGAGCATGCAGAGAGCAGCCTGATGCTGGATATTTCCACTGGCGAGACTGTTCTACACCCAGGGACTGGGCTCACACCAGGTACAAAAGGCTGGTGTGGCAGGGTGGGCAAGCAGAGGGGTTACTTAAAAGCATTCTGAGAGGTGGCTTCAGAGGTTCTGCACAGGGCAGGTGAGCAGCCCCACGCCTGCTGCGGTTTTGGCAAGTCTTGGTGGTGAAAGCAATGGAACGGCACCATTCTGACTCTCTGGCCTTGTGGCTGCCAGGGGAGCAAGTCTTTGCAGGGCTGGGGAGCAAGCCCGCCAAGCCAGATGAAAAACAACTTTCCTGGAGCTCTTGGGGACCAAAGGCCAGCCATTCATCCGCTGCAAGACCCCGACTCCATCAGCAGTGGAGTTCTGCCCCGTCCAGTAATGGCAGGGAGAGGACTGGGGACATTCTGACAGGGGTGAGCCTAGGTGCCGCACAGCTTGTGGGGGTCCTCTGAGGACCATCTTACCCAGCTACTCCTCTGGGTTAGCTCTTGGCTCCTGTGCAGGACTTTGTCAGCACGCAGCAAGGGCAGGGCTGCTCCCTAAGGGGAGGTAAACCTGGAGTTGAGGACCACCACAGTGCAGACTGGGCAATGACCTCACTACTGGGATGCAGTCCCAACTTACCAGATCAGGGGGTGGCACCAGCAGTAGGTCCAGGTGATGGTCCAGTGGTTGTCAAGCAAGGCAGAGTAATGTGCCAGGCCCAGGGACTCGACAGAGCACTTCAGGGAGTGAAGTGCCCCAGCCTGAGTTTAAATGGAGCCCCTGGTCAAGGGGGTGGGTGGAGGCCCCAGGTGATGCTGGCCAGGACAACTAAGGCCTACAAGTGTCTTCAGGGTCTTCACACTTGGAATAACTGTTCTGCATGTTCCAGGTAGTAGTGATGAGGGGGAAACCACCCAGGATGAAGTTTCTTCCCATACATCTGAGGAGGATGGCTCAATGGTGAAAGTGAAGAAAGAATTGGAGAATGCAGAACAACCTGTGGCTGGAACCCCGCAGGCGAGAGAAAATGAGGCAAGTGTGTACTGGCTCTGCATTCAGCCTTAGCCTCACAGGGACAGAAGGGTACTGCCTAAACACCTCCTCTCCCCGTCATGGTTTTTTATCTTCCTCTCCCTCCCACCTCCTCCAAACGTCTCCTGGCAGGAGGAAAGGATATAAAGAGTTATTGGGCTGCCAGGAACAGGAGATACCAGGCACCAACTGCCATTCTCCTGACTGTCTAGGGTGACTGTGCAGAGTGTGTCCCCTTTCTTCAGTTCCAATGCCTTTCTCTGGCTTGTGCCCCTTCCCCTCTGCTGCAGAGCAGGCCTTGCTGACCAGAGCCACTGCGCCAGCGAGAGCCTGGGTGTGAGTGAAGGCCATGAGGTCTCTGCCTGTTCTCCCCAAGGCAGCCGGAGTTTTGCTCAGAGGCTACGTAAAGGAAGTTTCAGACTGCAAGAACATGAACCAGCCCCAACGGTCTGGGGTTGCAGATGTGATCTGGTCGAGGGCTGGCTGCAGTGCTGACCCCTGCAACGCTCCAGGCTGGCGGAAGAGCAGCTGGAAACTGCTCCGAGGAAAAAGCCCTGGGGGTGTTGGTTGCCAGCGGCTGAAGAGGAGCCAGCAGTGTGCCCAGGTGGCCAAGAAGGCCAACGGCATCCTGGCTTGTACCAGCACTGGTGTGGCCAGCAAGACCAGGGCAGGGATCGTCCCTCTGTACTGGGGGCACTGGTCAGGCTGCCCCTTGAATCCTGGGTTCAGTTTTGGGCCCCTCACTCCAAGAAGGACCTTGAGGGGCTGGAGCGTGTCCAGAGAAGGGCAACGGAGCTGGTGCAGGGTCTGGAGCACAAGTACACTGAGGAGCGGCTGAGGGAGCTGGTGGGGTTGAGCCTGGAGCAAAGGAGGCTCAGAGGAGACCTTCTGGCTCTCGACAACTCCCTGACAGGAGGTTGGAGCAAGCTGGGGGACAGTCTCTTCTCCCCAGGAACAAGCGCCAGGACAAGAGGAACCGGCCTGCAGTTGTTGCAGGGGAGGTTGAGGTTGTCCCTGAGGAAGAATTTCTGTCCTGTTGGGGTTGTGCAGGCATGTCCCAGGCTGCCCAGGGCAGTGGTGGAGTCCCCATCCTTGGAGGGGTTTCCCAGCCTTGTGGAAGTGGTGCTGAGGGACAGGGGTCAGTGGGGACCTGCCAGTGCTGTGGGAACGGGGGGACTCGAGGAGCTTGAAGTCTCTTCCAACCCAAATGGTTCTGTGACTATATCTACGAGAGGGTGGGGTTGCTGTGTGGGGGATCTGTGTGCCTTACACAAAAGTGGCTTTTCCTCCCTGTAGGTGCCCAAGAGTTTGAATGCTGACCCTGTGCTAGGACTGTCACAGTGCCCCCTCTGCCAGCTGGAGTGTGGAAGCAGAGAGCAGCTCATTGCTCACGTGTACCAGGTAGGGGATGGTTCCAAACTGTGGGATATCTCTGGCCTTAAGACCGAAATCCAGAAACAACCCAAAGCACAGTGTAGCTTTGTTCTGGTCTTTGCAGTCACAGAAATGAGCTTCTAGCTAGAGTTCAAGTGAAGCTTACAGCACTAAACTGTGACCAGAGGGTGCCCTGGGGAAAGAATCAGCAAGGCACTGGTCTGCAGATCTCAAAACACCACTCTATCCCAAGGCAGTCTCTGCAAGCAGTTGCACACTGAGACTAGGCAGTTCCTTCAGATTAAACATAGAGGCTATTTTTACATCGTTCAGTGAGATAAGAAGCATTCCTCTCAGTTCTTTATTTTGTATCTCTATCAGAGTTCCTACCCATGAAAACAGCTGTTCTTCCTCTCAAATGATTCCAGAATTGCAGGAAATCTGTGCTGGAATCTCACAGGTTTTGTTGTCAGTGCTCTCTTCAACACACACCAAAGTCTGTAAAAGAAGGAGTGAAGCAGATTGAATTAGCCACTTGCCTGTGCCAGATGACTGTCTCCTGCAGAGCACTTCTCACCAGCATTCTGCCTACTGTTAGTCCAGTCATGCTTTATCCAGCAACAGCAGCTCCTCAGATTCATTTCTGAAAACAAGGGTCAGGCCTTACGATCCAGGTGTTTTGGCCTTAATTGTTTCTCTTGCTCTGGAGTGGAGCTGTAGAAAGGTTTCCTCCCTGATGTTTGACCTTGACACCCCAAATGTCTTGAGCTTGGTGTAGGAGCTGTCAGACAGAGGTTTAGTGGTAAAGTGTTCCCATTCCAAGACGGTGAACTGAATGGTTTGCTGTATCTGTTGAGCTTGCCTCAGGCTGGGCAGGGAGCTGAGGGATCTGTAACTAATAGCATAGTGTTGGTTTTGCAGCACACGGCAGCTGTGGTGAGTGCCAAGAGCTACATGTGTCCTGTATGCGGCAGAGCCCTCAGCTCACCAGGATCCCTTGGGCGACATCTCCTGATCCACTCAGAGGACCAGCTGTCCAACTGTGCAGTGTGCGGAGCACGCTTCACCAGCCACGCCACGTTCAACAGGTCAGGGTCATCCTGGCTGGTGAGTGGGCTAGGGTACCCACAGGAAAGATTAGGTGGGTTGCCGCAAATGACTCAGAAGTCGTGCCTCTGGACCCACTAAGGGCTGTAGGAGAGTTGTGAACATCCCCAGTGAGTGAGATTCCCTCAGTCCCTCCCTGCCTGCAGCTCTGCATCACCCACTAAGACCTCTGCGGGCTGTGCCGCTAACAAGGGGTTCCTTAGCTCTGTGAAGAACTAGAACTGTGCAGAAAGCACCAGGGTCTCCTGTCACTGGAGAACAATCAGTTGCTGCCCTTGCCCAGCAACCCACGAGAGCAGGTCTGTTCTGCCCAGGTGGGTTCAGCATTTCCAGAGCAGGAATACAGCAGAAACCAAAAAGTTCCTTATTTGTGTCCTGCCTGGTGGAAGATTATCTGCTGACCAGTGGAATAGGGCTGAAAGGAGAAATCCCGAGGTGATGGGGAGAAGCGGCTTGCTGGCTAATTCCTGCTCTTGCACTCTTCCAACCCAGATTCTGCTCAAGGCTAACCCATTTCTTACCCCTGGATATGGCGTTGCTTCATTCTAGACATTCAGACGTGTCTGTGGGAGAATGGTTTAGCAGCACCTCTGTCACGGGCTGTCATAGGGGCACCGTTCACGCTGCAGACCCCTGGGCAGCCTGAGATGGGGACTCTTCCCTCAGTACCATGTCTCTGACGCTCTGCCTCTTCTACTTTCCAGTGAGAAGCTGCCAGAGGTGCTCAGTGCAGATCGCCTGCCAGCAGCACAGAGCGAGGGCCCCTCCAGTGGTGAGGGGAAAGACATTGCCTTTCACCCTGCTGTATATCCTGCAGGCATCCTGCTAGTGTGCAACAACTGTGCTGCCTACCGTAAGCTGCTGGAGGCACAGGCTCCCGGCATGCGTAAGTGGGCCCTGCGTCGGCAGAACGAGCCCTTGGAAGTGCGGCTGCAGCGTCTGGAGCGGGAGCGCACGGCCAAGAAGAGCCGGCGGGACAATGAGACACCCGAGGAACGGGAAGTAAGGCGCATGCGAGACCGAGAAGCTAAGCGCCTGCAGCGCATGCAAGAGACAGACGAGCAGCGGGCGCGGCGGCTGCAGAGAGACCGGGAAGCGATGCGACTGAAACGTGCAAACGAGACCCCAGAGAAACGACAGGCTCGGCTCATCCGGGAGCGCGAGGCCAAGAGGCTCAAGCGGCGCCTGGAGAAAATGGACATGATGCTCCGGGCACAGTTTGGCCAGGACCCCTCTGCCATGGCCGCTTTGGCCGCTGAAATGAACTTTTTCCAGCTGCCAGTGAGCAATGTGGAGCTGGAGAGCCAGCTGCTGGGCAAAATGACCTTTGAGGAGCAGAGCAACAGCACACTGCACTGAGCTCCAGCCAGGGACTATGCCACCGCTGCTGCACCTGCCACGGCTGCGCGAGCAGGCTGCTGCGCTCGGGAGGCTGCTGTGGGCCCCTGGCTGACTCTCCCTGACAGATGGTTCTGGTCTTCTGAACGTAGCAGGAGAACAGAGCTGAGAGGTGTCTGCCAAAGTAGACCTGGTGAGAGCTGATTCTGAGGTCACACTGCTCTGGGGGCCGAGTCACAGCCTGTGAGCAGGGGAAAATAAATTAATGTCCACAGTTATTTAGTCCCCTTCTTTACCTTTTGTGCTTCATCCTGTTCTTGGACCCTTCCCCCTAGATGGGTTTGGGCTGCTGCAGTTCTGCTGTTCCCCACTAGAAAGGGCTCTTGTTTACTGCAGCATGAGTTAGGTAGCTGAGGACTTTGATAGTCCACCACTCCTCCAAAAGTAGGTCCCTCGCAGTTTGTGCCCATAAAAAGGAAGCAAAGCAGGATGTTGTCTCCCTTGAAATGGCTGTGAACACCCTTTTTCTTAACACTACCATTATTTGCTTATTTGCAGTAGCATCCTTGGAAAAACTAAGAGGAAACTGAGTTTCTGTTCTAAGATACCCCATACAAACACTAACAGAAAGGCTGACTGAGGTAAGCTTGCTGGTTTACTCACAAGTTAATTTTCACTTAAACAGCATTTCAGGTTTGCAAGTGAAAGAGTTGATTGAATGGTAAACAATAAGGGTAGGTCAGTTCTCTAGTACTGTATGGATTTGCTTTCCGCTTTATTCAGCACTGGTGAGGCCACACCTGGAGTGCTGTGGCCAGTGCAGGAGAGGCACAGACATAGTGGACAGCGTCCAGCAAAGGGCCACTAAGATAGCGGAGGGACTGGAGCACCTCCCCTATGAGGAAAGCCTGGGAGAGCCAGAACTGTCCATCCTAGAGAAGGCTTGAGGGAGGATCTTACCCATGTGAATAAACACCTGAGGGGAGAGTGTAGGGAAGATGGAGCCAGGCTGTTTTCAGTAGTTCCCTGTGACAGTAGAAGAGGTGATGGGCACAAATGGAAACACAGGGTGTTCCCTCCAAAGTTCAGGAAAGACTTTCCACAGGTTGCCCAGGGAGGTTGTGGAGTCTCCCACCTTGGAGATATTCAAAAGACGCGCTCCTGGGCAGCTGGCTACAGGTGGCCCTGCTTGAGCAGGGTTGGACCAGATGACCTCTGGAGGTCCCTTCCCACCTCAACCATTCTGTGACTCCGTGACTTCATAGTAAGCTGAGCTTGTTCGACCATTTCAACACAGCTGACTGCTACATGGCTCATCTCGGACCACGGATCGCACTCATATTATTCATTCTCAGAGTACGTTCCTCTGTGACCAGCAGTGACTTTCAGAGGTCACTCCAGGCAACACTGTGGGGCAAGGAGGGGACCATCAGAGCCACACAGGGAGAAAAGAAAGTTGCTTTTGCTTCCACACTCAGCAGCAAAAACAATGAGAAGAATGTGGAAAAGGCGTGAGCTGGGGAGGAGACCTGGAAAGCCACAAACTCCCGCCAAAGGGTAGGGAATTCACGCCTTGTTTAGTTCATTCAAGAGGCAGCCAAGGCAAAATGCGCTCTTAGTCCATACCCATATGAAAAGGTTCCCATTGCTAATAGAAATCATGAAACTGCAGCTATGGAAATTGTATGTAGGCATGTTTAAACTGGAAA
The DNA here is from genome assembly GCA_009769605.1 of Bucorvus abyssinicus. Classification (NCBI taxonomy): domain Eukaryota; kingdom Metazoa; phylum Chordata; class Aves; order Bucerotiformes; family Bucorvidae; genus Bucorvus; species Bucorvus abyssinicus. Next base: position 22,152,694 of record CM020040.1, read on the forward strand.
AGGCAAAACACGAGCACTGCAGGACTCATGGGGGCAAAGGGGCGGTACACTCTCCATTACTTGATTTGTTTAAGAATGAGCATTTAAACGTGCATGCTCTAGCTTTGTGCTTTCCAAACGTCAGCCCACCAAACACTGGTGTGCTGCTCAACTGCATTGTGAACCCCCCAGCTGCTTTCACAGCATTTCCAGGTAAGGTCTGCAGTACAGTTACATCGTGGGCTGAGCATGCCGGGAGCTGCTGTCTCCTCCCCAATGGCTGTTTCTCTGCATTAAGTCAGAAATGGTCACCACAAGACTCCTACTTGAGATCTTTAGAGTAAAGTTAAAACAAGAAGCAGAACCTCTTGGCCAGACTACTTAGAAACCTGACTTTTTTTCCCTCTTTCTGCAGTTTGAAAAAACCTTGATTGAAGTCCCTTAAAAACCTCATTAATGCTCACAAGAATTGCCTTCAAAGTGCATAAGGTTGCATTTTTTAATGATAATAACTAACCTTACAGACAGTCTTGTGGACACTTGCTACAAAAAGCACTTAAATCTTTTCAACAGCGTCCTTTCCTCCACAAGCCACAGTAACATCTTGTTTCCTCACCTCACAGCAGCTGTTTTAAACACATCCATCACACAGAGCTGACGTGCAGGAGCCAGCCCTTCCTCTCTCACTTGGGGAAAAGGCATCAGTTCTGGAAGGAAGCCATTCGGTTCCAAGTTCCCTGCTTGTATCCTCCTCTGTTCTCTGAACTGATCTCTCACTTTTATTCCTACCTCTGTCCATTTTCACCCAAACAGACAGAATTTGCTCCTCACAGTATCTGCTGCTCTGTCTTGTGCGTTTTGCTTGGCCAGCAGAGATGCAGCTTCACTCTGTGGCCGAACCTTTCCCTGCAGCATCACGGGGACCTCATCATTATTCCAAGGGGTTCCAGAAAGACCACATAAAAGCAAAAGTATCTGTACACAGAATTATGGCTTCTAACCCTCTGCAGACAGCCTGATACCTTGCCTTTGTCACAAGTCTCCCAATTGCTCTGGAGATCACTCACCAGAGGAGCCATAACCTAATGACCACCGATGCTACAGGCGAGCAAAAAGTCTCAAACACCAAAAGGAAAAAGCTATTGGTTTATATATAGATATATATAGATATATACTGTGTTTACAGAATCAACAAGTTAAATGCAATATTCATAAGAGCATTAACAATAAAAATACAATCTGTGTGTAGCAAGTACAGACTTAAAATGGTAAAACAGGAAAAAGGATCTCACCAAAAGTACAAATATACAGTACAAATTGATTTATTTAAAACAGTTACAAAAAAAAGCACAACAAAATAGAGATTATCCTTAGAATTATTAATGCTTTGTTAAAGATCAGGTAGGAGGACGGGGCAGGAACAAGGTCGGAGGGGAGCACCTGACTAGTTCTAAGGCTTTAGATACAATGCGGTCGGTTACATGTTAATACAGCCATTACATAACTGGGATTATAGTCGCGGGATCAGCACTTATCTACAAAGACCTCCTTGCCCCAGGGCAGCCCAGTGTCCCTGCGCAACGCGCCTGTTCCTCTGCCGTGGACGGGCAGACCCTCCCCTGGCGCTACGGTGCCACGAAAACAGGAAGCACCTCGAACGTGCACGGTTGCGTGGTGCAGGACGGCTGCCTGGAAGGACGTTAGGGGCAAGCCCTGTCCTCCACAGACAGGTGTGAAGACCATGGAAGGGCCTTGACCATCAGCATTTTAAGCCATACATAGAGCACACCCTGGCCCAAACTCTATACAGAATGTGCATTCGTAGCCATCTGAGCAGCTTCTGCAAAGTGTCAGGCCCTAGGAGAGCCTGAAAGACAAAGCAGTTGTGAGCGATGCTGGGGAAGGCACGTGTGCTGCTGCGGGCAGGAACTAGCGTTCGGGTACTCGAGCTGCTGTAGCTTCTTTTACAGTATTTTCTGAGTAACAAGGGTTGTTAGTTCTCTACAGGGAAAGTGACTTCAAGGGGGGGGGGGGGGACAGGGGCGTGGGACACTTAATGTGAAAAGTGCATTATACTTGGGCAGCTGCTGGAAAGGGGAGGCAGAGGGGCCTCCGCAGCGTTCCTGCTTTCCAGACAGAGCTTCCTCTGCATAGTCGGGTAGTGATGAGCACTCCTCGGCTGGAGCAAGTCTCATGTTCCTGGAGCAACAGTGCACGCATAGGCCAGGAACAGGCCCGGCCTCTGCTGGGCGGCTGGCCCAGGGAGTGTTTGGTGAGATGGGGCAGATGGCTACAGACACCCGTCACTGCAGCCTACAGACTCCTGCCACAGAGCGTCAGCTGGGCAAGACCAAGGCCCGGAGGCCTCCTCCTCCGGGTCGGACAGGCCACAGCTCTCCTCCCCTTCACAACAGCAGCAGGAAAACAGTACATTTCTCTGAGAAGCCTGTCACACCTCTGCCTGCAGAAAAGCCCAGATAACTATCTCATTCCACAATGTCCTCCTGGCTTTATCTCCTCCTTTCCCTGTAAACCTAAGAAATAAAAGCCTCCTGCATGGGGTCGTTCATAGCCTTTCTGCCTACAGCAGAGCCTGTCTCAGACGCTCCCTGTCTCAGGAGAGCCCCAACACCAGCACAACCACCACCACAGTGCTGAGCACCACAGCCCGCCCAGCAAGGACAGATTCCAGTGATTATGAGTACTGCTAAGCTGGGCCAGAGAGCAGCCAATGGCCCCCTCCTGCCCACCGCCTGTGGGGCAAGCGGCCAGATGCCCAGATTCTTCATCTCAATGCCCTGCCATGAGATGTGCCCCAAAGCGTTGCTTCCATAGAAGAGCTGGCAGCTGAAACGCACAGCAGTGGGACTGACAGGGAGTCTGGATAGAAGCACCGAGGTCGAATTCACCCTGGCCTATTCCACAGAGCTCAGAGCTGCGCTCGGCAGATGCGTAGCTAGCCCAGGTCCAGGCCAGCGGCCAGGCAGACACCCAGGTGAGCACCTTCACAGCCCCGCAGCTGCCTCCAGCACGAAGCTATTTTAGCCTCTCAGCATCTGGCCTCACACATCAGAGCCTGCCCCTCCAGAGGCACTATTGGCATTGCTGAGGTCCAGGAGCAGGGTTTACACGTATGCATATGAGACCAGGCAGGCTCTCCAAACCCTCTTGAAAAGGCAGAGACTTCTGTGTTCAGAGGCGCTTGAGGGGCTCTGCAGGCGTGGGTGCTCAGACATTCCGTCTACGTTGCAACCAGCCCTCACATTCACACGCCACACATATGCAAAATCCCTTTCTTAGCTGCCTGCCACAGCTCTGAATTCCTCTGCATGCACCATGCAAAGAACAGGCCAGAGAGCGTGGGCTCCTCTGCCTTTGGCCACAGACACCCTGGATATCCTGAGCAGTGAGTACTAAACATCGCTAATCGAGGTCTTTGCGTAGGAGAGTCCAATGAACAGCACTGTGAAGCGCAGAGGTGATGAGGCTGGCACCCGGGCCCCAACAGGTCATTTCACTGACACATGGTGCCATGAAAACAGCATCTGCTCCCCCAGCTGCCACGCCCAGGGAGGCAGAATCTTCACATGACAGCACCACCATGACTTCATATGTTTCAAATACAGCTGACAAGATGGGAAGCAGTGTGTCATCTGGGGGAAGCTGCATGTGATACAGGCAGCATCCTTATTCTGGAGAAACCCCCACGAGGCACAAACCCTGAAGGCAGGAGCAGCGCGTATCTCACCTAAGGCCTGAAGAGAAACCATCCTGGCGCAGGCATTTCGAAGGCAACAGAAATGGCTAGCAGCATGCTAGGACAACAGGACTGATGGCCTGGGTGGAAGGGACATCCTGGAGACTCTCCGATTCACCTCGTACCCAGGCAGAGCACCCCTCCGCAATACAGTCAACTGAAGCCAACCAAGTACAGGACACGATCCCGGAAAGCATGTGGAACCGCCCTGAGACATCACCACTGCAAGCTGACCGACGGACGGAGACGCTGAGGAGAGGTGCTGTCGCACAGGCCTTTCAGGGAAAGCAGCAGTGCCCCAGCAGTCAGGCATGCCCGACAGAAACTTCAGGAAGGTGAGAAAAGGGAGATGGAAACGGCGTACGGAACATTGGGAGCAGCAATTGGGACTCTAGCGGGAACCTGCACACTGAAAAGAAACCTCTCAAAAGCCTGGTCCTAGCACAGAGATGGGCACCTTAGTACAGGGAATACTTGACCCAAGTCAGTGGAGACTTTTATCCTCAACGTAACAGTGACTGTGTTTTATTCTAGCAAAGCAGTTAGAGCTGGTGTCCTCACACACCACCAGAGAGGGCAAATTAGTGTAACTACAGGAGCCTTCACTTGAACGGAGTGTTATTACCACAACGAGGTATTAATATTCATTTGTGTTAAATCTCACCGTGAAAAAGACTACACTTGATTTTACTGTGGTGTTCTACAGAGGAACTCCAAAGTGAAGCATCAGAAGAACTAACACAGACCACCCCAAAATGCCCTATGATGCTGTGGTATTTTTAGAGTTCCTACATTAATCATAGAACTGTTCTTAGCAGAAACTTTGTACCTTGCCTGCTCATGCAAAAGCACTCGTCTCTGTCTAGAGCTTATTCAGGAAACTGCCTGCAGGGAAGAATTAGCCATCTGGAAAGTTTCTTCTGATTTAATTACCAAATAGTCTTGGTCTTCTCAAAGAAAAAGGATGCGTTTCCATCCTTTCCTAGAGAATGCTGAATATATTTTACCCCAGCTTTAAAAAAAAAAAACCCAAATCCAACCACACAAAAAGGCCCAACCCCATTCACCCATAGGCTAAGCCTCTGCAAAAGCTACAAGCCCAAGAGATTTTTGTAAGTCCTTAACATAGGAAGAAAGATTTGATTTAGTGGCAAATAATTAAATGCATTTATAGCAGGAAACTGACGTCTCCCGTCCCAACTCATGTCCCATCCCAAGTGCTCAAGTTCCCTATTCACCCACCAAACCCATCCTTTTGGTCCTTCCTCTTGAATTCCTGTGATTCATTCAAATCTGTACATTCTTTGCAAGGAGAAAGAGCAGTTGGATTCAGTGGAAGAGACATTAAACAGAACCACCGGAGAAGCATCTCCATCCTGCCCTCAAGAGCTCCATCGGTGAACGGTCCTTTTAAAGTGCATGTGTGAAGAAAAGGGATACTGGGAGTAGAGCCCCCTAACCTCCAGTGGGGACCCATCTCTCCCCATCATGAGAACAGAGGAATAAATCTTCAGCAATTTTATCTGCTACCTTAAACCGCATCTGCCCTCCTCATCTCACCACCCATCCTGAACGCTTGGACCCTGCCCTGCAGGGAATAGGTCGCTCAGGGAGGTGTGAGAAAGCCCCAGCCTCCCACCTCTGGAATGCTCCCATCGCAAGCTCTTCTCTACCCCAGCTAGCCTGTTGCTGCTCCCTGAGGCACTGGAGCCCTCTTGGTTCCCCAAGAGGGACTGGTCAGCCAGCGAACTGGAACGAACCCAGTCCTGCAGGGCAGAAAGCAGCCTCGCTGGTGAACCTGTCACAACGTCTGTGCAATGCTCCACCCGACGGTGAGGCTCACCCACAGGGGATGCCCTAGCTCACGGCTCAGAGGGATCACTTCCCTGCATTCGAACGCCCTTCGATAGACAGCTTGACCTCCTGGGGAATGAAAGAGGGACGGAGCAGAGAAGGCCGAGGCTCCTCTGCCTGCGTGCTGTATCTTTGGAAGCCTGGGGGCTGTCCAGCTGTGCTGACTGCCAGTCTCAGGCTGAGAGGGTTCTGCGGGAGAGCTCTGGGCTGCGCTGTCCCTATCTGTGTGGCTCTTCCTTCAGCAGCTCTGTCAGATGTTCTGTGGACCCCTGAGCTGTTCTTTCGGATCTCTCCCTGGTAGATACCAACTGATCTGCGAGAGGGTAGTTAGCCTGAGAAGCAGAGTTGCCGTTCATGCTCTGTAAACTGATTGATATGCAGACATCGCCCACCTGCAGCCTGTGGCAGGGCAAAGCAAAGAGCTGAGCGGTCCGCCCTGGGCTACAGGAGGACCAGCCCTGGCCATACACGAAGAAGGGATGCTCTGGAGGCCATCAATGCTCACTTTACTTTGTTGCTCCCCAACCACAAAATGCAGTGTGACAAGCCCAGGCCACTGGCTTTCCTGAATATCCACCACGGTGCTGGAGTCGATCTTCAGGCCCCCGCTCACCTCCGCACTGCGAACAAAGTCTTGAGTCTGCAGGTCCTCTACCCGCTTCAGCTCTCCTGTAGCCAGCTGGATGATAGCTCCTTTCATGAAGTGAGAGGGCAGGTGTGAGGAGCTGGGTGGCTGAGGCTGGGCCAGGTCCTTTTCAAGCATGCTTCCTCGAGCCTGCGCATCTGGGCTCTGGCTCACCAGGGATTCTGAAGCGGAAGACCTGACGGGCTCAGATCCAGCGGGAACCAGGACTGGCTTGCCATTGGCTATCACCATTCCTTTGGTTAATTGTCTTTGTCTAACCAGCTCCGCAGGGGCCGTTACATACGGACTCCTGGACTGGCTCTTCTCGGCAGCAGCCCATTCCGCCGTGTTCCTCAGCACATCCTTTGACTCCCCCTGCTGATCAGGGAGATTATGGCAAAGGTTTAAAGGGCTCTGGTCATCTTTCCTCTGGGCTGCCAGAACGTGATAATCCTGAGACGCCAACACCCCCACCACCCTCTGAACCTCCAGATCAGCATCTGGGGTGCTTCTGTGAGCTGGCACAGAGACCTCTGTTCCAGCGTCTGGTAACCTGAAAGGAATTGTCCGTCGACCACACATCCCGCTGCAGCCCCTGGCAGAGTGTCTTCAGCTTTACCGCTGGCAGCGTCCACAGCCTCGCTGGTCCTCCTCACCACATTATGCTCCAGATGTCTCTGTCCACCATTGGCAGCAGCTACCTCTGAACTCAGCTGACTGTCTTGCTGAGGACACTCTGGGCTTCCACCCGCTGTAGGTGTCTCATATGCCGAATACCCTGCTGGGAGGCGGGACATCTGGTAATAAACAGGAATTCTGCCTGGTGCAATATCTAACGGCTGCGTCCCAGCATGGTGCTGCAGCTGGGTAGAAGGAGAAGCTGCAGGAGCGGTTTTGTTGAAGGTGTGGGTAGGAGAGGTAGTCTGGGGGGAAGGAGCGGGTTCTTCCGTGAAGAGAGAGGCATATGGCACAAAATGGGGGACGTGAGAGGCGGTGAGGTGGTGGAAGGAGACAGGAGAGGACTAGGCAGGAAGCCAGGAGAGACAGCATAGGGCACTGTGTAATGTGAGCCGATGAACTGCAGGGACGTGGGAGGGATCTGTGCGTAGTGGATGGGAGGGTAGGGCACCCCCGGGTGCTGGATTATTGGTGAGGTCACATTGAAGGCAGGGGGCAGGGGGCTCACGTTCACCACAGGGTGCAGACCCGTGGGGGAGAAGGTGGCGGGTGGCACGGCCACTTTGTAGAGCATCCCGTACTGGTCCACTGTCAGCCCCGCCACTGCTTCGGAGGCCTCGCCAGGGCCATAGCGCACGGCCGCAGGACCAGGACCAGCTGTCCGGGCCCACTCGGGGCTCTCGCCCGAGGCCTGGGCACCCCCTGCCCGACCTGCCTCGGTGCCGGTGCTGGTGGCAGGAAGTTCCCCGCTTCTTTGGCGGGAGGCACTCCTGGCTCCGCTCGTGGCCTGCTCTCATGGTGCCCCGTGCTGTCCCGGCAGCCCCGGCCGTGATGCTCGTTCATGGGGCACCCGCAGGGGCTGCCACACTCCGGCTCCCAGGTCCCCGCTGCCGATCGCCGCCTCACCTGCACCAGGAACAGAGGGAGCCATGAGTACCAGCGCTGCCACTGGGCCGGGGGCAGAGGGCCCTGGGAGCGCAGAAAGCCCCTAGGCCGCAAGTGCAGAGGGAGCCCCGAGCCCCGAGCCCCGGCCCTGAGAACCAGCAAGGCGACGGCCCCTCGCCCCGGTGAGGGGCTCCGGCCCCGGCGACAGAGGGCGCCCGAGCCAGGCCACCGGCCCCACCCCCGGCCCCAGAGCCCCGGACGAACCGCTCCTCTCCGCGCCGCACCCCGCCGAGCCCGAGCCGCCGCGGCCGCACCCCGGCTCCACGGGCCCGCCCGGTGCCGTCCGCAGCTCACCCGCCATCGCCCAGCTCCTCCTCCGCGACCCCCATCGGCCCCGGCGCCGCCCGCGGCCGCCTCCGGCCCGACCCCTCCCCGCGCCGCGGCGCACGGCGATGACGCACGCCCCGCGCGGAGGAAGTGCCTCACCTGCTGGCAGGGGGCGTGGCGGCGCGGTGCCTGCGGCGCACGGGGATGACACCACGGGGCGACTTCAGCGCCGGTTGTTGTGGCAACCAGCCACGCCCGGGCGGGCCTCGGCGACGCCGCACCCACGGCCCGCCCCGCGGGGCCGCCCCCGGGAGCTGGGAGGAGCCGAGCGGGCCGGTGCCGGCCCGCGCCACTGTCAGCCTGGTACCGGGGCCCGCCTGGCGGAGAGGCGGCTGGACTCGCTCCCAGCGGCGCAGGCCGGCCGCGGAGGGAGGGGCCGCCGGAAGGACAGGCCTGCACCGAGACCTGGGCCCCGCCGAGAGGGGGAGCGATGTCCTGCACGCGAAGGACGTGCCCGGTCCCGCGGTGGCACTGTGCGCTTCGTGCGCCGTTCGTCGTCTCGCTCGCCCGGGGCGGACGCTGCCCGGGCCGGGACCGCGGGGTGTCCGCTGCGGGCCTCCCCTGCACAGCCCTTCGCCTTCTGCCTTAGCGGACCCCCGCTCCCTGTCTCGCACCCGCGCGCCGGGCGGTCTCGTCCTTGTCTCGGTGCTGCCAGCAGGTCCCCACAGTGCCGCTTCTCGGCGTTCATTGACTTTTAAGAGACAAATCATCGTGGGAAGCGCAGAGAGCAGCCGCAGCGGCCGGCTTCGGGCCCCCTTCTCGAGATCCCCCGTTCATTGTCGCACGCTAAGCGTCGCCCGCTCGGAACTCCAGAGGCCGGGCCCGAGCGGCGCCCGCTCCACCTGTCCCTTCAGAGCAGTTCGGGTCACCCCTCCGCGCTTGGGAAACAAGCCCGAGTCGCTCCGTGGATGCTGCTGGTGGTGCACGGCCTTGCCCACCGCAGGGCCGGTCTCAGAATAATCTCCCCGCACACTTTCCACATCAGATGCTCCGCTCCGCGCCTGCTGACTGCGGCCACGTTACAGGCGCGGAGCGGAGCCTCCGGTGTCACGAAAGCACGACGCCGTACGCGGAGTCACCAGTGGACGCTTAACGAGCGCAAGAAGCCAGCAGGTTGAGAGCAGCCTCCGCCCAGCAACTGGGCCCTCCTCTCGGGCGGCGGGGCGGGCGGTCTGCGCGCTCCCGGAGCCGCGGCAGGCTCCGGGCCGCCCCCGCGGGCCCGGCCCCGGCGCCGGCCGCCCCGTGCGGCGGAACCGTGGTTTGCGGGCGGCGCGACCCGCCCGGCCTCTCCACGAGGAGCGCTCCCCGCGGGGGACCGCCTCGCGCCTGACGTCATCAGTGAATGCCACGGTGCAGACGCGTCGATCCTCGCAGACGGCATCGCGGGTGCTTCCGCCAGAAAAGTAGTGCGAGTGGACTTTCCGCTTCACCGCCGCCGGTGTCGCGCCGTCCCCATACTGTCCCCGCCGGGACCGCCGCGGCCTTACCCCCCGCTCGCGGCCGGTAGAGGCCGGAAGGCCGAGGGGAACGTGCCAGCGCACGGATCCCTCCGCCTGCGGTATCGGTGCTGCGGCTTCGCCGCCGCCATTTGAATGCCTGGCTCCTGCCACTGCCGCTTCTTCCGCTGCAGGGGACCGGCCCGGTGAGTGGGGGCCGCGGCGCCTGCCGCCCCAGCCCGCCTCCGCGCTGGGCGCTCGCCGCTCGCTTGCGACTCCTCCTATGCCGCCAGCCAGGCTGGGTCTCCGTTGCCGCGGCCTGTAAGGTCCTGGCAGCCCGGGTCCTCCGTGTGCCTTCGTTCCTCTGCCCGCCGCTGAGCTCTGTGGCCAGGCTGCGGCCCGCGACAGCGCCGCGGGCTTCTTTGGCGGCGGAGGCCGTCCGATGCCCTCCTGCCGCCGCGGCTTTCTGCGGGCCGCCTGCGCGCGCCGGCCGCCTTCGCCGCGGCCGCCTTTGCTGCGGCCTGTGACCCCCGCCTCCGCCCGGCGGACCGGGCCTGTCTTGGGCTCTGCCCCGCGCTTCTGGACCGGCCCACTGCCTCCCGAGGCACGGGGAGAGCTTCGTACGTGCTTCGGCTTTTACCCGCTGGGACGGTGTTGCTGACAGCATTCTCTCTCAGGCGCTGTTACTCGGAGATCTCACCCAGCGTTTCTTGACTGGAAAGGGTAGACCTGCCACCATCCGTCCGTGCTGGAGGCCCCTGGCGCCTAAGAAGTAGCTGGGACGGTTGCTTCCATGCTTTCTTTGGCCTTTCATTGCTCGTGCCGTGCAGCTGCTCAGCGTGTTGCAGTTAGCGTCTCCCTAATACTTACAGTGTTTGTGTGCTCTCTTACGGTTGCATGGATCTTAGTGGAAGCAAAAGATCTGTGGTCTCTGGCCAAAGACGTGTAATAAACTGCGAGTATGGGTTGTGTTACTGGTGGACTGCTGTTTGAGAGCCCATCGGTAAAGACAGTTTCAAGTCCCTTCTTCAAGGCTGGTTGAGTTCTTTCATGAGCTATAAGAGCTAATGAGACAAATTACAAGACGGGATATTTTATAGTAAGAATTTTTTTTAAAGTTTGCAGATAGAACAGTTGCGTGTTTTATTACATTGTTAATGATGCTTTAAAATGCTTAGTGATGTATTTCACTTTCTGATGCTTGCAATGTTTATGAAACAGTAAGGAATCCCAAGGGAACACCTTCGTAAGGGTAATATTTCACATGCGTGACCAGAAGGTGTATTTGGCCCATACTGGCTTAAACAAAGTAAAATATATGTGTATTTTCCCCTGCGCATTACACCTAGCATCTTGCATTTAAAATGGCAGAGACTTTTGTGGTGTTTTCTTTTCCTCTTTTTCCTGTTATGCTTCTGTGTGATAGTGCGCAGCTGGTTTTTGTATGCCTGTTCCCTCCTCCGCTTCTCTAAACTACACTTGTTATTTTTCCTGCACATCCTGTTCTATTGCCAAAGTCTTTCTTTTGCCTGCTGGTGTGTGCTCTGGTGTTTGGCACAGGATTTGAAAACTTTACTGGGTACTCAAGAGCTCAATGAAGGCAAGAGATTTTGTGTTTCTTCTTCAGTGTGACCCCCTTGATTATTTCATGGTGGGGAAGGAGGGAAAGGTATTCAGATTCCTGTGAGTGAAGAAGGGGAAAGTAAGTCTAGGGTAATTGTTTTGTGAAGGGGTTCAGCTTTTCTGTCTCCAGTGTGTAAAATAACTTTCAGATTTCCTTCTTTTTTTGATAACAAGCGTTCTCTTCTTTTGGGTTTGGGGTTTTTGCTCTTTGTTCCTGTCAATGCCAATCTGACCTTTTTTCCTGAAGGTGGTATGACAGGAGAGGAGGGGACCTGCAGTACCTTTGTTGCAGCGTTCTGGCAAGACAGGAAGGGGTACAAAAATATTCTGGTTCTTGAGAGCTCCTCCGTGTGCAGAGTTTTGCGATGGTGTCATTGTAAACTAGAACGAGATCAGTAAGTTTGTTAGGCAGTAGTATAAAAAGGTTGTGAGCAGCAGCAAAGGGACGGAAGTTGCCTGTCCTTAGGCGTGCGGACAGACTGTCCTGCTTAATGCAGTTTGGATTTGGAAAGTAGCCTTTCAAAGTGTAAGGGCTCATAAAAATCATAAAGGCTTCTGAAGTTCATGGCACTCACTCAGCAAAGCTGCTTGCACCTCTCTAGTGTAAATATTTGTTTTTACTTTTGAGTTGGACAGGTATGTAACTCCAGGAGATGGCTTGTTTGATTTCTTTGTATTTTTTAATAACAGGGCAAACTCTCCTGACTGAAAGTGATGTTGATTGTCCTAGATGAGGAAAAGGGTCTGTTCTGCCTTGGTAGCAGCGTTACTTCACTGGATGAGAGTCTTGGAATTAGTGAATGAGTGTATGATGAGGCTCTAACTCGAAAACCAGAATTACAGGAGAATCTGCTAATATTACAAGTACTCATAGTATTAGCCTTTATCTGGTGTTTGGTAGAGATGCTATAGGTAAAACCTAGGACTAGAGCTTCCTACGGCATAGCTGAAGTTACCTGATGTATTGTAACGCTTATATTAATGAAAGTAAAAATCTGGCATCTCATCTTCCATCTGGCATTCACTGAGGTAAAGAAAGGTGTGGGGTTTTTGTCATGAAGCAGTGACTAATTTTTTTTTTTTTAATTCTGCAGGAAAGTGAACAGGAAGTAACAGTACCAGATTACTTTACACATCAAAATAGTTAGGAAACTAGAAGCAGGTGAGAAGTGCAAAGGTAACATAGGTCAGCGGCGATTGAAGTACAGAAACAGAAGCCAGGAAATCTGGAATTCTGATCGTGTCTGTCACACTGATCAGCTCTGTAGATGTGCTAACTCTTCTTCCAGTGCTTCATTTGTTAGCTTCTGAAACAAGGGAAACATTTATTTTCTTCTTTGACAGAGGTCAAGGTCAATATTTGTGGTGGTTGAAAGCTCTGTGCGTGTTTTGAAGCCGGTTCAGGAGTCGTTTGCTGTATCTGCACTCCTGTGTAGGACAGGGAACCTCACCAGAAGTGCCTACCTGGTCTCGCTGACCCCCATGGTTGGGCTGTAGCCAAAGAGAGGTGGGATGGCTGTGATCAGTGGGGCAGGCTCCTGGGCCCCATTCAGACTGAAGGGCTTTGAGGAGAGCAGTGGAACATCCTGTGTCACTACCCCGTATCTCATCCTCTCGGCTTCTGAGCAACGTGGCGGCTTGCCTCTGTCATACCCTTGTGCTATCTTTCTTGTCATTACTTCTGAGACTATTTTTTAGCTTTTGTTTGGGGGAATTTTTTTGTCCTTGCTTGACCTCTTCTTTTTTTCCTTTTTTTTTTCCCCATGCTGTCTTTGTTTAATGCAGTGTGTAACACTGATGCCTTTTATTATCATACCGTATTTTGAAGCACCCTGCTGCCTTAATGTCTCTTTGATTACCTGATGTTACTTGCTTTCTAGTTCTCTGTTCTATTAAATAGCTTTTTCTCAAGAGAGATTACTTTCCTGCTTGGAACGTTGCATGGTTGGTTGCTTTTCGTCGCTGCTCTTTTCTGTTGCCTTTGCCCTTCTTGATGGTAGTGGTGCTCCTTGCTTCGGTGTGTACTGTTTTCTGTGTCAATATTGATATTCCAGTATCCCTGCATCTGTTCACGCGGTGGGCTTCACACTGACAGCAGGACGGACTGGAGGCCATCAGTACTTTGTGGGTAACCGTTACGGTTATGCCTTTCACGTAGTCAGACGTATTTTCCGCTCTTGTGTGGGGGAGGCTTGATTCAGTTGTGCTGAAGCAAGTAGGGGAGTTCTGCTAGTGATTTCGGTTGGGAGTTTGGGTCAGGCCTTACTTACGTAACTTCCCAAAAGCTGGTTTGCTTGAGGAATGTGATTACTTATGCATGCGTTGGGGAGAGCAACTTAAGTTGTGTATTTTAGATTTGTTTGAATATGTGTGTGTCTGCAGTCTTGGACTGCTGTCTCAGATGATGAACCACGTTCAGAAATACTATTTACAGGAAAAGCTAGAACTGGATATGTATCTTACTTGCATTGAAAATTCAGACCGCTTCCCCAAACAGTAAAGCTGTTCTGTGAATAATTCCATGAGCTTCAATGGGGTTTATGTCTTAATGTTTCCAGAACTCAAGCCTAAATGATAATGGGATTTAAAACATGTCTGATGGTTTGATAACTCACCCTAAAGAAGTTGTTAAGTGACTTTTTTAATTTCATTTCTATATTGAAAGCGTGGGCTTAATTTTTTTTTTTTTTTTTCCCTAGCCATAAGCTAACATTTCTGAATAGTTTCCAGAGGAAGGATCTCAGCTGAATTACATGTTCAAGGATAGTAAATCTTTTTGTCTTTATCCTACAGTTCCTGATAGAGGAATACAGCTTGGCTGAAGCACTTGAGCACTTTACATGTGGGTTTTGGTGGTATTAGGTGCTTCTTGTAAATAGAAAAGGTTCCTTGGTGAACAGTCACATATGCATGTGATTGTATTCTAAGAGAGACTTTTAGTAAGGTTCTACGTTTAAGTATTTTTGACATAATGACTTGTGGAATGAAGTCTTTAACTTTGAAACATGACAAGCTAACTAGTGAGAGACCATAAAGGGGGAGAAAATAGTGATTTAGAAGCATAATTTAGATGAAAAAATAAATGTTTTTAATACATTATGATTTTTGTTTCCTTGGGTTTGGGTTTTTTTTTTCCACTTTTGGATCGTTTAGTAGGAATGAGTTGCATAAAGAAAGAATGCCCTTTTTTCATGGTTTAGGGGAAGAAATCCTGAATAGCAGAGGGAGGGCAGTCGCTGAGCTGAAACCTTTCACGCAATCCAGAGACTAGGAAAAAAGCTGAAAATTTTTTTTTTTTTTGGAAGGACCTTAGGTGTTAGCTACCTATACCATTGTACCTACTCTGAGTTAGGTATCTAACTCTTTCAGAAGCTTTTATCTTGATAGTAGGTTACTCTAACGAGCAAGGCCTTCAAAATGAGGGTGGGGAAACAGACCTGACGAGGAGAGAGAATTCTGTGTTCAGTCCTACCAGATATTGTAAACATTAACTGATGGGCTCTTCTCAGGTATTCAGGGATCACCCCTGATTTCTAGAGCTTGTAGTTAACAGAAAAATGGCAGAGGGAAACTGCTGTAAACACAATGGGGAAAGAGGAAATTACTTTTTAAAATTGCCTTGTCACTTATGTTAGTGTGCAAAGAATAAGATTTCTGTACTGGTGAGAATGTTAACTAATGCTGAAGAACAAGACCTGCTGCTTTCAAGGAAGTTCTAAGCAGCATTTAGCCAGCTCAAGTTAAACTTAAGGTTTGCTATTACTAGATGATGTGATTGTCATCTTGTGCAATAACATGCATTTCTGTATTAGAGAAGTCTGTAAAATTTATTTTTTCATGGCAGTTTGCTATTTGATAGCTTTGTAGTTGTCACCTCAAGCTGACTTTTCTTAACCTTTCACATGGTTCCTAGTGTGCATTTCAAGATCCTGTCTCATTTCAAGACAAATTATGTAGTCAAAATTAGGTGATCACTTGCGTGTTTTAATTCTTCTGAACTCTGCATTGTTTAATCCTGTTTATATTTTGCTTTTGTAATTTTTTTGTATTGTTTCTGGTTTAACTCTCTGTTATTAATCTGTTTATTGATGTATAAGTCCTAATTCCCTCCTTTAGAAAAGTGTATGGTATATCAAGTCCCAGGAAGATTTTGATATGGTAACTGTTGATTGCCTTGGCAGAGCCATGTTACGGTTATGCTGCCTGTTGTCCATGCTTTGTTTATATGATCAGGAAAATCATAAATACTTGCAAATAAATCATCTTCCAGGGCTTGCTGGAGCTCTTTCCCATTCTTTGCATCTTTAGTGTGCTGCAGTTTCCTTGAGTGCCAGCTCTGTATCCCTGGATGACATGAGACCTCGTACCTGTCTTGCTATCACTGCTTCTCGGGCTGAGTGGGTCTAGTCTCCGATCGCAGCTTGCTTGGCAGTGTGTCTGTGGAAAAAATGTTTGTTTCCCTCTGTTCTGTGATATGTCAGAATCCTAGAAAATCAAGGCACAAGAAATGCTGAGAGGTGATGTGACTAAGGGGAGGGAAGGTCGCAACACTTCTGTGTATTTCCTTTAGAAGGGAGCAGCAGCGGAGCCAGAGAGGTCTCCTCTCGTTCAGTTAGTGTGGTGGTTTTTTTTTAAGCTGTACATCTGGAAGTGTACACTGGTTTGAACTATATCATGTGAAGTTGTTGCTATCTTGTGTGAATTGGTGTTTTCCATCCTGTAGGAATATCCGTGTCATCTCATTGCCTCTGTTCTACCTCTTCTTCCTGCGTTTCCACCAAGTCTGCAAAATGTGTGCTTCTGGCCGGCAGTCATGCCACTTCAAGTCAGTAGCATTGTGGGCTTAATAATTGCGGGCTGCCCCTGCGTAGAAGTTATCCAGATGAACGTGGGATTGTCCAGGAAGTGTTGTGGGTAATTTATTGGGTTGCCTTTCGGAGCATGGAAATACATGGACCTCAAAAAGCTAAAGGAATTTTCTTGGGAGGTGAGAGTGAAACTGAGATTCTGAATGACTTTGTCAAGCCGTGTGGTACTGCCCAAAACCTGGTTTGTTTGCTCAGATTGCTTGGATTAGGATGGTTAACTTTCCTGACCCATGTAAACTAGGGGTCATTGCTTGATGACCAAGGAGCATATGCTGCTCACCATAGAGCTCTGGGAGAGATTAACGGGCAGGACATGAAAAATAACTGCTCAGGCATCCCTGATTCCTTCGTTCACGTGTCTGTGCTGCACGTGCAGCTGAAGCTTAAAAATGAGATTTCCAGTGTATTAGAATGCAAAAGAATCTTAAAGTTGCTGAAGGCAGAAGTCAAATGCCTGATGGAAGAACTTCTTGGTAGTAAGATAACACTTTCTTGTGGAGGGCAAGAAGAGCCAACCCGATACATTGCACAGAGCTATTGTGCATTGAAATGCTAGAAGAGTGTGTGCACAAGAAAGGAGCTCAGGGCACAAGGAATAAGATGTGAAGTGATTTTTGAGAGGGAGACACTATTTTATACAGATGAGTGTGAGCCTTTTTTTATGAGAAGAATTAAATGATATATTTTAAAAAAAATCTGAATGATTTAATATTGACAAAAAAAAAAAAAAAAGACCGAGTATGGAGTTGCAGCATAAGGACCGAAGTTCTGAATGTTGGAAAATAAATCATAGCTTTGTCTTTTGCCCTCCATGTTGTTCTCTATCAGAGCAGTTCTGGATTGTTGTATCCTTATCAGGCAGGAAGCGCGTGTGAGATACAAGTGCTCTTAGGAAGTAGTTCAGATTGGACTGTGTCTGTAGTGCCTGTTGGTGTGTTACAGAGACAAAAAACAGGAGGTGGCCTCATAATTTGGCTATCACCTGATATGAGTCTTATTCTTTAATTCTTTGCTTTCTGAAATGCTGGTTTCTGCTTGCTTTCCTGTGTTTGTGGTGTGAGGAGGGAAAATCATCTTCACAGTGTCTTGCTGATAGTTTATTTAACTGTCTGTTTGTTCAGTGGCCAGATGATGTTCTGGTGAAATCATATTAGATCTTCAGTGTTTGGTTTGTATTACCTGCCTTCCCAGTGAGGTAGGGAGTCCTGCCTAGACACTGGTGAAGGATGCAAAATAAACATTCATGAAAAGCTGCACTTAATAGACGGTAACTTTGTTCATCGCTGTTTTCCCTTTGACTAAAACTATTTAGGCAGTCTGTCATTTACTTTCTGTTGTCCAGGTCCAAATTTAACCTGCTGAAGCCCTCTGAGGGCATACCTACAGAATGTTTTGGTCCTGTGGCATGGAAAGCTTGCAACTCTACAAGTCAGAGGCTGAAGCATTCAGTGGTTTATAAATCCTTCAAATACAGAGCGGGAGTGAAAGGACTTGTGATATCAAAGCCAGTTGCTGCCAAGCTTCAGTTTGTTTGCAGACTACAAATTGGTGTTTCAGAAAGTTTCCGAAGAATTTTTCTTTAAAATAAAGAAGCTGGTCATGATTTTAACTTGTAATAGGTGCTGCCCCTCTTCTCTAGAACACTGAAGTTTTAGATCAACTTAACTAGGGAGCAGAGCAATAGCATAAGCGTGGTTTACTGCTGGAGGGAACCCTTCATCTCATCCCCACTCCATTGTGGCTCTCCCAAAGCTATGTGTTCTCACTGCCGCCTTTGTGTCTGTGCAAGCCAAACTGATGTGTCTGAAGACTACTCTTGGAGGAAAGGAGCAAGCTGTTTTTCAGATGCAGAGGTTGCCACATCTGGTGCACTGTCCCAGGATTGCCAGTGTCAGCACACTGAAAGGGCTGGAACCACGTCTTTCAGCATGAGCCTCCACATGGGTGACCTTACTGATGATGAGATTATTGCCTATAGACTGCAGAGGAATACTCCTGCAGTAGTGCTTTTATTTTTATTTTTTTGACTTATTCCCCCATTTCCCAAAAAGAATGTGGCTTATCGGAGTCAGTTTAGAACCATGTATAGTAGGTGAGTCCAGGCATAAAAATTAGGTACTTTAAACCAGACTGTTGCAACACAGGGAAGAGATTTTGGTTTCTGATACTGTTATGTGAAAAAACACAAGCTGAGCTCTTTGTAGCAATCAGAATCCTGAACTGAGTGTTGCCAATTATTAGGAAAATAATAGGGAGCAAAATAGAGCACATCTACTACCTCTTAAATGCTGTGTGCAGTGTTTGCTTCTGTCCCCCTTCAGAAAGGATGCAGGGGAACTGTAGAACATGCAGGCAAGGAAACAAAGGTAATCAGTCCTGGAAAAGGCCTGGATGTGAGGCTGCATTTCTCAGACTGGGGTGAGGGGTGGGATAACAGAGGAAGTGTGGTTAAAAAAAAAAAAAAAAAAAATAAAATTGGAAGTGTCAGTGGAAACAAGCAGTTGTAAATGCAGAACAAAAGAAGTAGCTGGGTCTCCATGTCTAGCAGTGGAACTCAAGTTGTGTCCTGCAAATATTGTTGATTCTAGAAGTTTGCCTGGATTCCCAGTAAAACCAGTGTGTGTTTGGAAGTTCTTCGGCCACAAATTGTTGAAGACTGCAAGAGAATTCTGAGGAAGTGTTCTTACGCTCTTCTCTAGGCTGTTCTTACACTCTTCTCTAGGCATCAGCTGTTGTCAGACAGGATACTGAGAAGAGTGGAGCTTTCATCAGGCCTGGTATGACCCTTTCTGATCTGCCTTCTGCTTCTTTGCCCGTTTAGGACAGAGAAGGGTTGGCAGATCATATTCTTCATGTAAATTAGTAGGTTAGGTTGAAGACTGCTATAGAAATGAGGGGTCAACTTGAATCATTAAGAATAGCTTTTATAGGAGATTGAGACCACTTTCAGTAAGACAGATTCAGAATAGAAACATTAACTTAAGCAGATGTTGTTGTAAGGGTTCATAGAATTTGGGAGGAGGTTGTATCCTACCTTACTGGAGAATAACTTCCTAGGTAGACAAGCCTTGTGCCTTAAGTCTTAGTCAGGATTTCAGCTCTGAAGGCGAGCTCTAAGATAGGCTTATTGCAAACAGGTGTTTGGGACAGGTAGCAGTAGGGTGCGATTAGCAGCAAGGTAGCAAGTCCTCTGGTGATAACACACAGTTTAATCTGTGTTTGTCCCTTTTAACTAAGAGTAAATTACCACAGAGTAAAGCAACACAACCAGACAACAGTTAGGAAACAACTAGTATATGCTATATGGGAACTCTAGCTGGCAATAATTAACTCTTGCCCCTTTTTTTTTTCATTGTACATGCCATTTAAATCCATGTTTTTAGTTGTTTTATTTTTTTCAATAATTCTAAGTTGCTCATTCTGAAATTTCCCAGGCAAGCTATTTGTCAGAGACTTTTGCAGGATTTTAGAAAAGTATTTTGCTCTCTTAGGGTAGGAAAACTAGTTTATTATGTGTGGATATAGAGGATGTGGCAGGAAATTGGTAGAATTAAACTACTATTTGAGAAGCTTTGAAACCTTTTTGCTTCTGGTTGATGCCCATCATGAGTGCTGGGGAGTTGTCCTTTTATTTTGAGGATGTGTATTTTTGTTCCACTGGTGAAAATAGTCTTCCAGTTTGGCCAAATAATATTTGCAAAAATGATTTATACTTCTCCTTTGAGACCTGCAGCATCTGAAATCTCCACAGACTGTGTACAATAGCTGTAATCTCAATGTTCAGCTCCTTGTGCTCTGCGGGTTTTTCACATTGTTCATTGTGATCCTACAATCTGAACTTGCTGTAGAAAGATTGCAGTTCCACCACTGTCCCTCATTCTGTTAGCTGAAGGGCAGAGGGCTGTGTTAAGGGTTTAAAGACTCCCTCTAACTGAAGGCTTCCCTGATACAATGCGGTATGTAAGGAGAATCTTTTCTGTGTAGAGACATTACAAGCTGTATTAAAAGAATGTGACTGCTGCATTCAAAGGCCTTCTTTATTGCATGTTCAAATAGTGTTCTGGAGGTGGATTTCTTACTTCCCCTTGACCATTTTCTTGTTAGTGATGCTTGTTAGTGCAGCATCTGAAATGCATGGTAAGCGTTAATTTATTCATATCACAGTAGTGTGAGGAAGTGTTATAAATCCACAGGGAGAGGTAAGACAAGGCGGGATTATGTGTCCAATGATCTTGATCCTACACGTCAGCATTTTGGAACAGAGTTTCCTTATGCAGAAAGACGATCTCTACTATTCCATTTTCAAAATTGGATGCTTTGTGTCTCTGTAAATTCAAAGTACGAAGATGGGGAGCTGGAATATGAGGGGTCTACATGGGTTGGCCGAAGAGACTTAATGTTACCTATGAATTCTGTAGGAGACCAGATTTGTAATCCAGAAGTATGGAGCTGCATTCTGCTCTCTACTGTGAGGCCACCTTTACTCATTGTACACACATTTTGCTTTGCTTTTCTGCAGCAAAGGGTCTCCTGCTAACTTGCCGTGCTTCCCAGCCTGTCTGTCCTGTGCTGTCATGCAAGTTAGTGCTGCAGCTGATGCACATCTTTTTCTGATATGGCAGTGCTTAAAATGTATGACACTCAGTTTTGGGAGGATGGTGACCCAGACAAAGTCTGTAGCAGACTGCCATGGCAACTTTTTACAAGTTTCTGTGACATAATCTTTATCAGGATGGCCTATATTCACAGTCTAGCACAGATGGAAGAAGATGTAGAGATGCTTACGTAGTCTGATCTGCCAGAAAGTCAAAAGGCAGCTTTGGTGAGCATGGACTAAAGAGTTCAGCTGTTGAACGTAATTCTAAAGTTCGCTTTTGTTTGAGAGCTGTTTTCCTCTTGACGGATGCTCAGAAGACTAAATTGCTCTCTAGGTCAGATGGCTCCCTCAGTATTCCATCTGGTGAAGTGAAACTACTTCATGTAGAATATGCTTTTCTTGCACACACTTTTCATGCCAGTGCCACCAGACAGTAATGCGACTGGCTTGCTTAGAAAGGATTGTTCTGTTTGCAGTATAATAAAAGGACGGTGTCAGCTTGATTTATTTATTTTAAAAATAAGATTATCTGAAATATCCATACAGCTAGGATTGCTCTTCCATCTGTTTTTTCTGCTGACTTCCATGCCTCTAAGAAGGCAGTGTGTATGGCACGAGTCCGCAGGATTTTTGAAGCATGGCTATCTGAACCACTTGTATGAAGACTTGTGCAAGTTATTAAACAGCATTGCATTTTGTAAAGGGTTTCTGTCCTAAGTTGTCATGATTTGGGGATCAACTCTCTTTGGAGCCTGATTTCTGGAGAGAGGCAGATGATGTGAATACGAGAGCATACCTGCAGAGTGCCATTTCTGTCCATTTCAGTAGGAGAGTTGTGTTATGTTCACCTCACAGCTGGCTCAAAGGATAGCAATTCCTGTTTCTAATGTTCTGGAAAAGCAGATGTGAGGTATAGTGAATCTCCCTGGTTTCAAGTTTACTTTTAACCATGCTACTGAAGCAATCTGCATTTTCTTAATTGTTCTACTTACATAATTGTAGGGTAAGGAAGAAAAAAGTATACAAAAGAATGAGACTGTTACGAAACCTTTAGGTATAGTACAAGGTTTACAGATCTCTTCTCCTCCCAGAGGATGCCAGCCCCCATCAGACTGCGGGAGTTGATCCGGACCATCCGGACAGCAAGAACCCAGGCGGAAGAGCGTGAGATGATCCAAAAGGAATGTGCTGCTATCCGGTCATCCTTCCGAGAGGAAGATAACACATACCGATGCAGGAACGTGGCAAAGCTGCTGTACATGCACATGCTGGGATACCCTGCACATTTTGGACAGGTGGGTCAGAGTTCAGTGCTTGCTGTGCTGTGTCCATAGGCCGGTCTGCTTTGGCACGTTGACTTGTTCGGAGCATTTCCTAGCTGCAGTTTTGCTGTCTGCTCTTTGGGATGTTTTGGGGTCTGCCTTCACATGTGTTCTGAAACTACATTAGTTGGTTTGACTTTGTTAGTGAGAGCTGCTGTTGGGAGACTTGTGTATTTTGTTAATGAGACTTAGGGTTAGTCTGCTGTTGGCAGACTGTCTGCTCCTCACCACCCATGTTTCTGCAGAGCAGTAGTTCTTAACCACAGCCCAGTACATATGGATATTTCTAGATGGGTTTAAAACAGCACTTTGGAATTCTGTCTCTGGAAAATACCAGATGCTTCAAAGGAGGTTCTATACCCTTTTCTGTTCTAGGCAGATAAGAGCTGGTCTGTTCCCAGCAATAAGGAATTGGTGTTCCTTATGCCCATCTTAGTGAGGTGACTTGAAGAATGCTGGTAGGAATTTTCCATCTCTTGGCTTATTTTTGATGTGCTTATTTTTGACACCATTAGATTGTGGAAAAGGGAGACAGGAAGATGAGAGTTCTTGATCTACAAGGTGTCTTTGAAGTTGAGCCTTTTGTGCAAGTTCGGTCATCCTTTGCGATTACTGATGGTATTGTTCAGAGTGTTTCTTTGTTCTAGGTTTTCAGCCCCTGTAAACCTAGCAAACTGAACTCGCTTTCTTTCAGTCTTTTTCTTAGGAGTTTGTCACCCTGCGCTATCTGGGTGTTCCGATGTCACAAGTTCTTGCATAGCTGAGTTGTATGTTGATGCCAAGCAGTTGTGAGCACCAGGCCTTAGCACGCCCTTTCTCTGGCACTTCAACTTTAATTTTCTTAGCAGTATCCTGTACAACTTTACCCTCCTGATGTGTGTGCGCTTCTTGCATCTCACCTGTGTCTGTGCGCTGATCAAGCTTCCCTATAGCCAGGGACCATGAAAATCTTTTCATGATGCCGCGTGTGTTCGCCTGCGCATGCCTCCTTTACCTCCTTTAGAATGGATCTGTGGCAAGCTTGTCTGACCCCTCCTCAAACCTGTTGTGTTTGCTTACTTGCTGCCCCAGCTAATTTGTAAAGCAGGTTTACAGGATGTGTTTGTGAGGGATAGGGCTCTCACCTGTTTGGAGAAGCCATTTCTGCTACTTCCTGTCTGGAACGCAGGTATTGGTTATACTTTATTAGCTATCTGTTAGAGAAAAATATTTTGGTGTGTAGTAATGTCAGAATATCTCTGAGGGTGATGTCTTTTTGCAGTAAGAAAGTGTTAAGTTAAAAAATGAGTTATCAGTTACATTCTTAATCAGCTGAGTGCAAGTGGCAGCTATGCGTGTTATCTAGGGAGCTCTTGGACACAGCTGACATTTCTATGTGGTGAAAGGGAAGTTTGTAGTGGCTACAGCCATATAGTGTATGATTTTAGTCAAGCTTCAGGTGTCCAAATACAGATTATGGAGCAGCACAAAACCTTAACTATCTCTGGCTGTATCTAAGGTTTACTTAGCTAGCAAGTCAGTTACAGACCATAAAAAGTAACAACTGTTTTTTGACAGCTTAACTTACAGAGCACCAGTCCTCTCTGGTAGGTAGATGGACCCGTTCAAGCCTGGTTCAGAAGTTTCTAGTGCGTATCAAAATGACACATGATCTAGAGTTCCAAATCTTTACTTTTGTTTTAATGATGGATCTCTCGTTTCTATAAGTACATTATCTTTACTTTGTGATCTGACATAACCCACATCTGGCGTATCTGAGGTCATGGAAGGCCACAGTGTCTGGCTACTTCCTGCTGGCTTGCTGGGAGCTTTGGACAGGTCATTTAACCTTTCTTTGTTTTCCAAATCACCAAAATGGGAATAAAATATACCTTTAAAAATGCGTTCTGAGAGACCTAAATGAGTAACCATCAAAATTCAGACTGTTTCTTCTCTAGCTAAGAAGTAGTTTAAGCTAATTCTGTCTTTTTTTTTTTCTTCTTTTTTCCTTTTTTTTTCCAGTTGGAGTGCCTCAAGCTCATTGCCTCTCAGAAATTCACCAGACAAGCGCATTGGGTATTTAGGTGCCATGTTGCTGCTGGATGAGAGACAGGATGTCCATCTTCTTATGACCAATTGCATCAAGAAGTAAGGATACTACCTCTCTCTCCATCAACACATGCTTTGAGGTTTCAGAATCTGAAAGTACACTCCTGACAGTGGTATTTTGAGTACTTCCCTTTTCTTCCCTTATGTTAGAAAACTGGTATCTTCAATTTGTTGTATGCTGTTGACTGTACAAGACTGTTCTAGTGTTGTACTATGTTGGATGAGTCTGTCTGTCAACCTTAGAGAGAGGAGGAATGTAAAATTGCATTGGCCCTGAAGAGATGTGTGTGGCAACAACATTTCATGTAGCTACTCTGGAGTGTGGTAGTATGTGTTTCTGGAGGTCAAGTAAAGATAAATAAAATCAGGAAGATGAAATGACCATGGTAAACTGTTCAGCCAGCGCGGAAGACTTTCTAATCGTCCTCACGAGCTCTCTTCGATTCCTGCAAATTAGTTATCTTCCAGCTTACAGTAGGAAGGAGCCAGGCAAGCAATAATGCAGCCTCAGTAAAGGTCCGTGCACGTTTTAGATATGATGAATCAGGATGTTTTTATAACACTGTTAAAACTCTGTAGACAGGACTGGCCATTATATGTCACAAAATCATGTATTGCTGCAGCCATGTAGTCCTGTGTTTTGTTTACTTGACTTCTGCTGATGAGCTCTGAAGAACTGGCTAACTTCAAGGACCAAGGCTGTGTATCCTGCTTTCTTTTAAAGGTTGGCCGAATGGTCCCCGTGAATGGTTTTCCTTGGAAGCAAGACAGCACCTTGGGATGTGCTATCTGCTTGGCATCTTGCTGAAATCAGACAAGAGGGAATGAGAATTTTTTTTTTTTTCCCCCTAACTTTTTTTTTCTCTCAGGAAAATGCTGTTAAACTGGGACTGTTTTACATTATAGTTTAGTAGATGATGATTGGTGCATTCCCCAATAATGCTCCTTTTCAAGATGGTTGGGAGCAGTAGTGGGGTTCTAGTTGATTTACCCTGAGGCCTGCTGGGTTATGTGTATGTGTCTTGTTTTTACTATTATTTACTTGTAGAACATATGCCTCCCAGGTATTAGCAAGGAAAGTATTGATCTTCAGTTAGTCTGTGGCCTCAGAGTGCTTGGAAAAGGAGCCTGATGGAACTGTGGGCCTGAGGATCTGCTAACTTTGGACCTAGCGTCCAGGAGAGAAGAGACATTTGGCTAAAGATTTTTTCATTGAAACGTCATACCTGTGAGGCTCTTCCATTAGAACCAGGCTGCTAGGCTAACACCTCTTTCAATTGTTTGTGCTAAAAATGATTGAGTGTTGTAAGGGTGTCGAGAGTTTGAACTGGAAATGGGTCAGACTGAAATTGAGAAAGCTGGCTTCCATCCAGCTTCCCACCACCTCAGTGGGTTGTTTGTTGCTTTCTTTTTTCCTTTGGTTTCTGTATCTACTGCTTTGTCTTGCTTTTATCTAGACATTAAGCTATTTGATTTATGGCATTGTCTTTCATGATTTTCTAGCAAGACCTAGATTTTTGATTCAAAAGTGAGCACCCCTGTGAAACACATACTTGCTATAGACATGGCTTTAATCAGCTGCCAAAAATTTTTTAAAGCAAGGAAACAGAACCTAACCCATTCAGTGGCATGTGCTATCTGTTCCTTCATCTGCATGTTGCCATAGCTGCTTGATGTTACAACCAGAATACTGTCACTTGCTCTTCTGCACGTTGTGCTCATTTACATACCACTTGTTTCCCCAGCTCCACCATCATGCAATCCCCAGCTCCCTCACCTCCCAGACCGGGAACCATATTTTTTACTTTCTTCACCATTGAGTCCTGATACTGTAGTGACATGGGTACCAAATAGTCTGATGGAAGAGTAGCACAGAATCAGTTTAAAGGGCTATTGAGTTTGCCAGGTGGAAGCTATATTGCCCTGTACGGAGTGTGACATTGGTAGGTGGCCCCATGAATAGCATCTGCTGTTAGGTGGTTTAACTTCTGACTGACTGCGGTTAGTGACTTCCTTAGGCATGTGAATGGTTAGGATTGCTAAACAAAATTCCTGTATGGATTATTTTCAAGGTGTGCATGTGGTGGGGGTTGTGGTTTTTTGCTCAGGATAGAGGATATTTTTACATAGCTTTTGTATACTGTTTGGTTTCTAAATGCAGAAGCTAAAGCCTATTCTGGAATGTGTTTAAACGGGGACAACCCACCTCAGGACTGTACTTCATGTTAGATTCTTTTCTGCATGCAAGTTCCAAAATACAACATTTTGTCTTTACCTTAGAAGTTTTAATGGGATTCTGCGTGGTCTTCCCTCTTCTCAGCTCAACCTCTAGATACCCACTGATAGTTTTAACCAAGTATTTTATCTTTCTAGTTGAGGATTCTAAGTAGAAGTAATAGCAAACCCTGTGGTACATGGACTCATAGCTGCTCTTGCTCCTCAGTCATGCTCCCAAATAGCTGAGAATCTGGAGACTTCTTCTGGGCCATGTGTGCGGCTGGTTAGATGACTGTAGATATAAATGCTTTTTTTTTCTTGTATGTTTAGGTTCTCTGTATACATACTGATGAGCTTTTTTTTTCCCTTGTTCTCCTTTACAGTGACCTTAATCACAGCACGCAATATGTGCAGGGGCTGGCACTCTGCACTCTTGGCTGCATGGGCTCCTCAGAAATGTGCAGAGACCTTGCGGGAGAGGTGGAAAAGCTCCTCAAAACTTCCAACTCCTATCTTAGGAAGAAGGTACTTAGGAAACTTCTGAATACTTTTTTATGGATTAAAACTCAAGACTGATTGGATACCTGCTAATATCTGCAATACTAGATGGCTTGGACAGAGCTGGCTGAGTATTTTCCCAGTGTGCAAGATAGACAGAGGTCCAAACTCCCCGTCTGGCTCTAGCAAGAATGTGTCTAAGGCTCTAAAAGACAAGCCTCCAACAGGCGAGCAGTCGTTTCTATTTTGGTGCTCTCTACCTTAAGGTTAGTCATGGTTATGTGAACACCTGCCCGTTCGCAAATGTTAACCCCAGACTTCTAGTAGTCAGTTTTATTTCTCTATCTTCTCAGACAAGTCCAAAGAAATTTTGATCATTAACAGTGCAGGTTGATATGTGAAGATTCAAACCTATTTGATCTCTTCTGTTGATGATGATGATGATAGCAGCATGTGAGGTAGAAGGGCTTGAAACAAGCAAACGATTATAAATTGTCTCACTTCCGTAGCAAGTGTGCGATAGCATCTGCAAAGTGTAATCACCCTTGGTCTTTTAAAATTTTTTAAATGTTAAGTCTTGGGGAGGGTGGGGAGCAGTAAGGTTTAGGAAGAGATGCATTGTTACTTCTTTGTCTAGCACTGGATCTAGAGAAAGATTGGAGAGAAGGCAATGCTAAGAGTATTGCTGTGTTCTGGGAAGAGGTCCTTGATGCACTTCATTCTCAAGGAGCTGCAAAGAGTAGTGTCTGCTGTTGCTTCTGTAGAAAAAGTAGGCAAATTTTTTTGCAGTATAGTTTTATTTTTCATAGGACCCATCATCTGCGGTAGGAAGTTTTTGTGGGGAAGGAAATGATATTCAAGGGAAAGAAAGTTAGCCATAATTTGACATAAATTTAGTTATTTGCTTCCAATGCATTATCCCCTCCCTAGGAACTGGAAGACAGACTGAAGTAGCCCAATTAAAGGCAGAGCTGCTTTGCAGTTAGTATCACTTCTGAAGTGCATAATGTAAAAATGAACCATTGCTAGTGGGTGTATTACTTTGTAGATCAATACTTTGTTTTCCCCCTCCTCACTGGTAGTCATTTTATTGAACTCTGCTCTGTGATGCTGTTTAGTATCACTTGTAGAGAGATGGAGAAGGTACCATAAACTTTCCAGGCCTTTGTATACCATGAAGTTGGTAACAGTTCCCACAGTGCTAGATGTTCTCAAAACTTCGCGTTGTCATTACAGTATGTACTAACAGAGCTGTTTTTCCTATACAGGCAGCACTGTGCGCTGTTCATGTTATTAGAAAGGTGCCTGAACTCATGGAGATGTTTCTGCCAGCCACCAAAAACTTGCTGAATGAGAAGAACCATGGTAATACCTGAGACTCTCTTTAACAGTGCTACCCCATTCTTTCCAGGATAGTGTGCTTGCTACCATTTGTTTGGAAGGAACTTTTGAGGTGTACTTGTATGATTTGTTTCTTCCCATTTCTATGCAGTGAAAGCAAATGTCATTCAGAAGGAAGGGGTGTCTGTGACTCTGCTAGTCAGCAGAACTTTTACATGGCACAGGTGACAAAAGGAACTCTTTCACTGTGTTTTGATACACTTCAGAGTGGGTGGAATGGGAAAGTTTGTGATTTTTATCCAATACAGTGCCTAAGGGGACTCTAAAGAGCACTTTTTAGGTTTCTTTTTTTTGTGTCTTCTGTTAGCAGTTAGCACTGTAGGATTCTCTGACATCATTTTAGCAGGCATTCCTAGGACTGAGGACACCTACATCACTGTCAGGAGAGAGTCTTCAGTGCTGTTTTTCATCAGAACTACATCATAAAACATATTCTTAACTTCAGTGGTCCTTTGCAGAATGATTCCGTTTTAACGCATTTCTTGCACGAGTGCCTTTATTTAAAGAGAAGTATCCTATTCACACTTTGACTAGTTTGTATCAGCCTAGTGCTAACTTCCTAAAGTCTTAGTCCTGTAGCACATCTGCAATGAGCATGTGCCCTAAAAAAAATAGGTGGGTGTCTACAAGATCTACAGTAGGTGTCTGCAGTGCTGAAAAACCATCACAGGGTGAAAGTTCTGTCTCTAGACACAGTAGTGTAAGTGTCAACAATAGTATTGGGAACAGTAGCTTCCTGAGAAGCTATTCTTTGGTTGGTTTGGGTTTGTTTCTGCATGTGTGGTAAATCTTTGGAGTACAGGACAGCTGGCATGTGGAATGTGGTTGTGTGTGTGCAGTTAGTTTTCCTTGATTTAATAAAACATGATGAGAACATTTTAGACAGGCACTGCTTCAAACAGGCAGATCCTCTGTCTTTGTCTTATGCAACCCTGAAAAGCTGAGAGCTGTCTGCTCCCTCTGTTCCATCTTTAAAGGTGCGAATGCTTCTCTTCAAGCCTTGGCCAAGCACAGAATTGAGTCTAGGTTCACCTGAATTCAAGAACTGGATCATCCTTTCTGCTTTCCTCATCCTTAAAAATCAGCACCTCCTTGCCAGTAGTTATAGCCATGGGCTTTGTGTTGAGCTTTCTCTGGAGCAGAGTATGTATGATACCCCTTCAGCAGCCTCTTGGGGAGGTCTCAGTGATAAGTAAGCAGTGTGAGTGACACGAGCTTTAATAGATAGGTATCTGTGCTTAAAACTGATTTTGGATAGAACCTGCAGTAGGTCAGAAGGCTACATAGATTGTGGAATATAAATGTCGTCATCATTCTCATCTGTAGAAAACATTGCTTATTAAGCAGGCTTCTAGTCTCTTTCTGAGTCAGGAGCTCTCCAGTACAGCCTTAACAGCTACAGAAAATTAATAACTGGAAAAGCATCTGGAAAGGATTGTTGTGTTATGGCTGAGTGTGGATGTAAACTCATGCTCGTTGTTGGAATGTCACACTTTACAAGGTTCTCTGTCACTAACAAGTTATCAAGCATTGACTCTAGTTAAATGGTTTGTAACCAATGTGCCTTTTCTAGCTATTTTCAGAGATGCTTTGATTGGGTTTCATTAGGGCAGGGCGCACAGCAGCTGGCTGCCAACGTGCAGACACTGGCTTGACCAAGCAGTCTGCTGTAGTCTTTCCCTAGACTGAGTTCTGAGTCCTTCTGCGGAAGGCCCGATTCAGATCACGTATTATGGTTGGGTAGGGTACTGAAATTAGAAGACACAATTGGGAAGCATGAGGACCCCAACACTTACAATGCGATAAAACACGTACTCTCCTCCTGGAGTCTTATGTTTGTATCGAATCATAGAGTGGTTTGGGTTGGAAGGGACCTTAAAGATCATGTCTATTACCATCTGACTGAAAAAATTCCTGCAGCACAGTCCAGTTTCTCCTCTTCTTTGGCCGTGGCTTTAAGATGTGAGCACATTGCAGTCTGCTTTCCCTTGGGCACGCCTGCAAGCGCAAATATATTATGGGGTAGATAAGTTGGATGCAAGAGAATATTTTTTTTTTAATGATCTCCTGTTGTTCCCTAAGGATCTTTGTCACATGTCTGTGACCAATGAAATTACATTAAATGTAGATACTTTTTACCTCTTCTCCCCCCTCTTGCCTTTAAGGTGTTCTTCACACATCAGTTGTCCTGCTCACAGAGATGTGTGAGAGAAGCCCAGACATGCTTGCACATTTTAGAAAGGTAAGTGTGAACCGATAATATCGCAGAGTTCATATTTGTGGTTTTGTTTGTGGTGGGTTGGAAGGGTGGTTTTGTTTTTTAACTGACGCGTCCTCTTAGTCTCTCTAATGAAAGCACTGTGAATGTCTTAATAAATCCTTAACTGCTATTTGGGTGAAGAATTTAATGATGCTGTCTGTTATCAGTTTTTTTAAAAAAAACGTTAAATTTAGGAATTTTGTGTGTATCTAGCTGTAATCCCCTTCAATAAGTGGGTAAGTTACAAAGCATCAGTCTTAAGACTGTGCAGTATGAAACTCATCCTGAAGTTGGATTTAAAGTGTCCTCTGATGTTCCCTTAGGGTTTTTTCCACTCTTTGTAACTAACTGCCTAGTGACATTGGAATCACAAATGTATTAAAGAGGCAAAGATGAAAAACTGAAGCTTATACCGGTACCCACATGCCTTAACCACAACGACACAATTTTATAAACTCAGGTCAAAAATAACTACAGAAGTAGAACTTCCATTGGTACCTCGTCTCTGGTGGATGCTGTATTACTATTTTCTGCTTTAACTTAAGGGTTTGAGAGTCAACGTCACTCTTCCACCTGTGGTTAGGAATGTTTGCTTCTCCTTCCCCCGCCCCCAGCACAAACTTCCTTATGCCGTTTGCTGTGCTTTGCTGTGCAGTATTGTTGCCACATGAAAGACTACCAATAGAAGGCATCTGAAAATTGCATTGATTGTCATTCAGACTTCTTGGTCCAAGAAGGAGAAATTGGACAAAGCTGGTTAGAACAGAGCTGGCCATTTGTTCCTCTGAAAGTCTTAAAGGTGCTTATTTATTTGCATGCCCGTTACTGTCTACTGGCTTGTCTATATCATCAGGGGTTTCAAACAGTACATCCTGTGAGCATCTTAGCATTTTGCCATTTGCATCTTCCCGTGCCCTGACTGCCAAATGTCAAAGCAGGAGTGAAAGTGGACTAGGGTCATCTTGAAGGTAGCCGTCCTGCTATTATCGCTCAGCTAAGATGGTAGTCATGGGAAAAAGAGAGAAGAGCTGAGCCCACAATGGTAGGTACTAGGTACATTCTTCTCTAGCTGTCTCTTGTAGTTGTTTATGCTGTGAAGGTATAACATTGATCCCTAATGCCTGCTTCTGTCTGTTTGTCCTTGTTGTCTGTTTGGAATCCTGCTGTGTGTTAGAATGAAAAGGTAAGAGTTAATTCTTCTAGATGGTGCATGCTTGCCTTGAATCTGTAGATGTTGTCTCTTGTGAGGCAGTGCCTCTTAATGCCACATTTGTGATTGATGCCACATGCTTAGGTCAGTTGTACTTGTCTAATGCTTTTGTGTGCTGCTCTTGTCTTGTCACTAAACCTCTGTACCCATGGCAGCCCTGAATCTCAGTTGTGGCCTTCTCCAACATGAGGGCCTGCTTTCCTCAAGCTCGCTCTCATTTGAGGTAATACTTGAGCCCTGGGCTTTCTTCTTACCACAAACTGGGCTTTGTGTTTTGCCTGAATCGTGGGGCGGCCTTTGGGTGATTCCCAAAGAGAGCAGGAGAGACAGCCACCTGTAAGTGGGCTCATTGTCCTGCAGAGAGGTGCTGAGTACAGCTGCACTGCTGGTGTTTTTCATGGGTGTCATTTGACTACAGAAGATTGGGGGGTGGCCTTCAACCGATCTCCATGGCTGTAATGTTTCCCTTTGTTCTGTCTGCAGTCCTGATAACTCTTGCATGTTAGAAGGGCAAAGAAAATGTTAATCAGGTTCTAGGAATGATCCAGCAGATCACTTTACTTTGGTTTCCTTTTTAAGGGATGTAATAGGAAAGTCATGGTTCCTTTTGTTTGTTGTGTTTTATGAAATTCACTTTTTCAGAGGCGTGCGTATTCCTGAAGAGCAAAAGGTAGGAATAAAAGAAATGATGGGAAACCTTGGCTGGTTTTCTTCCTGAACTGTACCACAAATGTACAGGACTTTAGGCCAGGAGACATTGCCCATTTAATATGTCCACATGCAGCTGTTGTGCTCTCTAAGTCACGTTGTGCTTTTGGCATCTTCTGCTACTACTGTCCTGAATCTGAAGCCCATCTTGATTTGATGTTGTCAGAAGTGGCAATTTATCTAAACAATCTCTGATGTGGTAAAAATTAAGCGTGAATGCAATCCCTGACCATAGTAGGCATACGTGGATGCAGGAGAAGCCCATCTCAAGGATGGGAAGATCTGTGAAGTCTTAAGGGTGAATTCATTGGGAAGGGTTTTGTAGAGAACTTCTTCCTGCATGGAGTAACTGTTGTGCGTGGAGCCGAGCGAAAGAATGATGCTGTCCTGGTGCTAGCCATGCTTCAGGAATGAGAAATCCACTGAGTGTAGCCACCATAACCTCTGTCTGGTTTGTCACCTCATCTCCAGCCAGTGTCTGGATCGTTTTAATAATACCAGCACGGAGAGTGACAGGAGGAACTTTCTACGGAAGGAATAAAGCTTGTAGAGATGTACATCTACATCATCCACCAAAAATGGTTTTTATCTTACAGTTCAATGAAAAGGAGTCCAGTTTCTGTCCTTCAGTCTTAAGGTTTTTCATAGAATGTGTTGGAAATGAGCTTCCATTTCATCCCTGAGGACTATTTATTACTCATAGCTGCTATGAAGGTTTTTGGAGATAAATACTAAGTTTATTATAGCTTGTCTGCTCTAATGACTGGCTTATTTGCCATGTTCTGCCCTAAATTACTTGCTCAGCCTGTGTGAGATACTACAGAGAAATGCTATTATGGTTCCTCAGAGTTGCCCTGGCAGATGAAGTGCATTGCTAGAGATGCCTAAGATGGACGGGGCTGAACCAAGCTTTTACAAATAGGTAGCATTTCTTCAAAGTTGTGTACAAGTCTTGAAAGATAACTTATTCCTGTGGGAAGATGTCTACTGGAGACCAGTGCCATTAACATCTGAGGAATCTGAGCTGCTTCTGAAGATTTTAACCTGCACAGTTGGAAAAAAAGTCTGAAATATGACAGTGTAAGTTGATAGGATTTTGTGCTCCTGAATCTGGCATAGTAAGCAGTGCTTCCACCAGGTGCTCTGCTATTATGCAGACACATAAAAGCAGTGAAGCAAAGAATTTGGTCAGCTTAGTGTTGCTGCTCTTGACAAAAAGTTTTGGATGAAGAGTAGGAGAATAGACCCTGGTGCTGCTGGCAGGGAAGAAGTAGTCTAACAGAGCCCTGGGGGAAAGCTGGAGAGAAATCCATTCTCTGCACTATTTGGAACTTTTGGAAGGGAAGGAGATCACAAAAGCTTTTCTTTCTAGAAGCTAAGTTGGATGGAGTGTGGAACTTGAAGGAATTCTTAGTAATTTGCTCTAATTATAGCAGTACAGTACTTGAAAAGATGAAAACTCTTGGCTATGCCTGTTGCATCCATGGACATGTGTGCTAAATGTGAGTCAGGAGACAAAGTAAAGCCCCCAAGCGAAGTCCTGGAGTTATGCCATTTTAATAGGCCCAGCACAACCCCTTTTCATGAAGAGAGGAATTTAAGGTGGTATTTTTGCTCAGGTCTCAACTGCCAAGCTCTGATAGATTTAGTATTTTAAAGATTGCAGTATGGTGCTCAGGTCTCAGCTTAACTGTTTCGGATTGTGCCCTAGCTGAGCTGTATGTATTCGTGTAGTATCAGCTCTAGGCATGCAGGTTGAACTCTGTGGAAGAGTCCATAGACTGACTTGCTTTCAATTGCAAGATTTGTTCTTGGACCTGTACTTCAAAGCTGGAGGAGGGACAGCACCCTAATAGGATAACTCTCTTCTTCACAGCTTGTTCCCCAATTAGTTCGTATTCTGAAGAACCTTATCATGTCTGGATATTCACCGAGCATGATGTGTCCGGGATCAGTGACCCCTTTTTGCAGGTAAGAACTGGTGAAAACGGTGATCGATAACTTTAACTCTAGTGCTGTGTTTTGAGTCTGAGGTGTGATGAGGGGTTACCTCAGGCAGCTGTGCTAATTTTAACATTTTGTGTCTTTGTCAGAGATGATTGTGCAAATGCTTTTCATCTCCTTTAGTGAAAGACACCCTCCTTAGTTTAAAGAGCAGTTGTAGTGCCTTGTCATATTATGTGAAGTTGTGATGAAAAGGAGGAGCAGCAACATGCCTTGGTCCTGCAAGGCTGTGAGTAGTGGGGGTACTCTTAACAGATCTGGGTAGTGGGAAGAAAATGAGCACAGTGTAAGCCTGTTCCTCTTGGTAAAGGTCTTATTAAGCATCAGCATTTGCTTAGGAATGGAAATCAGCAGCTTGGTTTACTACTTTGGCCACTCTTCAGGGGGCATTTCATGGCCCCCGTGTAAAACACCACCAAAAAACGAGCTTTTCTTTGCTTTGTT
Organism: Bucorvus abyssinicus; assembly: GCA_009769605.1. Lineage (NCBI taxonomy): Eukaryota > Metazoa > Chordata > Aves > Bucerotiformes > Bucorvidae > Bucorvus > Bucorvus abyssinicus. The sequence goes on from CM020040.1 coordinate 22,187,535, forward strand.
TTATCAAATAGGTACGAATCCTGCGGTTACTAAGAATTTTAGGGCGAAATGATGATGATTCTAGTGAAGCGATGAATGATATACTTGCACAGGTGAGGTCTGAAAGGTTGACGAGCAGCTTAACCTTTCTCTTTTGGTTTCTCAGTAATTTGCGTTCAGCAGCACGGGTGAGGGTACAAGCTGCTTGCTTAGCAGGGTTGAATTTTGCTGCAGGAGGCACATGTTCATAGGTGGGATTGGTGAAGTTTCACTGCCTGTTCTGCAGAACAGCACAAAGGGGGTCTGCCTTGGATGCGTTGGAGTTGCTTATTTTTCTTTTCTCCAGGTTGCCACTAATACAGAAACAAGTAAAAACGTGGGAAATGCCATTCTTTATGAAACTGTGCTGACTATTATGGACATAAAATCTGAGAGTGGACTGAGAGTAAGTTGCCTTTGCTACGGCTTTATTTTTTTTCTAGGCTTGTAGTAGAGAAATTTGTGTAGAGGACATGAAGCAAAGTTGTTACACCCAAATATAACCCTGCAGTTGGCTTTAGATAAGACCATGGATTCTTCAGAAAGTTTGTTGTTGGGGGGGTTTTTGTTTGTTTGTTTGTTTGTTTTTGGAGGCTTTTTTAATAACAAAAATAAACCCGGAAAACTTACTGATGACTCTGTTCCCTTGAGTGCAGGAGAGAGCCTGTGCTGTGTTTGTCTTAGCTTTTTCCTCTGCTTAGGCAGCCTCTAGAGCTCTTTATGCTTTTGGCCAAGAACTGCAATGGTAGCTTTGACAGATTGCCTTTAAAATCATCTTGAAATAATGAAGATGACCATCAAGCCTTTTCTGATCACTGACCTTCCCTGATTCTTTCTGCAGGTGTTAGCCATTAACATCCTAGGCCGTTTCTTACTAAACAACGACAAAAATATTCGGTAAGTTGTGTGAAGTGTGTTTTGGCAACATCCAGTTTCAAATGTGTGAGAAACAATTACACAAAGCTTATGCTGAAGCAGAGCTTTCCAGGAGACCATTCTGGGAAGCGCTGTTGTTGGGGTTAGTATGACCGCCCAGCTTTCTTCCTTCTTGGTGCGTCCTTTTCTCTGTGCAAATCTCAACTGTGGCCCCACCCTTCTAAGTGGATGAGTCTGGGTGTATGATCTACTTCTGAACATGTGATTTCTTAATCTAGTCAAGTGTTTTTTCCAAGAACCTGTGAGTCTCCAGTCTTGTCCCAACTGGGCTGTGGTAATATTCAAATCAGAGTTGACATTGGAGATCTGACAAAGTTCTGTGTTTTCTGATTTTGTGCTCTTGGCAGCAAGGAAGTTTCGTTGTGTCCCTATAAATCTGGACATGGAATTGCTGCAACTGGTAGAATTAAGTCCCATCTCTAGGCATTTTGATTGCAAATCGTGGTGACTCAAGCCTTGGGAATTGCAACTCATGCTACTTTGAGTGTATGATCTGCAGAGTTCTAATCTTTAGTTGTCATGTCTTTTCAAAGCCTTCGTGAAGCCTGGCCAACTGACATGAGCCGGGACAGGTGCTTGTCCAGTCAGCAGAATATTGTTAGGCGTGTTACAGTTTAGTACGGTCACTCACCTTTGAGGATGGGCCAGGCAATCCTGTAAGATTACCATTGGTTACGGAGTACGAGAGAGTCCTGTTCTGTTGCAAAATAAGACTTAAGTTTTGAGTGGTGTGAGTGTCTGTGCAGACAAATTAAGTGCCTACTGTCAACTATTTATTACCACGTGTCCTTATCACAGATACGTAGCTTTGACGTCGTTGTTGAAAACTGTGCAGACAGACCATAATGCAGTACAGCGGCACAGAAGCACAATTGTGGACTGCCTGAAGGACCTGGATGTATCCATTAAAAGGTAATTGAAATATCACTGAAATAGGCTTTCAAGGTTGACAGCCTATGGGCCGTGAGCAGGCCATAGGGGAAAATGATCATAATCTCGGGGTATTGTTAGAGAGACTATTATTAATGCATAGTATGGTTCATACTTTAAAGAAGGTAATGGAGATGTGCAGCCACCTTCTTGGGGAAGCTGCTTTTACATTTTATGCGTCTTGGATTGGAAAAAAAAAAGACATTTCTCCGTTTGCATGAGTCTTTCCCAAATGGAGCCTCAGAGGAGCTGAGATGCTTTCCACCTTGTGAGCACACCTCCATAAAGTATGACCCTAACCAAAGCTTGCAGTCTGACATGCTCTAGGTTGCTTTCGTTTCCCAGGTGAACAGACAGTGCCATGTTGCTTTGAAGCAGTGTTAAGCCTTCCAAATAATGTATTCTAGATTAGATTTGATTAGGCAGTGATAGAATTCAGACTTGACTTGATTGTTCAAGTAATTTGCTCACAAACCACATCCTGTTATGCATTCTTGGGGTTTGTCATTTAAATAGTGGTATGTTGCTCCTTCTCTGAGCAATGGGAGAGCTTGCAACCTTGCTTCTCACTACGGGAAGATGTTTTTCTGGAACTCTAAACTTCTTCCTCTGTTTCTTCTCATTACTTCAGTTATGTTCCTTTTGCTTATTATTGTGCCTTTCTCCTGTTTCTGTCAGACACTCATAGATACTCTTGAATTGTTAGATTTCACTTTTGCCCAACCTATGTGGACTGCTGCCCTTCTAAACTGAGTCTTTCAGCTTGTCAAGTGCTTGCTCTTTCTTGCAGAATTCTCTTCCTCATTGCTCTTCTTTCTGTAACTCTGTCTGAGCTCAGTGCGGCATACAACATGTCAGTGATGGGGACAGTTGCATCCCTGCTGCATCTTGTGGCATCTGTCTGCTGCAGGCCCAAATTTCATTGAGCTCTCTTCACATCATGAATATACTTTCAAAATCGCTCAACCTCTTTTTTCCATCTTGTTAAACTGATTAGATATGCCACAGGTGCTTGTTCTGATAGGCATTCTTAAAATTTAAGCCCATCTTTGAATCAGATCTAGATTTTTAACAGCACCGTTCAATCTGATATGTACAAAGTAGGAAAGAAATGGGATCTGTCTCACTTCTGAAACTTGTTTTGGAGCCATTATGTAATGGGTGTCATGTAATCTATTTTTACAGTTGCAATCTATCTCGAACCTCAAATTTGTATCTTACACGCTGAGCAAGTCAGGCTGCTGTTGCTGTTTGGTGCCAGAGCCAGCATGAGACTAGGCTGTGGAATCACAAAGCCCCATCTGGGTTTTGGGTAGAAGGCAACGAAAGCATTTTATTGGTGCCTGCCAGGAGAACATAGGTGTGCTACAAACGACAAAGCTCCGTGTCTCAGTGTTGTTGGGGGATGAAGCCTTTGAGTGATCCATCAGCAGAGCAAGATGTTGCCATGCTGACACTCATGCTGCTGACAATGCACTGTCTCCATTGAAGCGATGTATTGACTGGATGTCAGAGTCCCCAGGGAGCAAGTTGCAGGGCTGGGGCTTGAGGGAAAGACCTGGTAACTGGTTATCTGAAGCATGGCCCATTCTTATAATCTTTTAACTGTTGCAGCGCGTCTTTGGTCCAGGTAGTATAATTCAGAATGGCTTTGCCATTTAATTCAAGTGTTTTTGTCTGTCTGCTTAATGTGATCAAACCATACGATTAGGAACTTCATGACAGAAATGAGCCATGTAACATGACTGAAGGTAAGCGATATGTGTTGAGGTAAATGCCTGGTATTAAAATTGTAGAGTACCTCTGTGCACCTGCAGTATTGATACATCTGCTATAATGTGACTGAAAAGTTACACATAAACATGGAAAAACTTGTAACCCAGTGGGGTTAGGTGTCAGGAGTTGGGAACTAATTGGAGGGATGAAAACATTTCTAATAATGGTCCAGGTGTTCAACCAGCCACAGATCTAGATGATAACAGGTAACAATTTAGTTACGTATTTCCTCCCTAATTCTGAACACCTCTGTGTCTTCTAGGTCCCTGGATATTAGCTGGGTAAAAAGCAGATAACATATTTACAGTTCACAATTCTCTAGAAATCCTTCTTATTTCAATAATAACCAGGGAGATGTTGAGAAGCAGTGCTGTGTAGATGTTCTCAGACTCTTGAAAACAAACCCTTTGTGCCCAGTACCATTGGATTGGGTAATGTGTCTGGTCTAAGTTGGTGATGTTTCATGAACATTGGTAAAATACGAAGTGATCAGAAAAAAACCCTGTGTTCACGTAGGTTAGCCAGCTTGACTCTGGAGCAAAACAGAATCCGTGGGACTGCTCATGGGCTTGCTGCCAGTAAATACATGAAAGGATGACAGCATAACTCATGCATCTCAACGTTATGACTTTAACAAGAATTGCTGAAGTTAAACACACATTGAAGTCTGATACATGTGAAGAAAGTATATATTACAAAATAGACTTTAGGCCTTTTGGCATAAATTTGTATGTAATCTGCACAAGAGGCAGTACAGAATCACTGTACTCGTGAAGTAGTTCAGCAGCTATCCAGATGATTTCAAAAGATAACTGAAATGGGGGAGGAAGTTTTTGATGTGGTGTGAGGATGTTTCTTGTCTCCTAGCAGGCTATCTCAGTGACAGGCAGAGAACAAAGTATGGAGAGGACACAACTTGAGGGTTTGGGTTCTGGATTACAGGAAAAGCTCAGTTTTAAAGAATGTTCAGGGTTCTTGAAGGTGTTTTAATGCAGTGTTTTAATGCATTTTAACATAACTACTTGCCAACGTTGTACAGAGTTGAGTCACATTTGAAGATAGCAGTCTTCATTCAAAAATATCGGAAGAATGGGAGAGCTGTGCTAGAGTCAACCACGGAAGCTTCAAGCAGAAGGGCAAAGGACTAGCCTCTCCTCTCGGTGTATGCAACAAGGAAGAGCAAAGACCCAAGACTCTTGTCTAGTGGTGTCGGGGGGAGGAGTGCCTTTGGAAAAGAGCACCAGGGTAATTTTGGGTTCTAGAAATCTTACGTCATGTGACAGGATACAATACAGCATATCAGTTAATATCTTAAGTCTCTACTTCATTTGAATCTCTAATGTGTGGAGATTGAAACAAGTCTCTTCCGGATCCCCGAAGCTGGAAAAAGCGTATTGTAGCAGGTATTACTGCAGTGGTGTGTCAGAAGTGACCAGCATGCGATTACAAATCCTTGGACAGTTAGACCCTAACACTGATGGACTCTGTTTGCTGAAAGATATTGCTAGCCTTTAGGACATCTGGATAGGTTTTTCTAGAACACCCCACACCCCCACTCTCCCTTAGTGTTTTGGGGGATGGGTATGTATTGTCTGCCCATGAACAGGAAAATACTGGTACATTTAATGTGGAAGGCTGATCTCACAGGATTAATAAATGTTGTTCTCTTAATTAAAAGGTAAGTGCATTTGAGTAGCTGGACTTGTGTGTTGTTTTGGTTTTGCTTCACTAGGTGAAGATGCTTTATTGGTTTTCTGTCTCTTGCCCTAGGCGTGCAATGGAACTGAGTTTTGCTCTTGTCAATGGGAACAATGTCCGTGGAATGATGAAGGAGTTGCTGTATTTCCTTGACTCCTGTGAACCGGAGTTCAAGGCAGACTGTGCATCTGGAATATTTCTTGCAGCTGAAAAGTATGGGGTCAATTTACTTGCTATTAATTTTTTTGTACATCCTTGGAATTACAAGCATTTTGTGTGGTGTTCCTCCCCCTCCTCGCCCCCCAGGGGAGAACATGTTGATTGTCTCTTTTCTGTTTGCGGATCTGTGCGTAGTTTGTCAGTTTTAACGCCCTCTGAGGAACAGGACACGTTAGTGCCTGTGTCCCATATGGATAGTCCCCATACCTCTAAGCCAGTCTAGTGTATTGATTTCTGCTGCACTTTGGACCAAGTATTGCGCTGATATCCTGGCCCTGTCCCCTCTCCGCACACAGAGATTCGCTCTGGTTAGTTGTATGAGGGGAATGATCTCATTACTGTTGAGCCATTGTAATCAGCACCCTGACTTCAAAGTACTGTGTATGCTGGGCTACAGTGTACAGACATCTATTAATTCAGCTTTCCAATGTCAGTATTAATACAAAAAAGTCAAAGAACGTGAAGTACATGGTGTTTTGTTTTGTGGGGTGTTTTTGTTTGTGTTTTGTTGGTGTCTCCCCCTTGGGAAACAGTGCACCAGAAGTAACTGAATGGGGAGGTTCTGATGATGATGGGTTTCTTGCTGGTGTTGAAAGATAGCAGTTACTGCCCTAACCTGTTTTCTTAATTTTGTCAGATATGCTCCTTCCAAACGCTGGCACATAGACACAATTATGAGAGTCTTAACAACGGTAAGTGAAATTGCCTCTCTTGGGTATGACTGTGTAAAAAATTTTTAATTTTGTAGGAAGTTGCTCATCATGAAGTTCGAGATGGCTGTAAAGGCTGGCAGTTCACAAATGCTGCAGCACACAGAGGAAGTGTGCTTATATGGTGGGGACCCAAGGTGGACAGTCAGAAATGTATAAACTCAGTAAATATGACTGTTTTTTGAGAAGAAATGTGTGATTTCAGAAACACACAAAAGTACAGTGTGTATCAGAGTTTTTCTACTACAGTAGTCACATTAGCTTCTGACTTGGGACAGCGCTTATGCTGTTTGTGATGCCAATATACAGTGCTCTCGGGAATGCATGACTTGCAGAGGGAAATAGGGTGAAACAAGTTCTTGGAATTATTCCAAACTGAGTTTATCAAAGCTTCTTACCAAAACTGTATCAACAGCCTTCTAGTTCCTCTTTGGGTTTAATTATTACTCTACCTATGTGAATTTCTTTATAATCACCACAGCTGAAGTGGAACTGGAGTAGTGTTTTGGCAAACAAGAGGGAAGATATCTTGATAACTTGGTTAGGCAGTATGTTCCCTGAGGCAAAGGAGTGAGAAGAGACTTATTTTTTCAGTATGAGTGTTCAGATTTGAGAAGTTCATCACGAAGCGAGTCTGGCTTGTGTGCTTTTCTACCACCCTGAAACAGAGAAAAGTAGATTCCTTTGAACTGAGAATTGATTTCCATTAGAAGGTTGGCTGTGAGAATTGCTCTCAGATGACTTCCTTTAATAAAGTAACTTCCTTCTCTTGGCTGCTAGAGAACCCGTTTATGACGTATTCATGAGTGCCTACTGCAGACTCTTGCAGTCTCTATACAGTTTACCAGACTTATGAGAAGTACCACAAAAAGATGGCATCAGCTGTTCTGGTAGTTGACCCTGGCTGGACACCAGGTGCCCAGCAAAGCTGCTCTGTCACTCCCCTCCTCAGCCAGACAAGGGAGAGAAAATACAATGAAAGGCTCATGGGTCAAGATGAGGACAGGGAGGTCAATTTCTGTCACAGGCAAAACAGACTCAGCTTGGGGAAATTAGTCTAATTTCCAATCGAATCAGAGTAGGATAAAGAGAAAAGAAAATCTTAAAACACCTTCCCCCACACACCCCCTTTCTTCTGGGCTCAATTTCGGTTCAGATTTCTCTACCTCCTCCTCCTCTCCCCAGGCGTCACAGCGGGATGGAGAATGGGGGTTATGGTCAGTTCATCACACATTGTGTCTGCTGCTCCTTCCTCCTCGGGGTGGGGGGACTCCTCACAATCTTCCCTTGCTCCATCGTGGAGTCCCTCCCACAGGAGACAGTCCTCTACAAGCTTCTCCAATGCTAGTCCTTCCCTCAGGCTGCAGTTCTTCACAAACTGTTCCAGTGTGTGTCTTTTCCATGGAGTGCAGTCCTTCAGGAACAGACTGCTCCAGCATGGGTCCCCTGTGGGGTCACAGGTCCTGTCAGCAAACCTCTCCATTGTGGGCTCCTCTCTCCACAGGGCCACAGGTCCTGCCCGGAGCCTGTTCCAGTGTGGGCTTCCCATGGGGTCACAGCCTCCTTCAGGCATCCACCTGCTCCGGCATGGGGTCTTCCACAGGCTGCAGGTGGATCTGCTCCACTGTGGACCTCCATCGGCTTCCGGGGCACAGCCTGCCTCACCATGGACTTCACCATGAGCTGCAGGGGAACCTCTGCTCCAGCACCTGGAGCACCTCCTCCCCTCCTTCATCACTGACCTTGCTGTCTGTCTGCAGGGTTGTTCCTCTCACATAGTCTCACTTCCCTCTCCCGGCTGCTGTTGCACCGCAGTTTTTTTTTTTCCCCATTTTGAATCTGTTATTCCAGAGGAGCTACCACTGTCACTGACGGGCTCAGCCTTGGCCAGTAGTGGGTCCATCTTGGAGCTGGCTGCACTGCCCCTGTTGGACATAGGGGAACCTTCTAGCAGCTTGTCACAGAAGGCACCCTTGTAGCTCACCCGCTACCAAAACCTTGCCACACAAAACCAATACAACCATCTTTGCCCAGCTGGATTCTCACTTAGTTGACCTAATAGGGCTCACTTTCCTTCTTTTTGCCTGCTCTGCTCTTGATGCCGGAGGAGTGCCTGAACAGAACAGGCTTTGAACAGTACACACCTTCCCTGCAGTGCCACATCTGTGTCATTGTGTATTGCCCCACATACCTTCCTGGCCTTAAAGTGGGCTTTTCTCTGTGAGCTCGGTGTTCCTATTCTCTGACCAAAGAATGTCGTGCGGGCAAGTTCCTGGGTCCTCTGCACAGAGTCTGGCTTTGAGCAAGCGATTGACTAAGCTGCATTCTGTCCCCAGGGTGTCTTTGACTTAAAGCTTTCCATTGAACAGAGAAGTTTTTCTGTGTTGCTTTTTGTTCCTTCTGTAGCACAGGATTCCTGATGTCCACACTCCATCCTCTTGACAATTTCAGCATATCTACAGTATGGATTTCTCTGGGTTCATTGGGAAAATGCACTGTCCTGTACTTCTACCCATCTGAGCCTGCTCAAAATCAACCATAAAGCGCTTGGGGATGTGGAGGTTGATTTTTTTTTTTTTTTTTAAAATTACTATTATTTATTTATTTATTTCCATGCACATCAGGTGGCTTTGTGAAGGATATCAGCAAATGCTGGGTGTCACTGAGAAGTCGGATAGTGAAACTAACAGCAATTGTTCTTGCAGGCAGGAAGTTACGTTCGTGATGATGCTGTACCCAATCTAATTCAGCTAATAACTAATAGTGTGGAGATGCATGCCTACACTGTGCAGAGACTCTACAAAGCCATCCTTGGTGATTACTCCCAGGTAATACCAACATGGCCAGTTTCCTTGTTGCACTGCAATAAAGCGTGTTTAGCAGGCATCTTAGGATAAGTCAATGTCACACTGTCTAGCTCCAAGGGACAGATTACAGAGGAGGCATGTCTTCTGTAAATTCATGTTCTTTTTATTTTCTCTGATTCTCTTAATGGAATTCTTGATAGAATCAAATATTCCTGTTTCTTCTGCTGTGGAGAACTTCCTTGGCTCGAAGGAGGGCTAAGCCTGCTCTGGAAAATAGTGATAGTTTAATTTGCCATACAGGCATCCATTTATCTCTGCATCTGGTTTTTCTTCTTCTAACAGCAGCCCCTGGTGCAAGTGGCCTCTTGGTGCATAGGAGAGTATGGAGATCTTCTGGTGTCTGGTCAGTGTGAAGAGGAGGAACCAATACAGGTATAGCTTGGGAAAGAACAGTGGTGTACTGTTTGGGGCTGGAGCTGCTTGGTGCTGGCTCTGTGAGGGGAATGGCTGCAACAGCTTCTTAGCACTGGTGTCCATGCTGGTGATGGACCCTGGACTGGAATCTCCTTGCCGTGCAACAGGCATGGGCTGTGTAAACGCACGCTGCAAGGAGTGCAGCTACAATTGGCAGAGCAGCGTGGTTTCAGTGCTAACCTAGCTTGCACGGTACCTGCTAGGCTTTTAACTGTGTATTTTGGTGATAAACCTGCTCCTCAGTGTGTGGAACAGAAACAGTATTTACAACTAGTATCATAAGATCTTCACCTAGATGCATCTGTCTCATACACCCTGACCATAATGCTACAGTCTCACTGAGTTATGTAGGAGGTACACTGCAGGCGTTAAGGAAGAGGCAGGTTTTTGCAGTATTCCCTGGAAGGCTTGCTGCAAAGCTTCTCTGTGTCTCAGCCTAACCTTTCTGTGCCTTTTCAGGTAACAGAGGATGAAGTTCTTGATATTTTAGAAAGTGTCCTGATATCTAATATGTCTGCATCTGTTACACGAGGCTATGCTCTCACTGCCATCATGAAGCTTTCCACAAGGTTCACCTGCACTGTCAAGTGAGTTCTCATTGACCTTGTACTGCACAGGGCTCTGTTGAAAACGTTGTCTTCAGCAGAAGTATTCCTTGGACACGTTCTGCTTCCATGGTTTAGAAGTCTTGTTACTAGTTGGCTTCTACAGACCTCCCTTGCTTGCAGGGTGGAAGACATCCCCTGATTTGTACTGATTTCTCTGTGGGTGTCCTCTGCTGTGTAGGGACTTAATCCATGTTGCTGTTGCTTGCAAAATCCTTTGAGGGAGATAAGTCCTTACTTTTAGTGAACTGTTCTTTCTAGTTCCTTTTTCGGATGACGATGGAGAGAGAAATAGCCTTATTTCCTACAGATGACTTCTTGGTGTGGGTAGTTGAGCTTTCTTGTGATGTACTTTGTGGTGGTATATTAATCACCTGCTGATGCTGCTGTGAAGGGACAGTTCAAAAATGGATGTTGCATAGATGCTCCAGGGACACAGCAGTGACTACTGTATTAAATGAGTTACACAGGAACACCTGCTGAGTGTCTTCTGGATGACATGTGCTAATCCCTTCCTTATTGCTGCTAATTCCACAGTGTGGTTTTTGTTTTGTTTTGTTTTCCTCCTGCCCCCACAGTCGCATTAAGAAGGTAGTTTCCATCTACGGCAGCAGCATCGATGTGGAGCTACAGCAGAGGGCAGTGGAATATAACGCACTTTTCAAGAAATATGATCACATGAGGTAAGTGCTGATGAGTTTTGGTGTTTGAAAATGATCATTTTAATCTACTCTGATCTCCTATGTACTACACTTTGTGCTCTGAGAGCTTTGTCTGGTGATTTTGGTAGGATTACAGAGGAACTAAAATCCCTCCCTCATCTGTAGAGTTAGTGAGTGTTCTAAGAACTTAATGTATTGTTCTATGATCAGAGATTTTCTCTGCCAAAACATTTGCCCTGCTTTTGAGCTTGAAGTTGACTAGTTTTTACTTCTAGGTGTTGAATCTTAAATTTGCTAGCTGAGTAAGTGCAGGTAGCTTTTACCATGCTAGCATTACCACAGTCATTAGGTTCGAACTGATTTTTAAATGTCTTTGGAATAAACATGTGGAGATTCACTGACCTGTTCTCCTAAGCTGTGCTCTGAACTTGAGGTAAATTTTCCAACTGTTAATACTTTGCAGTTCTTCAGAACATCTTTTTAATTTACTGTGTCTTGTAGCTTCTGTTTAAAATCTCAGATTCTGCCACCAAAGGCATACTGTTTCACTGCACCACTCAGCACCCCTGTTTTACAAGTGGTGAGGATATTAACGTCCTTACACTTTACCATTTGAGAGGTCCCCATTCATCATTGCTTTGCTCAAGTGATTGTTCCTTTATGAGAAAGTGAAAACCTGCTTTGTTGCAGTAACAAAAGCTGTAATTCTTTGCAGAGTAGTTGTTAATCTGCTGTGTGTGATAATTGTTGATAAATAGGAGCACCACAGATTCTGTTCAGTGAGGATCATAAGACTGAAGGAGATCTTCTGGGGATTAACTTCATCCGCCCTTGAAAAATTGCCATACGGTTTTCTCTGATGGAGGAGCATCCATTTTAGAGTCTAGATGAGAGGACAGAGAGAAAACGGGTGCTACTGGACTAAACGTTGCCTGTGTCTGTAGGGGCCTCCAAACCTTGTTTCTCAAAGGCTCTTCACAATTACTTTTTGCCATAGGTACCATCCTGTTTGCTACGTGTAGGACAGAACATCCTTGTGATTTCCTCTTTTTCTTCCCTCCTTTGGGATCCATGGAGCAGTGTTAATGAGCTTGGGCATGTGAGCTCCCTAAGGCTTCACATGAAGCCTTATGAATGATTTGAGACAAATCCAGCACGAGGGACTTTTGATCTGAGTTGACCATTGCAGACAACAGCTGACTTTTCTTCAGAGCGGCAGTGTATGCTATTCATAGTTTTGGGAAGTGTTGCACTTCAGGGAAAAAAAAACATACGTGAACTTCATGGAGTTTTACAAGCTTTCCCCTCAGTGCATTTTGGTGTTCATTGCAGTGTAAAGGTCAATGTTTAATAGTTTCTGCTCATTAAGACTTTGTGGTCAAAAAGGTAGCCTGTTGTTGGGTTTATTGGCACTGGAACATTTGTTCAGCCCACTGTGTGGACAGTGTGGCTTACCCCCATTACGTGCAGCGCTTTGTGGCTCGATCTGCAAGGGTCATGGCCTTTTTTGTACTATGGGCTAGTTCTCCCTGTGCAGGTTTTCATAGTTTTTTTGGCTCACCATCAGGATTCTGGATCCTGTGCCTCCTCTTTGGTCTCTGTGTCATTTCAGGAGGGTGTTCTCAAGGACTGAACTTAATTTCTTTGGAAGCTTAATTTGGCTAAATGAGAGCATGGTGATTTGCATTTTCAGCGTTGTCACTAGCTCTAAGTGGTTAACTCGTCTGCAAAGACAAGTCAAAGGAGCTGACTCCAACTCAACTGCCTATGGAACAGAGTGGTCAAGTGTCCTGTGTCTGCAGTTAATCCCCATTTCTCAGTTATTTAATCTTTGTCTTAGGTTTGTTATCCTAGCCCCACAGTGGAAAGTACTAGAGGGAGTCAGGAGGGTTTGTTTGGCTTTCAGCTGTCAGCTAATACATTTACGCTGGCACAGAATGCCAGGATTGCTTCTGACCACCTCAATCTGTCATGCAGTCTCACAGTTCTGCTGCATTGGAGCTAAAAGGAAGAGGCAGATTGCCCTGTGTATATAGTCTCCTGAATGTCTGAGTATTTGGATCGGGATCCAGGAAGATGGCACAGTGTAACTATGTCAGCTTCTTTCAGGCCAGCCCTGCTTGAGAGAATGCCAGTAATGGAAAAAGTCACCACAAATGGCCCTACTGAGATTGTACAGACCAACGGAGAGACAGAGCCAGCAGTACTGGAAACCAAACCTCCACCCCCCGGATTGCAGCCTGCCAGCCAGGTAATGGAAACTGATCTAGGATAAGTTTCCACTGCCTGCCAGACCACCTCCCTCCCCCTCTCTGCCCCTTTGATAGTTCTGGCCTGGTGATGATTGCATCACCTCTCCACCTTGATGGCTCTGGTGTCAAGGACAGGTATGTGGAAGAGGTCATTGTGGGGAGTGCAAGAGAAGGGTGGGGTAAAGCCATCTGTCCCCCAACCTGACTCCATCCTTCTCTCTCTCTGTGGCCCCAAGAGCATGGAAACTAGATCTCTCCTGGGGCATGGGACTGTAGCCAAACTGAGACCCTCTCTGACTGGCCAGCAGCTCTGTTGGTCTTCAGTCTGAGAGCAAGTAGAATCCATTACATTTGCAAGGGAAAGGACCAGGAAGTTGAATATGTAACTGTAACATCACTCTCTCATTAGGCAAATGATTTGTTGGACTTGTTGGGGGGAAGTGATATAACACCTGTAATCCCCACTGCACCTACAAGCAAGCCAGCCTCTGCTGGTGGGGAGCTCCTCGACCTCCTGGGAGACCTGAACCTAACAGGTGAGCAGGCTGCATCTCTTAAAAGTCTGCATTCTCAGCCCTGGGGTGGGATGAGGGCTGGCTAGTTCTTCACTTTCTATCAAGTCCTAGTCTTCACACTTATTCTTACTAAGATCCATATTAGCATACAGATGGGAGTTGGGGAATGAAGTCACAGGTTGACTCTGCATGATTAGCTGGTGTGACTTGAACATTTTCATGCTCCAGCTTGGGAATGCTGTGAGCCTTTCCAGAGAGGATTGGGAGATGTGAGAAATTCATTCCATTTGAATGCCTGCTGGCTCAAGAGGAGCCAGTCCTTGTTAGTGAAAGCAGAGGAGAGGATGACAACACAGGTTATTTGTAGAGCTTAATGTAAAGAAATACAATATGCAGTAGTTGATCTTTGGAGAAAGAGTAATTACTCTTCATTTCATGACAGCTCAGTAATAATGCTTCAACATTTCTTTTAGGTTCTCCAGTATCTGCCCCTGTGCCTCAGATAGCACAGCCTCCGTTCCTGCTTGATGGACTTCCATCACAGCCTCTCTTCAATGATATTGCTGCAGGTTAGGGAGTTGTAAATCCTTAACCTAAGGTGCCACAGTGCCTGACTAGAAGAGGGAAAAAAAGGGTAGTAAAAAAGGGGGGATTTTGAAGTTTAATGTGGTACAGACACTGGAGCAGGAGGAGGAGATGTGTTTAATCCTCAGAAGAGTTCATGTCTGGGGTAAAGTCAGTGGCATTCTAAGATGCTGAGAATGATCTCCAGATTCTGTAGGTCTGCTGCTTTTTTGTTTTCTACAGGAATCCCCTCAATTACTGCATACAACAAGAATGGGCTGAAGATTGACTTCACCTTTGAGAGGTCAAACACCAACCCTAGCGTCACTGTAATCACAATACAGGCCTCCAACAGCACAGAGCTGGATATGACAGATTTTGTTTTCCAAGCTGCAGTACCAAAGGTAAAGCCATACAGGGCAACTGCAGGGACAGGTCGAGGCCCAGCTGCAAAACTTCCTGATAGGTGCTTTCATGTAGACAGAGACTTGCAGCATAAGTGACTCTTAGACAAGGCTAAGAGCTGTTTAGTAGGTTCTCTTAGTGCTCAGTTTGGTCATCTTCCAGTCTGAAAGTAAATGTTATAAATGCAATAGAACACTGGTTCCTATCAGATTAGACTACTTCTGCTTGGACAAAATCACCACTTTGTACGAGAGTTGTTAAACTACACGCAGAAAAATGTTGAGTCAAAGGGAAAAAGGGAAGACACTAATCTTTCCCTTTATTTTTAGTTTCTAAGAAATATACCATGATCTTCCCAGCTCTAAATACATGAAAAAATGTCTTTTGAAGCCATTGGCTGCTTATAGAAGTTTAAATGAGTCCCCACATGGTGATGAGTGATGGTCCTCCTTTAAGCAGTGAATTGTCTCTCATTGCATCTAGCTGCAGCACAAAATACAGGAGACAGATACTGCCTGGTTTTTCGTCAAGCCGACCATTTAAGCAGGGTGCAATTGGAATGTCCTTCAAGTGTGGGGAAAATACATTCACTTCTGGGAGTTTCACTTCTAGGAATTAGTAACACTCTAACTTTAATTGGTAGGTTTCATACCTGCCATAGGAAGGAACTGGGGAAAGACTGGGCCACCTGAAGTTACAGGTGTGCTGAGCAGTCCTGACTGTTCCTCCGTGTGTGACACTTGAAACTGTGCCTTGCTGCTGATCTTGGTACACCACCATCAGCTCTCACCCCCGTTTGTGCTGCCTGGATCTTACTCGTGAAGGCGGCCAGTGGGCCAGTGAATATTTTGTTGTTTACAGACAGGGAATTGAAAAGCTGATTATTCGGGGCCAGGAGCTGAACTCTTAGTTTTCCTTGCTTTCTCTCAGTGCAGACAAATAAGCATCACATTGTTTTCTCTTTGCCCTTTCTTTAGACATTCCAGCTGCAGCTCCTGTCTCCCAGCAGCAGTGTCATCCCTGCATTTAACTCGGGGACCATCACACAGGTCATTAAAGTCCTGAATCCACAAAAGGTGAGTGATTCCAAGAACAGTTATTAAAGTTAATAAAGTTATTTATTATTACTGTCTTGAAATTATGCATTTAGTGGCAGCTGGTTAGGGATGCATCTCTGACAGAGAGACAGGGAGTTGAGGTAGTGAATTATGTGTTTTTAATGACAGTCATTTTGGTTAGGGTTAGGGAAAAAGTTATGAAAAAGACAGGAGGTCCTAAGCACAGGTTTGGCTTCTATTTGGTTATACTGCTAAAACAGATTCACAGCTTTGCTATCTTCTTGAATTCGTGAATGCTTTTTGCATCAGAATGGTTGTTAAGCAAGTTTTAGATGGCCTTTCTAGAGGAGCTCAACCTGGTGTTTGTATGTGTTGTAAAAGTGATGTCTGAAAGACAAGCATCTTGCTGTGTAAATACATTCAACATTCATTCTCGCTGTCTGCAGTGGCATCGCTTAATGCTTGTTACACAAAAAAATAGCTTGATCCATAATCTTAAAATTGCCTGTTCTCTCAAGTGGTGTAATGTTAAACATTTGATGGAAAGAATCCTTAGGTGTCATTTACTCAGAATTCCATTTGTTTTACAACCTTCAGAGACGGCTTCAAGACTGGGAAACAACAGAGTTGAGGGGAGGGAGGGGTGTGGCCCACATGTCCTCCTGAAGAGGCTTTTCAAGTATTCAGGTGGCATCAGAGAGAAAAAGAAAATTGATATCACATATTTCTTCCTCTGTGGGACACCCTTAAGATCTTAAACATCTTTCAGAACTGAAAACATCTCAAGTTTTTCATTGGTTAACAGTTAACGTACTGCTCTAGATGTTAAGTGTTGCTGCTAAACTGATGTGCAAATTGGAAAAAATCTCAGATCTCGGACCAAGGTTTCACTGAAATGGCTGTCTCCTAGTGCATAGTTTTTGTGGTTTCCATGCCTCTCACCCTATGTCCATGTAGCGTGCTCCCCTCTGCCTATGTTAAGGCCCAAGACTAATTACTCTCTTTATCTTGTACCCATCTGACAGGAATTTCTCTATGGTGCTGTAGAGCACCTTTCAAACATCAATGTGAACGTTATTTTCTGAACTTTGAAGGGTCGAGGAGTTTTCCTGTAAGGTGCCAGAAGTCGCAATATATCCACCTCAGATGGGACCCACATCTAGAGGGATACTTTCTTGTTGGAAATCTCTTACTGTCCTTGAGATTGCTACTGCCTTGAAAGTACAGCTTTGCAAGAACCTTGCCCATGAGGTAGTGTAGTTACCTGGAACACTCTGAGGGAGGCAACCTGGGAACAGCCTTGCTGTTTCAGAGGTAGCTGTTTGTCTTGTCAGTGTGGTAGAAAAGTCTGTTCACCCGGACATGGGACTGTCATCATGCTGGATTGAAACCGATAGCCGGTTTCCCCAAACACCACCAAATGTATCAAAACTTGGCACTGAGTATAATCAGTTCGTTAGTGACAAAGCATAGCCTTTTTATCCTGAGGCTGGTGGGAGCAGTCATTGTGCTTCTTTCCTCCCTTTGCTATCCCTTCTGCATATTTCCCTGTAGCTATGGGGAAAAGAGCCAGAAATAGCCAACTTTTTGCTTTTCCTTTTAGGATTTTTGGGAAACGGGGTTTTTTTGAGAGTGAGGAGAATAGGGAGTCTGGCACAAGCATACTGCGCTCTAGTTGTTACTAAGGGCCACCTAGTATCTGTATGACAGCCAAATGACAGAGTGCAAACCAACTTCTGGGCTATTCTGTCATTTACTCACAGCAGGAAGAAATGTTCTTAGAGACTGCTTCCAGCCTTTTTTGGGCTATTTCCTTCACAGTGCTACTGAGCTGTGGAATACTTGAAGTTCCCAGACTGCTGCTCTGAGTGAACAGCTAGAATGGGAAATGATACCTCTCCCTGCAAGCCTAAGTGCAGAGCAGTGGAGTCCAGATCCGCCCCCTGCTTTCTTCCATTGTTTAAGGCAGTTATTTTTGTGTTTAAGGACTTTAGTGCTTGCGAGAGCAAGGCCAGTGCAGAGAAAGATGCCAGTAGAAGTTGTGCTGTAGCTTTCCTGAGAGCTTGTACCTGATCTGAGAACTACAGTGACCCATCAAATCCTACCAGATTTAGCATTATCTGCAGTGTCCATGTCTCACCCTGCACATCCTTCCAGCAAGCTCGTGGTGAGGAAAGGTCCGTGTTCTGTATTCATGTGATAAGGGAGGGGAGCTGGACGTGTGGGGGATTTGTTGACCTTTAATGAAGAACTGAATTTGTTTTGTGTTTGGGTTTTTTTTTTCCCCTTTTCTCTTGTAGCAACAACTACGAATGCGGATCAAGTTGACATATAATCACAAGGGCTCAGCAATGCAGGATCTAGCAGAAGTCAACAACTTCCCTCCTCAGTCTTGGCAGTGAGGCTCTGGCACCGTTCATATTCTCACCCCACCCAATCAAAAGAACTCTGGGAAGAAGGTTGTGATCCTTGGCAATCCCCCAAGCTGCACCATGGGCATGGGGAACAGATGAGACCTGCTGATGAGGAGGAATTTTCCTGAAGTGATTGCTGACTTTGAAGCATATCTGTTAAGACTAATCTCCTCTCCTCCGCTGATGAGGCTGGTGGCTTGTGGAGGCTACTGTGCACTCTCTCACACATGCATTCACAGCCAGAAGCAACATTCCCCCCTTCCCTCCTGCCCCTGCTCCCCCTGCAAAGAAACAGCCTGGTTGGAAGAGAAGTCTGGAATTTCTAGCAGGGAAACTTTCTTCTCTCTGCAGCAAGTGAACAACGGCCCCTTTTTTCTGCTGTCTTTTTCCCCTGGGATGGGCAAGGCGTCATCATTCATTAGCTGGATTCCTTCAGGCACTTTAATCTGGGGCTCAGACTGGGGACTTGAGGAATGTCAGGCTGCCCTGCCTCTTTCTTCTTGTATCCCCCATGTCTGAAGGGGCTGGAGGCTTCTCATGGCCTATTCAGTGCATTATTTATACATCCACCTCTTAGTTACGGATATATACCAAGAGCAAGTTAGGCCTTGGGAGTTCATCTGCAGACCTGGGATGGCGCAGGAAAAGAGGTGCTGGTGAGAGCTGGTAAAATTGCTTTGGTGCTGTCCTTGGAAATCAAGACCTTACACTTGAACTTTCTTTCTTTCTGTCAATAGCTACAGCCATGCAGATTCACAGACAGTCTTCTGTAGCTTCCCCAGAAAGTGTGGTGATGTATGAGAGATATAGAGATCCAAGGAGCAGCTGGTTTTCTACCACAGACGGTTTCAAAGCCTTTTAACCTGTTAGTTGTGGTTTATGGGTAGAAAAGAAATACTCAATTTTGTAGCTCTGTCTTTGAGTAAGGGCTCTGTTCCTGCTGGGAGACTCATCAGAGACTATGCTGCAAAGTTGCTCTTCCCAGTTATTCCAGACTTTCTCCCCAATTTAATTTCCAGAGCCTGTTGTAGATCCCCTGGATTCCATTTGAGTTACTTCTGACTGGGATATTTGTGTTGTATCTGTAATATTGGCACTGAAATAAAGACCATGCGGTTTAAAGAGACCTTTTCCCATTTTTTTACTTAATTGATCATGGTAGTTTGCTCCTTGCTCCCCTTTGAGATGTGCTAGTTCAGGTTCAGACTGAAAGTAATTAAACTAATTTTTGAATGGAACCAGTCATTTGAGTATTTGGATCCAAAGGCGTGAGGTCCAGCACACTTCTAAGCTTACAGAAAGCTGTGCTCAGTTATGCTTCCTCGTGTGAACAGTCGTTGAGTAGTACAGCTCTGTGACTTCTCATGGAGAGGATGTACAGGACATAAAGCACAGGGTGACAAAACTATTCTGATGTTCAGCTCTCTTCAGGAGGAAGAGGGGAGGATATATCTTAGATCTTCATCCATGAGTGTGCAGGTAAGCTGAAGGTACTCCAGCTTCCAAACTGGTGCTTTCTCAAAAGAAATGGCTGGCACATCTGCTTTAGTTCTCTTCCAGGGCTTTCCAGATAGTGATCATTCAGTGCTCCGATGGCAAGCCTACACATAGCTTTTTGCATCTGCAAAAGTGCTGACACTAGGCTCCAGTCCTGACAAAAACATTGCAGGAGTGGTGCACAGTGTACTGGGGAGAACTGTCTGCCCTTGAACCGGCAGCAGGAGGGCACTAAAGGATGTTCAATCTGCTTTGGCTTTAACCGCATTAAGTAATAAAATGTATGACTGACTGTCCATGACTTCAGTGCTGGTCTGTGTAGTGGAATAAGTTCATCTTCTCTTGGAGGGCATTTTTGCTGCCTTACTGATTAAACAGGTTTGGGCCCTTTGAATTAGAAAAGAGCTTTATTCTCCTGGAACTGCCATCAGCATGGGCTTATAAAATCTAGAAGAATGATGTATGATTTCCCTAGAAGTAATTCTGGGTTGTGGCAGAGTCATGCCTTGGCTATCAGTGGTGAGATAAATACTGTGCTTCAGCTCAAAGCATCATGAAGCAGGCAGTCTTGCAGAAAATGGTGGAATTGATGTCCATTTGTAGGTGCTGAGCATTTATGTCTGTTGCTCTCGCTGCAGTTGTGACTATTCACCCACCCCACTGGCTCAAACTCCTTAGTGTTGAAGGTTGAGCACGTTACACTGAGAGTCGGTGAGCTCTGCGGGTGTCCCATATGCGAAGGTAATGGAAAGTCTTTGCCTTAGTTGCTGAACTCCCCGCAAGCTTGTCCATTCTCCTCGCACATGGTCGCTTGTCCTGAAAGCTGGCACACCTCGATCTCTGGTTGTTTTTGCTGAGGGTGATCACTGGTGCAGATTAGATGAGGAGAAAAGTAAAGTCTCTCACCTGGCCAGTTTGTGGCAGCATAATTGGGAACAACTTCACTTGTCCCTCTTGTTGCACTTGTTCTCTGTCCCCTAGAGCAGCTGCGTTTTGTTGTTGGTCTCTGTCTGGTGACCTCGTTGGGTAAATTCCCACCATGGTCTCGGCTCCTTCAGCCACCCTTGCACAGTGTTTGTGTTTTGGGAAATGGGCACTTTGTCACCATGTGGAGCTGGAAGAGGGTGCATGTGCTGAATGGCGTTTTGCTTGAGGCCTTGGCTATGAAGCACTCTGTAGCAGCCAAATGCTCCTGTTGCCCTTGGAGCCCTCTCTCCAGCCCCTGCTGAGGGACAGTGCTCACATTAGCTGGAAGGATTCCCAGGTTTCATGTCTGCAATGTTAGATACCGCTGCTTGCTCCTGGACCCCTAAGCGCATCTCTCACGCTCTGTGCTGCTGCTTTGTTCTCTCACTGGAGAGCGCTCACGTGTCTACATCTGAGCTGCTCAGACAGGGTGAGTCTTTTTTCCACCAGTAGAATGCAACAATTCCTACAGGTCTGGTCAACATTTGCCCTGCTTCAGTGTGAGGGACATGTAAAGGGAGTAAGATACAGACTTCATGGCTAATCTTGCTGATACCTGCTACTCTTACTAATAGCTGCGCTGGAGACTGGGAGAGATCGAATGTTGGTTATTTCAAGTAAATGTGTTTTGAGTCAAAAAATGACAGAGTATTAGCCATAATGGGCCTGAAGGGAGAGGAGACATGGGAGGGTCCTAACTTTTGACTTTGTCCAGGTTTTGATGGGTCAAAACATGGCCTTGAACAACCTTTTGAAGCAATAGCAGTGAGGGCACTGTCACCTGTACAGTACCTTGGATACATAACTCAGAAGATGCTGAAACAGCTGGGGAAGGTGACTTAGCGCCTTCCCCAAGATTGATACTCGCTGCCAGACGGAGCAGCAAAGACAGCTTTTTTTAGATCTGCTGGTGTGCTTTCTCTGTGTTCATTTTCTACTGGGGGCTGTGAGGGGAGGAGTGATGGGACTGCTTCCCTCTGAACCTTTCACTCTATCCTGTATATTCCTTTTTTCTTTCCTGGTGTCGTAATTTACATTTTACATAGAGCCCCATCCCACCCTTTGACAGTATAGTTAAAAAAAAAAAAAAATTACCCCCAAACAAACCAGCCAACCCTAAACATACAAAAACCCAACAAGCCCAACCAAATTTAAAGTAAAAACATGCCACTCGAGCAGGGAGCCTGGTGGCATTCTGAATTCTGCAGAGCTATTTTGAGATGCGAAAATTGAAATACGTGCTGAGTCTTAGGTGAGTGAGGAGCATTAACGGATGTCAACATTTACACGGGATGCATTGGACTTCTGCTGTGTGTATTGTCTTTTGGCTGAAACAAATTATGAAGTGACTAATAAAATGAGTCAATATTCAATGATTAATTAAAACTGTGCCTTGTTGCTTTTTGCAAGTACAGTGGGATGGCACTTACCAATGCTTAACGTCTGGCCCCGACAAGGCCAGATGATGTGAAATAATAAGGGCAGAATTTGAAAAACTTTCCAGAAAATTTTGGAGAGCAAAATGAGTCAACAATTAGAAAATGCTTAAACAGTTCAGGTGAAGCATCGCCCTCAAAGAGCTTGCCAGTGCCCAGCAGCAGGGCCTGACCAGGTGCTGGTAAGGTGTGACGAGATCGGCTCACTGGAGTTTTTTTTTTCCCTGGTGTTTGCAGCCTGCCTGTGGAATTGAAAAATCCCTCTTCCATAGCACATGCACCTCTGGGACACGGCCTGCAGACATCCCGCTGTCTGCTGACATGGTTCACGGGCCTGCTGTGAGGGTCTGCGTTGCAGTTTCTGGTTGCATTTACACTGTATTAGCTAAAACTTTTGTTGTGTTTTCTAACACGTCACTGCGCTTCTCCCGGCCGAGTACATCTCCTCTCAGGGCCGCGTCCTGCTTTATGGATATTCTCTTGCCTCAAAACAGTTACGGAACTACAAAGCCGCAGCTAGAAGTGCATTGTAATCATGCTCTTCTGTAGAGAAAACCCGGTGACAATTCAATTTATTTTTAAAGCTTCTCAGCCAGTATGTATAGTGTGGAAGCATGAAGAATGAGGCAGCCTTTCCTGTGACTGCCTTGGTTTAGTGACATGGTTTAATACAAAGTGCCAGGGAGCACTTTTAACCTCGCTGAGGAGATGGGCTGTCTGTCAGTCCCTTGTTCTCAAGTTGGAGCAAGATCCTCCAGATACCAGAGAACTCGGAAACAGCATCAGAAGTGGCCAGTTCCTGTGGCAGCAAAGGGTCAGTCGGTCCTCTTGGGCCACGGCTGTGGAGCCGGACGGAGCGCTGGGAGCTGCTCTTTGGCTTTCGTGCTGTGCGCGGGCACCACTGTGCTCTCGGCGTGCCCGGGGCAGCTCGCCGTGCTGGGTAGCAAAATGCTGCGACCGACCGGCGAGGGCCCGTGTAACAGAACGGGGTGTTTGGGCGCAGCGATGGCGCGGGTGAGAGCTGGCAAGGCAGGTCTGGCGTACTCTGCAGTCAGACCGGGAATTGGTGTAGTAAGGAATGGGATGGTGCCGCGGAAGCGTGAGCAAGTCTGGAACCACGGGGGATCACGGGGAAGGCGGGAGGCTGCTCTTGCGTTGGTTTTATGTGCTTGAGATCTTGTTCTGTCACGGACAGCAGCTGTCCGGGAGCTCCGGTCAGACGCTGGTGAAGCGCGCAGTGATCATTACTAACAGTGGCCATTATTAGCGGACGACGGCTGGCAGGGCGGACCTGCGCAGCACTGGGAGAAAGGTGATGCTCAGATAACGCTGCTGCCTAACCTCAGCCACCGCCGCCGGCAGCGGGCGAGGGACACCGGGTGACCGGCAGTTTGCGGGAGCGGGGTAAGCGCTGTGCTCGCCCGGCCGGGGAGCGGCTCCGGCCTCCCGCTCCAAAAGCGGCAGCGCTGTCAATGCGCTAGTGCAGTGACACAACGCGGCGCTCGGGGGCTCCGTCGCCGGCGATCGCCCCGCTGTCCGCGTCCCGACTTCCCGAACGTTTCTGCACCGCCTCCAACGTGGCGCTTCCACCGCAGAGCAGCCGCGGAGCGGGGGCAAGGGCCGAGCCGCTGACTCCGTGACGTGACGTGGCGTGACGTGACGTACCGCCCACGCTCACGACAACGCTCGCTCCAGCAGCCCCGGGCGCAGCGGCCGGCGACCCCGACGCCACCGCGCCTGGAGCCGGGGGCGGTGCCGCCGAGGGCGGCCCCTTGGGCAGTGGAAGACAGCGCGCTTCCGGGGCGGGGTCTGCGCGGGGCCGGGCCGGGCCGGGCCGGGCCGCCGCTGCCCGCGGTCTCGCCGTCCGGCCGGCGATGGGGGAGGCCGGGCTGGATCCGGGGACCGGGTCGGGGCCCAGGGAGACGCTGGAGCCGGAGGAGGACGAGGCAGTGGCGGCGCCGGGCGGCGCGCGGGGCGGCTGGTCCGGGCCTCGCGGCGGCATCCGGGTGCTGAAGGTGAGGAGGGGGCCGGGGCCTGCGCCGCGCGGTGCTGTTCGGGGCCGTTAGCTCGGCGGGGGCGACTTGTCGCAGTGGGGCCTGGGGCGCTGCCCGCCTCGACCTTGGCGGGACGGCCGGCTGGGGCAGGGGCCTTTCCGTGCCCGCGTGCGAGCGGGGTGGCCCGGCGCGGCGTGGCGGTCTGTCCGGCGCCCGCGAGGCTCCCGCCGGCGCAGGGGCTCCCACCGGCGGAGGCTGCCGGAGCGGCGGGGCTCTGCGGATCCGGCCGCCCCCCGGGCTCGGCCGCGCCTGTGGCCTGTGCAGAGGGGCTGCGAGCCTGGCGACGGGGCCAGGGCGGAATGGTCAGCTGCGGCCTTCGAGAGAGAAGGAGGGCAGCCAGACGCCGACTCGGAGGCAGCCGCTGATGCTGTTTTGGGCTGCCTTGCAGAGAAACGTGAAGCGCAACGGGAGCAGGAGCTGTTTGAACAGGAGTCGGTTTGGTTCCCGTGAGAGGGACTGGCTGAAAGAGGACGTCGGACGAGGCTGTGTGTACGTTCATGGAAGAGACTCTCCAGCTACCGCTTCTTCAGACTTGCGCTTGGTCCTCTGCACAGTGGACACCCCTGCGTCTGAGATATGTGATGGAGAAGGGAGGAAAGACCTCTTTTTGCAACTTCATGGAGACCTGGTCAGGTGAGGGCTGAGAAGGAATCAATCTGTTTAAGAAACCTTTGCTTTAGTGTTGTGGACCTCCGTTCACTGTGTGCCTACATATGTTAGCTGGGCAGATGTGGAGCAGGCAGAGATGGTAGGTAACAGTTAGATAGAGCCTTGAGTAATGCAGTTCATAAAAATGAAGTAGTGGTGCACCTTTTACCCATCTCTTAGTTAAGCCATAGATGTTTTAGCTGGGAGGGTTTGCCTGGTGCTCCAACCAGAAATACATCCTCACTTTGTAGGTGGAAGCTACTGTTCATATACTCCTTTGTTATGTTCTATGTTAGGATGTTGTAGCGTCCAGAAAACTTAAGCTATTTAAGAGGCTGTAAACAGTTATTCTGAGTCAGCAAAACACATAAGGTACTTTCACAAGTTATGTCATGTAATATTTATGCGTTAGTAATTTTTTGTTAAGAAGAGTTACCAGGTAAATAATTAAAGGTAGGCAGAAAGATAGTGTACTAAGGGTTATATAAAGAAGGCTTAAGCATCAGATTATATGTTTTATGCCTGTGGTTGATTTAGACTGAAAGTAGACAGCTCAGGGTTTAAGGCGCGTGAACTTTACTCTGTGGGTGTATTAGGGACTCCTCTAGGCTTTCAAGCTGCCATTAGGTTTGTTACGATTTAGACTTTGCGTTGATTCTTCTGGAATTAAGATTCTGCTATACAGTTGCCACTACTGTTTGTGGGGGAAAAACTCACTGTGGTCTCCTTACTTAAAGACTAAGCAGTAGAGACAGCACACACTGAGCAGGAGGAATAGCTGGGGGTTTTTTGATAGTGAAATAAAAGTCTTAAGTTGCATGTGTCCAAATTTTAAAATCTTGGTGTGTGTTTGATCGGGAAGAGGGAGGGAGTGCTGGTGGCGAGAGATGCAGAGAATAGGATGTGCTTAAAACAGACTGTTGAAAAGGTTATTTAGACCCGTTTGACTTGCTCAGCCTGGAGCAAGTCCTGGAAGAGGGACGGTTGAGTTAGAAACACTGAATGTGGGAGGATAGATGGACACTTGAACGTAGCCGTTGAGGCTCTGGAAATCTCCATTGATTGCTTGAAGAGTTCATGAGGAAATTGGCTTGTTTTGGACCCTAACAGCGAGCGTATTTTCCAGCATGTAGAAAGAAGAGCAGACCCTTTACTGCAGGTCATGAAAAAGGCCTAGGAGAAGCTTGTAGGTGTGCTCAGAGAGGAACGTTTTGACTTTTTTTTTTTTTTTTAAACTTTTGAAATGGGTTCTGTGTTTGAATTCTTTTTAATGTCTGTCTCTCTTCTCGTGCTAGGTAGCTGTGCCTGTCTTTGATTTGTGGCAGGCTTTGCACTGGATTAGCAAATTGATCCTGCTACCAGCGTTTTGGGAGCAAGTACTGAGTGGTATATATTTACTTCTCACTCTTGTTGCCTCTTGGTGCGTCTAGCACTTTGTCAAGCTTTGTCTTAAATTTCATGAAGAGTTCTTGAGTGTCTGTTCCTTGTAATTCTCAGAACGTGTTTGCCACAGAAGAGATCCCTGTATTACTTCCTGCTGGGGTGTTCTCAGCAGAGAAATGGGAGTTGCCAGTATTGCTTCAGTAACACCCATGTCAGGAGCAGGAAGCACGCCTGGGTGGTACCTGCCTGCAGGTCCACAGGAAGATGACAGAATGCTCAAGATACCCCCATGCCCTCTTGAGATAATTCCTTCTGTGAAGAGAGTTTGCTGATTGCTTTAATGATGAAATACAAATTACTCTGTTAAGCATCCAGTTGCATTTTACCATAGGAACGTTTGCCTCCCAAACAACTTCTGAATTCTTCACCTTTTTAATATCAGTAGGTGACTTTCTTTCAGAAGCCGAGAATGGCAAAGATTGATTTGGCACCTGACTAAGAAGACTTAAAGCTGGACAGCAAATGGAAGAACAACAGAAACCTGTTTTGTGTATTTGCTTTGACTGTTTGGTGGTGTCCTTGTGATCATTCTACATTTACCTTACAAGTCTATGTGCAGAGCAGTTAGTGTCTGTCAGAAGTTTTCTTCTCCACAGGGCACCTCAAGGATAGTTAGAGTTCTCCTAGCTAGAATCTTTACTTATGTGAGCATCCTTTTGTGTTCAGAAATTGTGCCTTCCTGCAGAGGGGAAGAATAAACAAAAATAGCATGGATACCTTCTTTGGTTTGGACACCCCTCACAACAAAACTTCAAACTGCACAGATTTGAAAACTGGACCGTTTCTTATGAAGAGGAGCTACAGCTGCAGGAGTTGTGGAACTGTGCTGGTTTTGGCTTTTCTGTCTCTTTACCCTTTGCGCGTTCGGTTAACGGAGCTGCTTTTCTGACTAGCATAAGCATCCAGTACCTGATACGCAACACTGATGAGGGTATAAGGGGCTGTGTCAAATAGCAGCTGCTGTCTCAGCCGGGGTGTTCTCCACGCGTGCTGGCATTCCGTGCCTATCGCACTGGGGACAAGGTGAATTTTTGCATTTCTAATGTGATCTCGTGCCAGTTTGGGTTTCGCACCACTTGCTTTCTCTCAAGGGGAAGGCATACTGTTCTACCTCGAGCTTTAACTGTTGCCTCTGGAACCTGTTAGCCTTGATCATGTCAGTAAAGACATTTCGTACAGAAACTGCCATTCCAGATACCAGTTTTGGTTCTTCCTTTCCTGGCCTGTCCTGAGTTTTGTTAGTGAATCACACAGCTTTTGCAAGAACTTGGATCAGCGATCCATTCAGTCAGGTCTCCCGAATGTCTCCAAAGGCATTCAGTGAATTGCTCCCTTTCCTGGTTTGAACGTGGTCTGTAGGTAATGAGCTGGTTTGTTCATTACTTAATTACAAAGCCCTGTGCTGGGCCTGTGAGTGTCATGAGCTAAATGCCTGGACTCTGCGCTGCTGTTTGCTGGGTCACAGACCCAGCTGCTGGCTGCTGCCGGGAGAGGAGCTTGGCTGCGGGCTGGGATTCAAATGCCCTTCCCACCGGATCTTCATGCTTGAAATGTGTAACACCAAGCCGTACTCCATCTGCAGAGTGGCCAGTGGTTGCATCCTGCATACACGTGACTTCTGAGGTGTAGATTTTTCTGTAAACCCAAACTCTTCTGCCAGGCAGTGAACTTTGAACAACTTGTGGAGTTCTGCAGACAACTATTAAGAATTCAGAAGACTTAACCTTTTGGCAGAGTTTTTGTCGTCCAGCCAGTGGCAAGCAAACTTAGATGGTGCAATAGTACAGACTACTCTTTTGATTGGTTTTCAGATAGGAATGGTGCTCTGGCAAGAGGGATTAATTTGTTAGGGGATTAGGCTTGAATAATGTTCCTTTTGTACATGGCTTTTTTAGAAAAGAAACAGAACTGAGGGCATTGTGTTTGGTGTCTTTGAGAAGCATATCAGTTTGATTTATGTGGACAAGAAAGAAAATCAGGAGTTTTTCAAGTTAGCATTTTGAAATCCTTTGTTTCTCGCTGAAGTGAAAGATGAGAAGAATAAAAATAATGAAAAAAGATCTCATCTCTGGAAGGGTCGAGTGTGGTGGAATAGAGTATCCAGCTTTTTCAGGAGGGTAAGCTGCAGTACCATACCTCAGAGAGAATTGAGCAACCTGGAGAACTGTTTTAATTTGTGTCATATGAAAAGCACTTATCCCTTTACTATATTAAGGTTCTTCCTGAATTCTGATGAGCAGGTTTATTGTTCAGTGTGTACTTGCAAAGGCCTCAGTGCATTCAGCAACAAATTGTAATGTTTGAGTGTTGTGGGTTTTTTTTCCTAGGAAATCTAGATGCAGACTGCTTGAAATGGTCATTTTTTGAGCGACACTCAAGCATTTATGGTTCCTGAGCCATGGGTCACATGGTTGGAAAAGCTGTTTTCTGGCAAGCATAAGGCTTTAATAGCAGAAGAATTGGAATCCAGAGCTAGTCAGGGGAAGCTTGGGGAAGGTTTTTGGAGATCCAGTCAAATCTCTCATATTCTTGGATTCTGCCCTGAAGGGTACAGAATTCATCAGGGGTTTCTGCATTTGAAGTCAGCATTTGTTCGGAGCAATCTATTATTTATTCCAGTATCTAATAGCCTGCCTGATATAGGTCTGTCATTTCTAGGATTACCTCAGAAAGCTCTTTTGAAAGTTTGGTGTCATGTCCACTGCTACCCGTTTTTGTGGCAAAAAAACCCATTAAGTGATAACGTAAACCTCAGTTACGTATTTGTAGAAGTGTTTGGCTCTAAGCTTCTAGATCTCGACAGGCTCGTAGCAAGGTCTGAGAGCCTGCATTGGAACTGAAGAAACCTCTGCAAAGAGAGAAGCTTTGATGGCAGTACACTCTTTTGAACCAATCTGTTGTCACATGTCCATCTCACAAAGCAAGGAAAGAGTAATTGTTTCATAAATCAGCTTTTTATGCTGATTGTACAAAGATTGCTCTCTTACCTGGACTAGGATCTTTTTCTAGGAGTCCTAAGAAGATGAGCTGTTGTCAGGGTGATTGGTGGTGGTATGGGTGATCGGCACTGTTTGAATTTCCATTCTCGACTGCTGTTTTCCTTTTGGGGTGGTTTTGTTTGTTTGTTTTGGAAGCTATTTTCCATGTTATTTTGGAAAGTGTAGAATCTGGTTCTGGCTTATAGGCTCTCCAAATTATTTCGGAGGACTTCTTATTGAAGTTATAAAATGGATGACAGCATCAAGAGTGAAGTCATCCCGATTACAGAGGAGTTACACCCTTTGTGATACTGAGTCAAACTTGGATTCTGCTTCTAAGACACATGAAATGGTACCAGGTAACTTTCATGTGGTCTTGAGATTAAAATTCAATACAATCAAAGCCAAACAACTAAACCTGGACAGGCAGACAGGAACCTTCTGGAGTTCAGCAAAGTGAAAATCGAAGTCTTGCATCTGGGGAGGAACAACTTCAGGCATTAGACCACAGTGAGGGCTGAGTAGCAGGAAAGCCGCTTTGTGGAGAAGGATTGGGGCATCCTGGTGAGCAAGTGTCAGGCCATGAGGTAGTCATGTGCCCTTGTGATAAGGGCGGCCAGCAACAATCTGGACATCTGCAGTGTTGCCAGCAGGTCCAGGGAGGTGATCCTTCCTCTCTGATGGCACTGGTGAGGCCACAGCTGGAGTGCTCTGTCCAGTGCAAGAGAGACAAGGACCCACTGGAATGAGTCTGGCACAGAACCACCAAGATGATTAAGGGACTGGAACATCTTTCAGCTGGGAGAGCTGGGACTGTGCAGTCTGGAGAAGGCTTAAGGGAATCTCATCAATGTGTATAAGTATCTGATGGAAAAAGATGAAGATGGTGGAGCCAGGCTGTTTTCAGTGGTGCCCAGTGACAGAACAAGAGGTGATGGGCACAGGTGGAAACACAGGAGGTTTCCTCTGCACATCAGGAAACACTTTTCACTGTGTGGTTTTCAGAGCAGTGGCACAGTTGCCTGGAGGGGTTGTGGAATCTCCATCCTTTGAGATACTGAAAAATCCAACTGGAAAAGGTCCTGGAGAACCAGCCATAGGTGACTCTGCTTGAGTGGAGGGTTGGACTAGATGATCACTCCAGAGGCTTCTTCCAACCACGCTGAGTTGGTGATTAAAAAAAGATTTTTTTTTTTTTTTTTTTCCCCTAGGAGAAAAAAAAATCAGAAATCTGATTTTCATTTTATTAATGCTAATGGATGGGCTGACTTTGGAAAAAGTATGTATTTAAAATCATAAATACTTGCATTATTTATTTTGGATGATTTAATGCTGTACTTGCTGTGGAGATTCAACTCACTTTCTATTCAGCGTAGCAGGGGATGGAAATATCTGCACTGAATTGTTGGCAGGTTGAACAGCAGTAGTCACCTGAGCTCAGTCAATTGACGTTTACATGCCTTAAACTCTTGTGGATTCTGAGCATTCGTTCCATTTGTTTTGGCTAGTTTAGGTGAATGTGGCTTTCACAAATTTTTTTTCTTCAAGAAAGATACTACAAATAACTGGGAACACGGCACACGCTGTGTCTTTGTCATACATATGAGTCTGCAAAGCCCGACGTAGTTTTAGTCAGCAGAGGCTCCAAGGTACAGTTTCTGAAGTGAGAGGAAGGGGGTTATTTCATATACAGCCTTCTGGCTATAAGATGATGTATTTGTTTGTAAAACGAGAGGGAGCAAAGTTGCCCTAATCAGGCTTAGCAAACATTGAGCAGAAAGAACTGGTTTTCTGGATCAGCTGCATATCAAACTACATTGTCCTTTCAGGCTGGAAACTTCGCTGTTTGGATCATAACTTTGAGAGTAAAACTGTTTTGATCCAGAGGTCCTGCGTGTAAAGAGAAGAGTTGGAATGTAGGTGCTTGAAATACCTGAGGTCATTTTATTTCTTGAGGTGTGCCCTGTGACTACAAAGGCAGTCTGGAGGACTAGATACTTGTAAATGGTGCATCTTGGAATGAAATCAGTCCTGCCTTAATTATGAGATGGCATTTGTAAAGCTGTCAGTAATAGCGGAAATACTATAGTGTAATCATTAAAAGAATCAGAAATATGTTTGTTCTTCACTTGAGAAGAAGCGGGAAGGTTTGGTACATCCCAAAAATAAAATATTTTCACATTAAGATATGCAATATAAATGATGTACAAGTCAACAAAGTTTACTAGAAAACAGGTCTTACCAAACAAACTTGATCTTGATGCTTTGAAATTTCAAGCTTAGTCGCCAAATGCATTAGTTGTTTGTGCAGTGTGTGTTGTTGGATGGGGCTCTGAGCAACCTGCTCTAGTTGAAGATGTCCCCTGCTCACTGCAAGGGGCTTCGACTAGATGACCTTGAAAGGCCCCTTCCAACCCAACCTGTTCTGTGATTCCTCTGTTCTGATGTCATTGGTAGAAAAGCAATGCGCCAATAAAACTCATTGGCTGATACCTCACAAACTGGAGACGTTCAGTGCAAGCATGTTTTGAAAGCGAGGTTAGCATGTGTCTAAATGAAGAAGGTAAACTTGCACCGTCCCCTTGCCTCCGCTGATAATCTCTGGCTAAAAGAAAGAAAACAGCTCAGGAGAGTGTAGCTGTGGGGGGTGATGAGTGCTGAGAGGTCAGTGCAGCAGGTTCCCTGGATGGTTAGCATACAGCATTCTCTGGAAAACGCTGCTTTTCAATATGGGTATAGTATGTAAAAGCCAGGTGTGCTAATACTGGAGAGGAAGGAGGCTGTAACTTGCAAAAACTGCAGTTCTGGAGGACTCTTGATTGAAAGGATATGAGTGAATGTGATAGACAGTCGAGAGCAGGTTTGCTCCAGGGATAGAAACACAGCTGAGTAGAACTAAGAAGTCTCTGTACAGTTCTGTGCAGTTAGTGGACACGGCGAACAGTCATGGTGCTGGTGCTTTCCAGAAAATTGATAAGCTAAAGAAAAAATCAGTGGTAAAAGTATTTTGAATCAAAGTAGACCCACCCTACTGCAAGAAAATTCTAAAAGCATATTGAGCCTCGTCTTGAAAAGTAAGTTCGACATGGTCATTGTCATGATTTATAAACACCTATTTAAAGAATAGATGACTAGTTGAGGTTCAGTGACCGTAATCTGAACTAGGCTCTTTTAGATTAAAAATGAGGATTCTTAATGGTGGACCACTGGAGCAATTTATTTTAACTCCCATCTTATGTTTTCAGTGCTCAAGCTTTTAAACTGAGATTTTTTTTTTTTTTTCCCTAAAGAAAAACTTTTAATTGAGAAAAAAACTCTGTTATTTTTATTGTGGAAAATAACACTGAACTGCGTCTCTGGAAGAAGTAAGATGAGAGGATCAGGAAATATCTTGTCTCTTTTACTAAACCTGATATTTCAGGAGAACTTTCTCTTATTGCCATTTATTCCAGTTAGCCACTGAATCCTTCCTGTGATCTCTTGTAGTTCTGAAAAAGTCTTTTCTTGAAATGTACTGTTTGAGTTACTTTGCCAGAGCATGAGAATCTTGCACTGAGGAGAGCTAACTAGGAGAGCTACTTATGCTCTTTTTAGAAGTCATTCTTCAGGAGGGGTCTCGTGTGCTTTGCTCCCAGCTGCATTTGGAAGATAAATTTAAGTAGATTTCTCTTCTATCTTTCAGTCATTACACATAGGGGGTTTTTTATTATTTGGCATCTCCTTTTTATGTGGTATTTCTGGTTTTGTTTCCTGTCCTTGTTTCCTCCTGGTGCTCCCTAAGACAAGGAATGGAAATGATCACCATGGTTTGTATGGCTTATGCCTGTTGCTTTTCCTCTCTGTTTCCCTTCTGTAATACAATTCTTCAAGTGCTACACTTCTTAAGCACTACTGGACAAGCAGGAAGCACAGACACCCCAAGGACGCGTGCTTGCCAGGCCTTTTCCGAGGAGAAGAACAACCAGTGTGTCAGTGTTCCTTACACTTTAACTGCGGCGAGACCTGTTTAATCTTTTTTTTTTTTTTTATGTTCTCAAACTACTTTCTTGTGTGTTTTGACAGGAGGCTGGAGCCCACAGAAAGCCCCTTCGATTGTGTATGACTACTTGACTGGGTTGGGTTTTGAATGACCCTGTCAGAATGCAGGAAGAGGCAGCAAACTCTGATCTCAGCTGTATGATTCGCTTTTACAGTGGTAAGAAATTGTGTGTGTGCGCACTGTCGCTGTTCCTGTAGCTCTAACTGTGAGAGGGAACTCAGCTGAAGCCCAAGTCATTGACCTGATGGGTTTATCGATGGCTACATCAACACCCAAAGTACCAGTAAGTGTTGTTAAAGTAACAAGTTTTCAAGATTGATAGAAAAAGCCACAATTCTGTAGTTCCCTCAATCCTATCTATGGCTTGAGTAAAGACAGCTCCACAGGAAGACACAAGATTGTTCTGTTGTCTTTAGTTTCCAGTGTTTCAACAAAAGCCTTAGACCTCCTAATGGGATCAGAAACATACTGCAGTTCAGTCTAGAGATGCCTGAAGATTGTATTCCCAAAAAGTGTGTGGATATGGGCAAGGAAGGTCCACAACCTGTAAATGGTGAGCGAAGTGCCAGCTGGTTAATAACAATGCAGGCTGCCACTAGAAACTGGTGAGACCTCTGAGTGGCCTGTTGAATCGGTTTGGGCAGGATACCATGTGCGTAAGGAGCAAAGAATGACAGTCAGAGGCCCGTTGGCATATGGTGCT
The DNA here is from genome assembly GCA_009769605.1 of Bucorvus abyssinicus. Taxonomy (NCBI): domain Eukaryota; kingdom Metazoa; phylum Chordata; class Aves; order Bucerotiformes; family Bucorvidae; genus Bucorvus; species Bucorvus abyssinicus. The sequence continues at coordinate 22,221,342 of CM020040.1, forward strand.
AGGAGTCAGAAAAGGAATTTGCCGAAGTGAAGAGGAAATACAAAAGAAATAAGGGGGAGGCAAGCTGATAATGACATTGTTTCATTACTTTTAAATATTTCACTTGCATATTTTTTTGCATTTCAGAAAAAAAAAAATCAGTGTTTTTAATGGAAAATTGTTCCTGCATAGTGGAGCTGGATGGAGATGTCTGAGCTGCTAGCCATCATTTGTTTATTCAGTGCCAAAAAATTGAATCATAAGTCAGCTTCCCCACCCCTTTACCTGAGACAAACCCCTTCTGTCTGGGAGCTCTGTGCAGAACAGGCAGAACAGTGTGTAGAAGTCTAATGGAGATGGAAAGAAGTATGACATGCGTACCATCTGGATTTATAGGGCAAGGAGTAGGGAGTCCAAAGTTAATTCAGCTGGAGGGAGGAGAGGCATCAAGCCTAGGGCTGTAGAGAACTTCTGAGGACAAAATGAGCAATTCAGTTCGGCTATGTCAAGCAGGAACTGCTGAAGATTCAGGAACAGTGACTCAACTTCCTGGAAGCAAGTAGGTAGAAAATGGAATTGAGTAGTTTCAGTCAGCATGGGAGGGTAGTCCTGCTTAGGAAGAGGCTGTGAAGGAAGAAGTATAAGGATGAAAGAGTTTCAGGAGACCTGTTCTAAGAAAGTAAAAGCAAATGCTGACAAAGTGGTTCTTAAACGTAGGGGAGAAATTAGAGGGAATGCTATGGCATATTGTGTGGTAATTTTGCAAAGCCTGCAGCCGAGAACATACGGAACAAATTAATGCATTTTCGTCAGAGAAACAGTACTTAGAATCATAGAATCCCAGAATGGTTTGGGTTGGAAGGGACCTTTAATGATCATATAGTCCAGCCTCCCTGCCTTGGGCAAGGCCATCTTTCATTAGATCAGGTCGCTCAAAGCCCTGTCCAGCCTGGCTTTGTACACTTCCAGGCATGGGACATCCACAGCTTCTCTGGGTAACCTGTTCCAGTGTCCCACTACCCTCATCATAAATTGTTTCTTCCTCATGTCCAATCTAAATCTACCCTCTTTCAGTTTAAAACCGTTGTCCTTTGTCTTGCCACTGCAGGCCTGGGTTAAAAGGTCTCTCTGTGCCTTTCTTATAAGCCGCTTTATATACTGAAAGGCCGCAAGAAGGTCTTCCTGGAGCCTTCTCTTCTCCAGGCTGAGCAACCCCAACACTCTCAGCCTGTCCTCACAGCAGAGGGGTTCCAGCCACCCAACCATTTCTGTGGCCTTCTCTAGACCTGCTGGAGTGCTGACAGCAGCCTTCATATTCTTTTACTCCTTGGAGATGTCTCTGGATTTCTCTGCTCTCTTCCCACGTTTCTGTCTGCCTTTCTTACGTGATAAATTGAGTTTGTTTCCTTTGCTGGTGCGTAGTGAGTATATATGCCCAGCTGAGATGATGGGACTACAAGTGGACTAATAGACACCTCACACTGGACAGCAGTGAGAAGGAAGCATGCTTCTGAAACCTGGCTGTGAGATACTTGTAGGAGCTCAAGAGTTTCATGAAGGAGGGGATGTATTAGATTGGCTGGGAGAATGGGGGGAGGGCTTCCTCTCAGTAGAAGATTCTTGGACAATGGAGGTTAGTGGCCCAGGCTGGATAGCGCAAGTTCAGAGACCAAATGTTACAGTCTTTACATGCTTCAACAACAGATCAAATGGAAGAAGCTCTCCAGAGCCATCAAACTGTTCATCTATGTAAGGTGTGACAGGCATGAACTGTAGAGGGTCACACGCTTTCTCTGGTGGGGAATTGTCTTGATTCCTTGTATTGCTGTAGGTGGACTTGTGTAATTTGTAGGGTGCTGTTAGAGGTGCTAGCTGTGTCTGTTGATGACTTGCAAGTCTGGCGCTGGTCCTTCAGCTTGTTGAATCCAACCATTTTTTTCTGTTGATGATTAGAGTTTCTTACCATTAAAGGTCATCTTATGCCAAACTTCATGTCCCTGAAACCAAATGCTCTTGTAAATAAACACCTGCGTATGTCAGCTAAATTCAGCCTTGTATAGACAGAAAGACAATGCTTTAAATTTGGCAAGCTGAAGATCCTGCTTTCTAACTGAGAAACAGTTTTAGCAGCTCTACTCAGTGGTTAACTTTTTGTCCTAACAAAAGTTTGGAGTACGGTTGTGTCTGGAAGTGCAGCATGCATACCAATAGTGAAATACTTCTTCGAGTAGATCTAATTAGAGTTTTTGTCATCATCTGGCATATATATTAGCCACTCAGTTCCTCTGTCTTGAGTTCAAGGGAGGGAGGAATGTAAATACCTGCAGGTTCATGTTGGTTATGGGTATCGGGGCACTTGCAGGACAGTTCAAGACAGAAAGCAGCATGTCAGTAGCAACTTCAGAAAAAAAAAAAAAAAATCCTTTTCTAAGTAAAACAAAGGACCCATTGCCAGGATCTGTCTTAGGGGTTATTTAGGATAAAATGAAAGATAAATGTAATATGAGGGGGTTCTTAACACTTGGAATGCATAGGTCCATCAAGTCAGGCTTAATCCTGTTCTTTGAAGTATTCAATTAAGTGACTATTTGTAAAATTTTCATAGCCAGTAAGATCATATAAACAATGGACAGAATCTTGAAAAGCATCTGGGACATTTGTCATTATATTGAAAAAAAAAATAAAAGGGGCAAGGAGATAGGATGATCTAAAAGTAAGTGCATGTGGATTAGAAGGCTGGAGTAGAATTCTGCTTTGCTTGTTAGAGTCATAGCGAGCAGTGCACACCACACAGCTGTAACAGACACTGCTGGAGTCCTTTCACTTGAGTCATCTTCAGGGAGATAACTTTATTCTGTAGCTGATTTCCAGGCCTTTCTTTAAAGCCCAGTAGAATCCATTTATTTAATGGTTTCTGTGACTTCAGCTGACTGAACAAGAGTTTGAAATTGCTTTTCTATTGCATCTGAGTGAAGGATGTTTGGCAAGTGAGTAAGTTTGCTAACGTCTAGGTCTACCTCTGGGCTAGAAACATGCTACATGGCAACGGTTACAACGTTGTGCTGAAAGGCATGCTGTGGTTGTTCATCAGACATTACTGCACTGACTGAGGAAGTTGCTCATCCTCTGAGTGAGATTTTTTAAAGCACAGCTTGTCTTGTCTTTCCTTGTTCTTTACAGTAACTGATTTTGCATGTTACAGCTGTGTTTGTATTTGTACTCACAACTGAGAATGAAGAGCAAATGGAAAGTAAATGCTTATGTCCCCTTTTTCTGCAGAAAAGCCATGTCAAGTGGAACAGTTAGATCGCATCCTGCTCTCTGGAGTCTATAGCGTACGGAAAGGAAAGACCCAGTTGCACAAGTGGGCAGAGCGCTTGGTAATTCTCTGTGGTACTTGCCTCATTGTGTCCTCTGTGAAAGACAGCCACACAGGGAAGATGCATGTCCTGCCTCTTGTTGGAGGGAAGGTAAGGCTTCTTTTGCTTAGCTTCTCACAGAATTACAGGATGAGTTGGATTGAAGGGACCTTCAGAGCTCACCCGGTCCAACCCCTGTGCAGTGAGCAGGGACATCTTCAACCAAAGCAAGTTGCCCAGAGTCCCAAGGTGCAGCCTGACCTGGAATGTTACCAGGGATGGGGCATCTACCACCTCTGTGGGCAACTTGGGCCTGTGTCTTACCACCCTCAGTGTGGAAAAAACTTCTTCCTTCTCTCTAGTCTGAATCTTCCTCTTTTAGTTTGAACCCATCACCCCTTGTCCCGTCACAACAGGCCCTGTTAAAAAAAATCTGTCCCCATCTTTCTGACAGGCCCCTTTTCAGCACTGAAAGGCCACGCTAAGGTCTCCCCGGAGACTTCTCTGCTCCAGGCTGAACGCCCCCAACTCTCTCCCCTGCCCTCAAAGCAGAGGGGTTCCAGCCCTTGGGTCACTCCCAGGGCTCCTCTGGCCCCGCTCCAGCAGCTCCATGTCTCTGCTGGGCTGAGGAGCCCCGAGCTGGACCCAGCACTGCAGAGGCATCTCCCCAGAGCGCAGCAGAGGGGCAGGATCTCCTCCCTTGACCTGCTGGCCGTGTTGCTGGGAATGAGCCCAGGACATGGGTGGCTTCTGGGCGAATGCATATTGCTGTCTCATGTCCAGCTTTTCACCCACCAGAACCCCCGAGTCTTGCTCTGCAGGGCTGCTCTCAATCACATCATCCCCCAGCCTGTTTTGATATTGGGGATTGCTCCATCCCAGGTGCAGGACCTAGCTTCCTGTGGCTTAGAGAGGAAGAAGGGATTATAATGGTGGGTGTTATACACAAGAGGTTAATCTAGGCTTTTATTACAAATTACTGCATTAACGTGTGCAGAGACTTGTACCACCCCTTTGTACTCACTTTTCTTAGGTAGTAGTCTTAAGGCTAATACAGTGAAGAGACACTGGTTCTACTTATGTTGTGAATGGGCATTCTGGAAATTATTACTGCTTGGATCTACTTCAGCAGAAAGATGTTAAGAAGGATTTTCTTTTTCTCTCCAATAGCTTTATAACTGTGTTTGCAGCAAAATGTAAAGTTACTGGTGGTGGGTCATACCTCACACTAGACTTCAGATCCACTAAAATTGCTGGCGTTTAGGCAGACTGTTTTGGTTTCAATTCTCCCTTTGGAAGGTGGAGGAGATGAAACGTCGACAGTACCACGCTGGCTTTCACATCTGCTGGAGCACAAGCTCAGACGTACCATGTTTCCTTTGATACGCTGGCAGAATGCCAGCGCTGGCACCGGCAGGCATCCACGGTGAGGCCCTGCAGGCTTGCAGGCTTGTGTGCCTCGGGTGGTGGGTGCAGGGCTAAGGAGGGGTTCCAGTGCAGGGCAGAGATGAAGCTGCGATGCTGGAGAAAGCACCCAGGACACTTCCCAGCTTCTTCATTGCTTACTTGCTCAGGACTACGTAGGTTTCCTTTTGGCCTTCTCTTCTCTCTGCCTGTGCATGGTGTTGAGGATGTTTCTGCATTTTTTTTTTTTTTCACTCCCACTGCACCTACTGAGAATAGCTAATCACAGGTGACTGCAGCAAACCCCATGGACTGGCTGGCTTTACAGTCATAGAAACCCGTAAATGCACCTGTTGCCGTACTTGAATTCTGCCTTGAACTGTTCCTGGGACTGGCATGGGGCTACCCTGATAAGTTTGAGTTAACACAGAGATCATAGGTCAGCAGGGGAAGGTGCAGTTTGTTCAAAGCTGCATCCTTATTCCACATTAAAGTACAATTAGGTGGCAATAGCTTAATGCTGATGCCATGCTTTGGCCTCACGTAGATACATATAATATTGTGAAATATGACATGAGTTCAGGATAAAGCAGGTCATAAAATCTGGAATGAAGCACCAAAGACCTTGAAACAAAGCCTCCTTAGTGAAAGGAGGCAAGATATTTGCAAAGGCTTTATGAAATGTTGCAGACCCCTGATTTATGAAGCCTTTTCATCATAACAGGTTATGTTTCCAGTATCGTACCCTGAACAAGCTAACAAAAGAAAGTTGGAAGAAGTAGCGAGGCCAAGCAGACGTTCTGTAAACCTTAAAGGACTGAACTGGAAAGTCAGCTGCTTCCTGCTGCTGCTTGCATCTTTGGAAGGCACTCAAAGGATTGTGCTTTGTCAGCAGAGTTTCCTCAGCTAGAGACATGGTTTTCTCCATTAGGTTGGCTCTGTTAATGTCTAGGTTTTAGGCAGCACCCGTTGCACATACAGAGCAGGTCTTTCTGTGTATCCTAGTGGGTATCCAGATAAACATCCTTGTTGAGGGGCTTGGAGGAACAGTAGTAGCAAATTGCATAAACTCGTACTCCATGGACTCAGTTTCCTGCATGGACTCTACCTGGTGGTTACAAGGGGATTCTTTCGTGTTCTTGCAAATTGTTTTCTACTTGCATTCTTTGGCCTTCTGTTAGACTTCCAGAGAAAAATGGTTGCGCAGCTGCAGCTCTTCCTCCTTCTTTTCAGGTTGTGTCTATGCGACTTAGCATGGTTGATCTTTCATGCTACAGCCTTGAGGAAGTACCCGAGTACCTCTTCTACAGTCAAGACATCATCTACCTCAACCTACGGCACAATTTTATGAGATCAAGTGGAGCAGGGAGTCTTGACTCTCTTTGCAGGTCTGCAAAGAATTATTTTTCTCTACATTTGGAGTTCTTGGCATGTGCATCCAGGGATGGAGAGGAGGGGTAGTGTATTGCCTGTTCTCATGGGGATGGTAAAAGGGTTGACCTTCAGGAAGTCTAACAAATGAGGGGCTAGGAAGCAGAACTGAACAGTGCAGGCAAGGCATAAGCTTCCAGCAATTTACGGTATTCATGAACTCCCTTCCACAGATTCTTTGTGCTAAGTTTGATCTGAGATGAGCCGTGTGGAGCGATATGCCATTTGTATGAGCAAGATGCAATAGTGATATTAGGTTGCTTGTTAAATAGAGAACATTTTGGGGTATAAAACAAAAGGTGTGGGAAAGCGTAGTGCTGTTGCTGTGGGTAAGTGTTTATAGGAAGAAGTGCAGATCTGAAAAAGCCTGTTTTGGTAAGTTCATAATGTCAGTATGTATTTGGAATTGGCAGAGGGCCTGTGAGACTCCAGCTTAGCTTTGGGAACTTTTAATGATCTGCCTTTAAGACAGTAGCAGTTGTGTGATGCTATGGAAGCACGATGTAGTCATCTTGGGTAAGTGAAGGAGTCTTAACAAAATATTATTAAATTAATTCCTGAAAACCATAAAAATCTAGAGGAAGTTTAGTCTGTGGATATCTACACTAGCCATGCTAAAAAGAATGCAAGGAGTTGCTCTATGACTTCTCAAAGCTGTTAGGAAGCCTGTAGTAATATTGCCAAATGGCTCTGTGTTTGGAACACGTTGTGCCTTAAAATTGTATTTGGAGAAACCTTGCAAAACTGCAGGTTTTTGGTTTGGTTTGGGCTTTTTTTGTTGTGTTGTGGTTTTGTTTATCTCTAGGGGACTATTACCAAGTTCTTTGACTTTTCTCCCTACAGAGTAATGGGATACCTAGGTATCCATGAGGGTATACAGGGAAAAAAATTGCTTACCCGTGGGAATTCCTTGCAGCTTCATTGGGAGCCAGAGTCTAGTCTGGTTTTATTTTAATTCCAAACTTGTTTAAATGTTTTCTAACTGCTGAATTGTAATGGATTCTGTTATTGGAAAAGCTGCTTAAAATAATTCAAGATTTTGCTTTCTACTTTTGTCATCAAGTACACTGTATGATGTTGAAAACCCTATCAGAACTTATTTTCTAAAATGCAGTATCCGTGGTTCACAGGATCAGCAAAGGGGCTTGACATTTCTTTTGACCTTGCATGTAGTCAGCAAGAGATCTGACGTGTCAGGAACTCGAGTCTTCCTGGCAGTGACTATGTCTGATGAAGCTGAAATCCTCAAAAAAAGCCAGATAAGAAGCCCTCGCTTCTCACAATCTTGAATAAACACGTAGCGTTAGGTAGCCCACATAAGGCCGCTTGTTGCCTTTTGAAAAGATTTTCTTTCTGAGGTTTCTAGGATGTTTATCAGGTCACAGCCCCAAATGAAGAAACTTGTTCGCTTGCATTAGGTGTTTTCAGTGCCTAGGGATTGACAGTTCCCAACAGCAGAATTTTTTGCAGTGATCAGATCTCTTACTCTGAGGAAATCTTTGAAGCTCGAGAAGTCTAATTAGCTGTAACTATAAATAGCTATAAAAAAAAAATTAACTAAAAGGGAAATGTTAAGCAAAGGAAATTAAAATGACCCCACCTGTTTTGTTATGTCTCCTGGCTTATTTTTATGTAATGTACTGCCTTTCAAGTATCTCCTTTTTCTGGAAAACATCATCAGGTCTGATCTTTGTTGGATATTGTCTGTGTGCGTGCTTGTGTATCCGTATGCATGTCTGTTATCACCATTCTAGCTAGTTAATACAGAGTTGTACTGGGATGCTTTGGCAGCAGAGCAGGATGTTGTGTTAAACTGGGAATATTTCAGGCCAGCACCAGTCTGGACTGCTGAACAGAGGATGGTCATCCCCTTGAGGATTTGTTGCTGTGTTTCCAATACCATATTGAGATTACCTCTGTAATCTCAATATGCCTTGGGAGAGCACAGACCCAAACTTGAGGAGCCGTAAGGATTTCAGGATCCTTATTCCCTATAGTACTCGGTTCATGTACACAACTTGAATGGGAGTTGAGTTTGCGTTCCTACATCCCTGCTGCTTGAGAGTATTGGTGCAAAGGAGAAGGAGCAGAAGGGGAGCTCAAAAGGCTTTTGAGTTATTATCCTCTCCAGTGAATTTGACAGTCTTCTTGAGGAGTCTCAGACCAAGGTGTGTCATGTACCAGTTTCCCTCCAGCTTTTGGAAACTTTAATGCCCCTGTTGTGTTTGCTTTGGTATTGTTGCAGGGGGATGAATTCTAAAAATGGATTATGCCGTTGCGTTTAACACCATGGCTCTCAGGGCAGCTTCTCACCGTGCTCCATTAATGACAGAGAAAGAGCTGCTTGGTGTTGAGGACAGGTGCCATAAAAAAGCCATTGTAGAACTCCAGAGAAAGCAGTTCCATTAAAGCGTCTTCTGATTACAAAACCTGAGAACTGTGATCTGTCCTGAATCTCTTAGAGTTGGACCAGTTAATGAGAAAGTTCAAACCTGTAGGTTTATCCTCATTGTTTCCTTCTTTTCCATTATTGTTGTGGAGTTCAGTGTGCAAGTTTCTGATTTTTGTATCACTGTTAGATCTTTGCATCATACAATATGTCCCCTTTAGGAAGGCCGTTACCAATACAGCATCTTTCTCTTTGGCTTTCAGTTGCATTACAAGTGAGTCTGTCTGTGGCTGCAGCAGCCCTATGCCCTTATTTTTATGACGGGGGCTTTCTGAAAGCAAACAACCCGTGTCCAAGTTTCAGATATGCTCCTTTTAAAAAAAAGCTACAACAGCCTCCTTCCCACCCAAGACTATAAAGCAAAATGGAGAAATATAATGTGTAGTTCTCACACAGATCATTCCAGGTATTCTGAATGTGAAAAAAAGGAGTCATTAAAAAGAAGAAAAAATTTCAAAAACTTTGAGTCTTATACTTCAAGACATCTCAAGCTAGAAATAATATTCTCCCTCAAACTAATTAACCTTGGTTTTGTTACCTACATTAAAACTTTTGCTTCAAAATAAGAGCTACTCACCATTGCCTAGCAAAAAGTATGGTAGGTAGAGCAGGTGAATGATCTTTGTTTCCAAGGAGTACTTCTCTGGTACATTACATGAGATTCGCGATTGTCTCATAGAAGTACGATACCAATTTCCCCATTGAATTAATTTCTGATGGGTTCCACTTTTAGGGATGAGGACGTTATTACTTGGGGAAAATGCTTTTCTTTACTCTAGAAGAGGTAGGAACTCTTTGAGAAGAACCTCCTGCATATTACTCCAGCCCGTGCTCAATTTCTCCTCTCTATTTGGACTCAGCACAGTGATAGGAGGAGCTGGAATAGGCAACCATCTGTTAAGCACGGGTGGGACCGTAGTGACTGTGAGGACTGTGTCATGTCAGTACTTGTGAGCTGTACCTGAGGTACAGTCTACCAAGTAAGTGGCACTTTAGACGTGGAATCTTTTTCACAGACCTCTGGGTGCAGGTCTTGGGGCTTCCCAGCATGAAGTCTGCAGTTCCCTGGTTTTCCCTTTAAAAGCTCTGCCAGGGCTTCTGTTGTGCCTAGCTTGAAAAGGGTATTCCCCTCGTGTGCTTTGTTCCAGAATAGTTCCAGTTAATGTTCTCAGCTCCTGTTTTCCCAAGCTGCATAACTGTAAATAATTCTTTAAAGGTAAATTTTTTTTAACTGTAATCTTAGTCACTCGGAGGAAGCCTGTCAGGAGTCAGGGTAGAAGACTGTTATCAGTTTCTGAGGTAAAACCATGGTATTTGAGCACTTTCAGCATTAGCACTGAGATACAAAATATCAGTGACTTAACCCCAAATTTGTGCAGAAACTCCCATAATGAGTTAGCTGACTGTATCGCCAGTGTACAAAGATCGAAAAATTCTTTATGACTGGTTTTGTATGGTCTCAAAGCAAAACCATGGAGGTTTGTGAACTAACTAGTATTCTTGCCAATAGGTTTTCTCAGTTGAAGAACCTGAACCTGTCTCATAATAGACTGGGAGAGTTTCCTGTATCACTGTGCGAGATCTCTACTCTGGCAGAGCTTAATATTTCCTGTAATGGACTTCATTACTTGCCAAGCCAGATTGGCAAACTGCTGAAGTGAGTATACTCTTTTTATCTGTGGTCATAAACATCCTGGGTGCTTTGGTTGAGCACAGGTGACGTGAAGGTACTGCTCTAGAAGGTGTGAGTACTGGGGCAGACTGTTCTGCCCATGTGATGTTTTTGACTCTGGCAGAAGGTCAAGAACCAAGATGTCCAGTAAGGTTTGTTTTCCTTGAAAATTAAAATATCACTGTATGTTTATACAGTTGCCATTTTAAGTCACTGGTATATAGCAAGTTATTACTCATAATTTGTGACTTCCTGCCTATTCTACTAGCTACATAAAATACGTTAGTCTAAATCAGCTTTCTGACAGAGGAGGAGATTAGTGGATTTTGTCTGTTTTGGAGTGGCCTAGGAAGACACTTAACAGTCAGTATTACATGCATAAGAAAAGTATTCCTGTAACTTCGTGTGCATAAGAATAAAATTAGCTGTTAGGTACCTGTAAAAAAATAGCCAGACTGTGACTATACGAGGAAATTAACTGGAAGTGCTAAATGTAATGTTCACTACTCTGCTGAATTATTTTCTTTTTCTTTTTTTGCTGCTGCAGTCTCCAGACCTTCTGGATTGATGGGAATTTCCTCACGTCCTTACCAGAAGAACTGGGAAGTCTGCAACAGCTCAGCTGTCTTGGGCTTTCCTTCAATAATTTCTGTGAATTGCCAGCAATTTGTGAGAAACTCGTCCTGTTAGACAAACTAGCCCTGGCGGGGAACCTGCTAGAGACCCTGGACCTCACAGTGCTGAACCGGATGAGAAACATCAAAAGTGTGGACCTGAGGTAAGAGGGGGAAACTCGAATACATATGTAAACCAGATGGCTGCTTTCCATTTATAGCAGAGGAGCTGTGTAACTTCTAGTATATTTTGCAGTAAACTAGATGTAACTTTTTTCTACTACTGATTCTTTAGCTTTTAGGGAGTTCTGTTTCTGAATTCTGAGCAGAGAATTCACTTACAGAAGCAAGATTAACTGAGCAATGCCTGAAGCCACTGAACGTGACTCAGCCCTCTAGTTTTCTCTTTTGATATGCTGTTACCATGAGTTTTGGTAGCTCTTTGGTACCCCTTTTTGCCTCCTCCCCCTCCCTGCTCCCCACTGCTTCACCCTAGAGGTGTGATTCTGATTCTCCAGGCTGCCAACTGAAGAGCTCTTGGAAAGGAACAAAGAAATTTTTGTCTGTGGCACGGCAGTGTAATATGTAGTCTCTGCATTAGCTTCCTGTGCCAGTGCAAAGTAGCTGTCCGTTGGCCTGGCTTCTAATTTCTAGGCTGGTCTTCAGAATCTCTTAAACATTGGGGAATGAGTAAAATGGCTTCACATAGCAGTGCAGACAAAGGAAGTGTTTTTCTTTGTATTCACTGCCTGAAATCCACCATTGTTCCTCGCACATTTCACTCTGCTTGCCTTTGATGTTAGCCTTCACCAGAATTCATCCTTTTCTCTCATTTCTCCTCTCTTCTTACCCATGTCCAGGGTCCTATATTCTGACTTCGTAACTCTTATCTCTGAGTGTTTAGGCTGAACAACCTGAAGAGAGCAGTAGCTGACACTCTGGAGGGGAACAAGTCAGTGACTTACATGGATTTACGAGACAATCAGATGACAGATCTGGATCTGAGCTCCTTGGGCAGCCTGGAGCAGCTGCACTGCGAGCGGAATAAGCTGAAAGAATTGACACTGAGTGGCTTCTCCCTTCGGGCGCTCTATGCCAACAGCAACCGTATGTCTCTTTGCCTTCTTCCTTTAAGCCGTGGGAACAAAGGAAAACAGCTTTGCCCTCTCCCACATACACAAAAAATACTTAGGCTGATGTTACAGTAGTGAGATCATATGTGATGGGTCTTCTGAGGTCAGCTCCTAGGGATCCCATATGCATGGATGTGCACAGGCTTTGCAACGGGGAGGTTGTGGTCTTGAGTTACTGTCCAAGGAATTCGTCTTCCAGTGAAATCTGTTTGGGAGTCCACAATTAAAAGAACAGTTCTCCCTTCTTCTCATGCCCCATGTGGCAAATGGATAAATGGGATAGTGAGAAGCTGTAGTGCCATATGGCAGATGTATGAATTGTGAACTCTGTCTTGGGAGGGATGAGTAGAGACCTTGAGTATCCATGAAGTAAGACTAAGAGTCTCACTTGCTAACTAGTCTGTCTGGTTCTCTGTGCTGTTTTCCCCCTGAAACTCTGCAATCATAATTACTTCCTTTACTTCATCAGGTCTGACAGCTGTCAATATTTATCCGGTTCCTGGTCAACTGACAAGTCTAGAACTCTCTCAGTAAGTGACTATACATCACAGAATATAAAGCAAGTATCTGAACTCCTTTGCTGGTTTCTGCAGAAATTTTCTGGAGCTTTTACTGTTTTGAAAGAATTGAGAGCAATTGAGGGAAGGCACTCACTCGATCTTCACAATAGAGCTGGAAGGCCCAGCACTAAAGAAGGATGAAGATGTCCCAGATCAGAAGCCCCTCTGAACCAGTACGACCTATCTAGGTGACTGGCTGTCCTTCAGCTGTAGGCTGTAATCAGCAAAAAAAGCAAAGCAGAGACCACTGAACTTGTGGTAGCTTACTGGGCTGAATGGTGGGAATCTCTGGAGCAAACACTTAGAGTAGCTACCAGTGATCTCTGCTGTTGGATTTGTTGCCTGAATCTGCCCTTGGAGCAGCATTGTGAGACCTGTAAGGCAGGATGCCCAGAGGACCTGATGACCTTTGGCTTCAGTTCTTGGTTGAAGCACAACAGCAGGATAGCGTAGGGTGGCCTGTTCTGCTGATGTCAGTAGACGAAAAGCCTGATCATCAGAGCCTTGCATTAGTACTGTCTACGCATCGTGCACCAGCTCAGTGTGCATTACCCAGCTAGCCATGAGATAAATTCCACGTGACCAGCTCGAATACTGTTGTTCATTTTCTGCCTATTGGTTTTGGTTTGGCTGTCACTAATGTCATGCAGCATTCAAACAGGGTATGTTCCATATGGAGTGCTGGTGTCTAGCTTTTCCCCCTTGCTTTTCTCAGCAATCAACTGCAGTGTGTCCCAGACTGGGCCTGTGAAGCAAGGAAACTGGAAGTTTTGGATGTGAGCTACAACCTCCTTGTGGAGCTTCCATCGAGGTCAGCAAACTTTCTTACACAGAGCTGAGCTTTCTCCTATGGTGAGATGACTGGGGAGAGAGGAGCAGTGCTATCCCAGTTGCTTTATTCCTTGTTGTGCAGAGATATAATCCACTTTCTCTGTGCAGCTTCGAAAATACTCTGTGTTCAAATGTTGGAAAGAACTGACTTCTAAATCAGCTTCTTGAATAACAGGGGCCAGGTAATCTCATCCTGTGCTTCTGGCTTCTGCTGCAGCTGTTTGCACCTGAAGTAGAACACACTGCTGTGATTTATTTGTGTTACCATAGTGTCTGTGAAGACAGGTCATACGTGAGGCCCTAAAATGCCTTGCATTGCCCCACAGAGATTTCATCTGTTACCTTTCATAGGGAGATACCACAGAGGTACAGTATAGCTGATCTCAAAGGTAGTTTTCACAACACATCATCAGCCAGCTCCTTTCTCCCTGTTTTCCTTTCAGTTTCTACAGAAATGCAGGAACGGGGAGCCAAGAACTAGTACCGTTTTGCAGATACTTATAATGAGTTCTCCAAGGTACCAGGGGTGTCATAGGCTAAGAACATTTGTGCTTTGCTTCTTCCCAAGAAGTGCGTTTGGTAGGGTATGATTGTAATGAATGAGATGCAGTGCTAGGGTAAGCTGTATTGAAACTGAGCTGAAAGGTGCGTTACAGTGAAGAAATGCAGAGAGCTGGTCGAAGCAATTGCAGCAGCAGGCATAGGAAGTGATCTTAGCAGCGACGTTCTGATGGTTGTCAGACAAGACTGTATACATCAAAAGCAAGAAAAGGGTGTAACAAGGATGTGATAATGAGACCTTAGACAAGAATTTTAGCCATGCCAATGGGTGAAAAAGACAGATTTTAAGTATGTTATGCAAAAAGAACCTACAGAATTTGGACACAGGAATTTAGATTCTAAAAAGAAATGTAAGTATTTTTAAAGAGTCCTAAGTGCTGGAATTTGCTATATCCATTGGGGATCTCTTGCAGTAGGTGTTTGTCATCAGCACTGTAAGTATGTCTTATGTACAGTTAGAACTTTGCCAGCGTTGACGTTCAGCCACTGATCAGGCTAAGCCAGCAGACTAAAGCTTGAAGAGCCTCTTGTAAGGAGATACATAGTCCACTGTGAAGTTGTCTTTTACTCTTAGCTGTCCAAAACCAGGATTGTATCAAAGTGGTGCACCACGGTGTTGAATGGAGATGAGTCGGCTTGAATAAGGAAATTGGTGTATCTGCATTTGAATGGCTTTTTTTTTCCCAGTATAATCAGCTTTGAGAAGCCACAGCATACAGAAAGAAACTGCATTAATTGGCTCACATGGAGCAGTGCACTAATGCAGCTTTAGCATTTCGTGATTCCAAGCAGTTCTGTACAGGGGCCTCAGAATATAGTCCCAAATTAGCATCTCACACAAGTGGGCAGGGTCGTTCTAGACTGTGTCCAGATGTGTTCAGATAAGTCGTTCTCAAAATTCCTGCAGGCAATTCTCTGCAGTTTGTAGGGATAGAGGCCTTTTCCTTCAGCAAGCACTGCAGTCCTGGAGAACGTGACAACGGCCCCAGAAGTAATCCAAGAGTGCTCTGCAGCCTCTTAAAGCTCTGACTTTAAGTTGACACAGGGGAAGCGCTTCTTTCTGCCTGCAAGTGAAAACAGGCATTTAAATCAATCCTTTGTGACTTACCTTTTTTTTGCCTGCCTGAGGGAATGCTAGGTGCGCACACAGACTCGTATCACCATTTACTGATCTGCAGTGGCATAGAGGGAACTGTAGATACACTTCCAAGCATTCAGAGTGACTGAGGCACCTTACCATGTGTGTTTTTCTGTTTTTGTCATTGTTTACATTTTATGGATCAGTGTATTTTAATTTTGTCTGCCGTACAGTCAAATTTATAACAGATTAAATACTACCATTTCCAACTCTGTGGATGTAAAGAAGAGTGAACCAAACTGATAAAGAAAACCCTTTGTCTTTCTAGGATCCTCAGCAGCTTGAGCCTTCGAAAGTTGATGGTGGGGCACAATCATCTGCAGACCCTTCCACCTCTTCTAGAACACATTCCACTGGAGGTGCTGGACCTTCAGCACAACCTGTTGGTTAAACTGCCAGAGATGCTCTTTGTCAAGGCGCTGAAGTGAGTAACAATAGAGTGTCTTTTGTCTGCATTAACCTTTGGAGCTGTTAAGGCTGACAGTGGCATCTGCATGACTGTCCTTGCAAGGTGCCATTTGCATAAGAGATAATGAGTCGGGCACTTTGAGGAGGTAATTCAGGTTATAAGGGAAGTTGTCAAGCTGATTTGAGGAAATCAGTCCATGCTGATGGAAAACAGAGGCTTGCCTAACCCAACAGCGAACTGAAGAATTAGCTTCAGTTGCAACTGCTTCTAAGATCATGTTACTGCCTGAAGAGCTTTGTCTCTAAAAGTAGTGTGTAAATTAAGGTGCAAAGGAAAGAAGCCGTACAGATTTTCAGGTATTACAGCAGAAAGTACATCAGGTCATAGGAGAACAGCGAGAGACCCCCTTACAAATGACAGCCCTCCATTACTGTCTATTCAGACATGAGTCAACCCTTCTTTTAAGGACTTTGAGTAAGAGTTTATGTAGTCTGCTTCCACCAGTATTACTACCCCCTCCACAGGCTCTTCAGTACCTGCTGTAAAATGCTGTGTGCATCCACAGTGCTATATAGCTACTAAGTCATTAGGAGACTCCTAAATCTTAATGTGAGTACAGATGTTACACTGTATTGTCTGGCCCTCCTGTCTAATGCTCTGTCCACGCTGGCATTTGTACAGCTCCTTTTCCTGCTCTTAATGGAGTAGTTTAGTTGATGCCAAGTCTGATTTTCGCACTTGCTATGGTTAGCCTCAGGTTCCTGAATGCATCTGCAAACAGCCTGGAGTCCTTACCCTCTGCCTGTACAGGGGAGGAGAGTCTGAGCATGCTGCAGCTGCTTTACTTGACCAATAACAACCTCACAGATCAGTGCATCCCTGTCTTGGTGGGACACCCGAGCCTAAGGATCCTGCATCTGGCAAACAACAACCTACAGACTTTCCCGGCAAGGTAAGTAAGGCTGGTGGCCGAGGCAGTGCTCAGCAGGAGGATGTTGCCTGCCTTACCATGACTGTACATCAGTCAGTGTCAAAGCAAGATGCTGTCCCTGAGGTTTGATGACAAAACCTGCCATTCCTACACATGTGCTGAGAAGTAGCATGTGAAGGGGGATTGGCACAGGCTGCTGTTGTTCCTGTCCTTGTTGGGGATGTGGGGGGCGGGGGGGGAATGGGGTCAGTGTTTCTTTGCAGCTCCTGGCACGCAGCTCGCTGGGCTGCATTTTTCACTTTCCAGTCTTGCCAGAAGACCAGACTTGACTGAACTCCTGCCCAATACAGGTCATATCATTTCATATAATTAATGCACCAGGCTTATCATTTGGAGTTGAAAAATCCACGTTCAATATAGAAACTTAAAAGGCTGGAGACTCCCATGTGTTCCTGAGTTATTCCAGTTGCTCCCAGTTATGTAAGCCTGCATCTTATTTTTCAGTGAGAATTATTCGTCGGCTTCTTTTTACCAGTATCTCATGCTGTCCTTCTAGTGTGAAAACTACATTGCATCTTTTTTTTTTTTGGTGATGCAGTTGATTGGCTAGAGGGAAAGAATGTCATACAGAGGAACCCTGACAGGTGTGAGGAGTGGGTCCATGCAAACCTCACGAGGTTCAAGAAGGCCAAGTGCAAGTTCCTGGACCTGGGTCAGGGCAATCCCCAATATCAGTACAGCCTGGGGAATGAATGGATTGAGAGCAGCCCTGCAGAGAAGGACTTAGGGGCGCTGGTGCGTGAAAAGCTGGACGTGAGACAGCAACATGTGCTTGCAGCCCAGAAGCCAAACATGTCCTGGGCTGCATCAAAAGAAGCGTGACCAGGACGTCAAGGGAGGGGATTCTGCCTGTCTACTCCCCTCTCATGAGACCCCACCTGGAGCACTGCATCCAGCTCTGGGGCCCCCAAAATAGAGACACTGACCTGTTGGAGTGAGTCCAGATGAGGACCATGAGGATGATCAGGGGGCAGGAGCCCCTCTCCTAAGAAGAAAGGCTGCGAGAGTTGAGGAAGTTCAGCCTGGAGAAGAGAAGGCTCTGGGGACACCTTAGTGCGCCTTTTCAGACCCTAAGGGGGTCCTACAAGAAAGCTGGAGAGGGACTTTTACAAGGGCATGTGGTGACAGGACAAGGGGTAATGGCTTTAGACTGAAAGAGGGTGGATTTAGATTAGATGAAGAAACTATTCACTGTGAGGGTGATGAGACACTGGCCCAGGTTGCCCATTGAGGCTGTGGATGCCCCATCCTAGGAAGTGCCCAAGGACGGGGCTTTGAGCAACCTGGTCTAGTGGAAGATGGCCCTACCCAAGGCCGGAGGGTTGGACTAGATGACCTTTAAAGGTCCCTTCCAAACCAAACCATTCTGTGATTCTATGATTTTCCAGGTGTAGCTTAAGAAAACTTCAGCTGTCTATGCATAATGAAAAATACACTCAGCCTTTTTAGTTTATTAGCGTGTGGGGAGGGTTCCTCTGAACCCTTTCCAAATTCTCAATGCTTTTGTGGCTATTTAGACAGCAGAACTTGGACACTGCTCTACTGAAAATCATAAGCAGATAACGTTGGTCGCAAGCATCTGCTTGATTCCCCTTCTGGTAACGTGTTTATACACTGTTCTGTTCTGAGTACCTGGGACTTCTGTTCATCTGACTCTAGCCTTTTTCAGAGCCATGCCTCTGAGGATTGCTTCCTCTCTAATTGTGACTTGTACAAGTTCCTATGTGCATAACATTACTTAGCTAATTTAAATCATGTGCTCTTAAGGTAAGTTCATGTTACCAAACGGTTCATATTCTATATGTTGAAACTGAGATTTCCCCCGTATTTTTTTTATCTGCAAATCTACTACATATGATTTGCTGAGTATGTGTTTTTCTTATTAATCACTGATCTATTGACTGTCATTGAATGAAAAGTGCCTCCCCATGGAACTCTACTAGAGGGACTTACACTGAATTCTTAATTCATCACTGCTTTTCAGTGTCTTCTGGAATCCAGTTTTGGGGTATCAAATATATTTTCTTCGGAATATAGTACAGAGCTAGTGCTATACTGATAGACTTCTGTATCAGCTTCATTTGTAGTCTCTTAAAAACCAGCACACTCAGTTACATTAGCGCAAAAATCTAATAGATTTTTTGGGTATTAGTTATGTCAGCACCATTCATATGATATTGATTGCATCTGTGCAAACTCTGCCATGATGCTTCCTGGTACTGGTCAGGCTAACCAATCACTTTCATGTAAATCTGTTTACATGGGCAATGTCCATGGGCACCTTACCTGCAGGTTCAGAAAATGACAAGTTTTTGCCTGTAAGATACACTATTCTTTTGTTTCCCTTTCAGCAAACTTAGTAAGCTGCAGCACTTGGAGGAGCTGAATCTGAGTGGGAACAAACTGAAAACAATTCCCACAACAGTGGCACACTGCAAGCTACTTCACACACTTATTGCACACTCCAATGAAATCAACATCTTTCCAGAGATCCTGCATTTGCCCCGTATTCAGGTATTCTTACGGAGAAGGTAAAGCGATTATCAGGGGAAAGTTTGGGTTGGAGAATGAAGAGTAACTGCTAGGAGAGGAGCTGGAGACCCCAGCATTTTGCTTGATTGACCCAAGGGCACAGAATATTTATTCTAGATCTGTTGCCTTTCTGAGAGGATCAGAGGTGGCTCATCTCTTGTTCACCTTTACCATCTCTCTCTGACTTGGTGTGTTTCTGGTTTGCCATTTGAGACAGCGTTATGTAGCTAGGCAGGTTTCAATACAGTGTGACCTGTTCTTTCAGTATTGGAGCCCTGGCTATTGCAGGTTATAAGTATTTGCTGCTTATAAAGCATTCTTCTACTGACAGGCCATTTTCATAAATTTTTTATGGGATACAATTAGTAGTGGGGTTCTAAGATGTTTGGAAGGAGCACTGGAGTAACCGATCACATGACAGAACAAAGAATATTTTCTTTGTCATTGTGCTTTTTTTTTTTTTTTTTTTTTTTGATACTGCAGTTTGTGGACTTGAGTTGCAATGAGTTAACTGAAATCCTGATTCCTGAGGCACTGCCAGGTGCCTTGCAAGAGCTGGACCTGAGTGGAAACACAAACCTGGTGCTAGAACACAAGACACTGGACATCTTCAGGTGAGCCAAGGAGCTACCAACCCAGCAGTGACCTGCACAGGGAAGGGTAACCCTTCCCAGAAGGGGAGATGGGATAATAAAGCGCATATCACACTACTGCATAATGTTATAAAGTTCCCTGCCTGAGGAAGCTGGAGCTTTCTATTTTGTAGGAAGGGAAAATCCTGGGTCCGAATCTTCAGAGCAAGCAAACAATTCCTCAGGTGGTATGAGGTTCTCCCAGCTGTCTCTGGCATAAGCAGCCAGGCATCTCCAGAAGGCCAAGACCTTAAACTCCTCTCCTTGGTGCAGTTCTTTTCACAGGCTGCTGTCTAAAAGACTGGACAAGGTCCTCTACCCACAAACTGTTCATCGGGTTCTGGGAGAGAATGACTTCTGTTCTTCTCTCTGTAGTCACATCACCACCCTGAAGATTGATGCTAAGCCCTCCCTCACGGCAGACTCAGCACTTACTTCTACCTTCTGGAATCATGGAGTGGCTGAGATGGCAGGCCAAAGAAACAAGTGAGTATTGTGGTCTGCTGGACACTAACGCTTTGTCTTCTCAGGGTGCTAGGTGGAGGGCACTGCTAAGCATCCCAGCAGACCTGTTTTGATCAAGAGCTCATCCATCCCTCTGTTTCTCCAGATCTCTTGGTAACTCAAGCCTCCACAATGTCCTTTCCTTCAGTTTTCACACTTATCCTGGGATGCTTGGACTTTGCTTCCCACCCTTTCTTTCTCTTGCTGGCATGTGCCATTGCCCTCTCCTTAGTACGGTCAAGGAAGGTTCAGGAGGTCCAATAATAAAATGCATCTGTACATCTCATGGGGCAGTGAATGTAGGAGCAGTGGCTTTTTGGCCCTGTGAGAACAGCACTCAGGGCAAGGTGTCTGATGGCTGTGGTTTTGGGCAGCATATAATCTTCTGAGATGTATTAACTTTGCTTATATGCTTTTCTAACAGGCTCTGTGTGTCATCCCTGGCACTGGGGAGCTTTGCAGAGGGGGTGGAGGCTGTGTATGGCATGTTTGATGGTGACAAGAATGAGGAGCTGCCACGCTTGCTGCAGTGCACCATGGCCGATGTGCTCCTGGAGGAGGTACAGCAGTCAGACACCATGTTCATGTCCAACACCTTCTTGGTCTCCCACAGGTAGGACAGTGAGCAAGCTGGTCCTGGTGAGACCTGCATAGGTATATCACTTAACATGCTGGGTGGGGTGAGGCAGCTCTCCAGAATGCCTGTCACTGGAGTCTGGAGCCTTTCTACACCTTCTCCTCCAACAGGAAGCTGGGCATGGCTGGTCAGAAGCTGGGTTCCTCTGCTGTCCTTTGCTATATTCGTCATGATGTGGCTGATCCAGCCAGCAACTTTTCTCTGACGGTGGCAAATGTAGGGACGTGCCAAGCCATTCTGTGCCGAAGTGGAAAACCACTGCCTCTCTCCAAAGTCTTCAGCCTTGAACAATGTCCAGAAGAAGCCAAGAGAGTCAAGGAGCAAAAAGCCATTATAACAGAGGTTGGTTTGGGCCCTCTTCACTTCAGCTTCCACCCTCCTGTAAAACCTTAGTATAAATACACGAGCTCTGCTGCCTGCACAATACTCCAGGGGAGGCAATGGCATGACGGTGTTCAAGTGACTTGTCTGTTGCTTCCTGCTCTGCTTCTCTTGCTGATTAGCTCTGCAGAAGGACATGTTCCTAAAACACCTGGGTACAGGATGCCAAGGGTGGCTAGGGGAGAGAGGGAAGAAAGAAAATAGGTGTGGAGCTGAAGGAGGGGAGGTCCATAGTACTGTTCATGACTGGAGTGAGTGTGAAGAGGAGCCACTGAAGAACAGAGCAGGGCCTGGGAAGTCACCTTCTCTCAAAACTCACAGCGTATCTCTGGTGTTTCTTGAGAAGTATGACTAAAGTTATGTCTCTTTGGATTTCTTCCAAGTTTTACTCATTGAAGGTACAGGATTAGTGGCCCTTGAGACATGCAGAACATGGTTATAAAATATATTACAAGTAAAAATTTTAACACAAAAGACAGAAATGTTCATTGGGTTTATGCAAAAGCATTGAAATGATTTCTGGGTAACTCTGTGAAGGTTAACTTTCTAAAAACTTGGAAACAATAGGGAAGATCCAGAGAACTGGAAGATACGTTCTCAGTGAAGATCTGAGAATCAGTGCCAGTCATGTTAGTTTATGCTGGGTGGGTCTTTTTAAAAGTATCAGGTAGTTTGATAAAAGTGTTTCTGACAGGGATAATCTGTTAATGTGTTAGAGCTCTGCAGGGTGTTGTATTCCTCAGCACTGACTAAAAGTAACTGCGGGATCAATGTAGCACGTTAAATGATTTAAAAAATGGCTGACGAATGGATTCTAAAAAATAACAGTGAAATCATTGTCTAAGGAGACTTCCCTGCATGTGTCCTCTGCTGGTTTTTAATACTTGGCAGCAACTTTGAACACCCAGAGGATACAGAAATTCGGAACACTGAAAATAAATTCAAAACGTTGGGAAGCTGTGTGCTCTGTATGCCCTGACCCAGAAAAGGGGCTGTGGGCAATTTTCTATGCAGGAGACTGGTACCAGGCTGGCCAGGGGACTGGCAGGAACAGGAAGGCGGTGATACCTCCAGGTTACAGCAGTAGTGTGAGATACCTACTTGTTCTTTTCTTCCTCAGGATGTAGTGTCCATGCTTCAGAATGCAGTTACATGTTAATAAAGAGGGAAATAATTCAGTAAATAGAAACAGTTTAATGTCTGGACAATCTGCCTTGCAATGAGAAAGTAAAAAGTTACTATCTCACTCATACTGAAAAAATAAGTTTCATGTAAGACTCATGAGTGAGACTCTGATCGATAACGCTGCTGCAGGTGTTTTAGCTGCGCCTTTCCCAGTACTTTGCTACAGTTCTTCAGAATGTGACAAAAAGTCTGGCAGGATAAAAGTGTGTTACTGCTAGCATGGGCAGTGGGCGATTCCTGTACCTGATGATCCAGTGCAGGTAATGTCTGTGCTGTGATACCTGGACCTAGATCCCTTTCTCCTGTACTGTAGCTGTGTACTGGCATTGCTCAAGGCCCCAAGCCGGTCTTTGGGCAGGGGAGAGACTGCTCTCCAAACGATCTAAGAGCAGATCTAACACTACTGCCTTGTTTCTCTCGTCTGCAGGACAATAAGGTCAATGGTGTCACTTGCTGTACCCGGATGCTGGGCTGCACATACTTGCATCCTTGGATCCTGCCCAGACCCCATGTCAATTCCATTCCACTGACTGTACAAGATGAGCTGCTGCTTCTAGGGAACAAAGCTCTCTGGGAACACCTTTCCTTCACAGAGGCTGTCTCAGCCGTGCGCCACCTGCACGACCCGCTAGCTGCTGCGAAGAAACTCTGCACTTTAGCCCAAAGCTATGGCTGCCAAGACAATGTGGGTGCAATGGTGGTGTGTCTGAACATCAGTGACGACAGCTGCACATGTGAGATGCATGGCCTCACTCTGCCAGGTCCTGGGGGATTTAGTTCCACCACCACCAAGCCAGCAACACCTTCATCTAGCAGTGGAATTGCTTCAGAGTTCAGTAGTGAACTGTCTGCTTCTGAGGTTAGCAGTGAGGTGGGCTCTACTGCTTCAGATGAACACAATGCTGTTGGTCTTGATGGCAGTTTGCTACCACGACAGGAGCGGCGTTGCAGCATACATCCTGTGCCCCCCTCAAGCATCTTTCAGCGACAACCTTCCAGTGCCACCTTCTCTAGCAACCAATCTGACAATGGTCTGGATAGTGATGATGAACAGCCTGTGGAAGGTGTGATGACAAATGGCAGTAAAGTGGAGGTAGAGGTGGACATCCACTGCTGTAAAGGAAAGGGCCTCGAGTTTGAACCTCCTGCTGCAGAGTACGGCTCCTGTGCTCCAGGGCTACAGGATGACTCTGGGCTTGTCCTCATCATTCGGAGACAGAACAGTGTAAACAGTAACACTGTGCAGAAAGGGGTCAAGGAAAAGTGTGAACTGCAAAAATCTCTTTCCACGTGCTGTCTCTATGGAAAAAAGCTTTCCAATGGCTCCATAGTGCCCTTGGAGGAGAGCCTCAACCTCATTGAAGTAGCCACAGAGGCACCCAAGAAGAAGACAGGCTATTTTGCTGCTCCATCCCAAATGGAGCCAGAAGATCAATTTGTGGTGCCACCTGACCTGGAGGAGGAAGTGAAGGAACAAATGAAACACCACCAGGAGAATGGAGCAGATCAGGAGCAGAAAGAGGAACATGCAGCGACTCTGGCAGAGGAGTTTGACACAGCTTTGTAACCCTAAAAGTACTGCTCCCACGCTGTCTGTCCCTGGAAGCTCTGTCCCATAAGGGCTGTCTTGCCCTCCAAGGGGAGCTGGGATCTACAAGGAGTACAGGCATCTGCTGCTTCCTTAATGGAGTTGAGGAAGAATTGGGAATGCTGAGGTCTGGGCTGTCCCCTTTTCACTGTAGAGCCTCTGTTGTTCTGTGAGCGCTCAGAGCAGCAGCTGAGCTCTGTGTAAGGGACTGTCTGGAAATTAAGCAAGCACTAGGAAGAAGGCAGGTGTTCCAAACCTGCCTGTAGCTCCTTGAACCCTGAGGTTCTGCCAGCTCTGCAGGAAAGGGCCTGGCATATGTGAGTGGGGGGTGGGGAGGCTGCTGAGGGGGCAATGTTCAGTGTTTGGAGTCCTGTGAATATTTCTGATGCAGCCCCCCACCCCTGCACCTGACTTTGTTATTCCTTGAAAGAATACAGCCAGTCGCAATGAAGCTGACCCGAGAATGGTTTCCTACATTAATTGCAAGCACTTTTATTGATTGCACTTAACGCTGTTCTGCTCCCCTTCAGCCCAGCACTTTATTATTTAGGGTTAGGGGAGAGAACACTCCATGGCAGGTGTGGTGGGGCTTGTCCCAGTGGGTATTGTTAGGGCAGCGGAGAACTCAGGGTACCAGTGTTCCGATGAGCACTGGTGCATGGTAGAGTGAGGGTTATGATGGGATCAGCCTATGCAGGATGAGAAAATGCACAGCCAAGAGATAAGCAGGTGCCTACTGACGTGTTTTACCTGGAGCATAGGAAAGATCAGCTCTGGACTGGTTGATTAAGGTAGCATGTAGAGCTCATCCTTCTAGCCACAGAGCACAGACCCAGCTCAGCAGCAGGTTGGCCACCTCCATCATGGGTGCCTCACAGCAGAGGCTTCCTGTAGCCAGAAGACATGGTATGAAACTGCTTGTTTCAGTGAGGTACTCAGTCTAAGAGGAAACAGCAGCGGGTGTGACACTGAGGCTAGCGAGCAGTGGGGCTGCCCTTCATAAGCTGGGGAAGCCTTCAGTGCTTTGTTCTACCAACATAAACCCACATACAGCACCTTTGCCTCTGAAAACAGGAGTCATATTCCAAATCCACACCAACCTGCATTTCACAGTACGTGCCCAGTTTGGCTACAAACAAGGTGAGAGCATACTTGTTTCTGCTTAGCTTTCAATGCAAAAGGAAAAATAGAACTTTTCATCTGAATAACATCTTTATCAGCACTGGAAAAGATGTTTATAACTGTCTCACTAATGGTGAACTGGCCGGTCCGCATTCAGCAGATGCATGCTGTTTCCATTAGGATTTTTGGTGCAGGGTATAAGCTGGCTGCCTATGTTGTCATCTTGTGTAAGGGTTGTGAGAAGACCACTGCCCCTGCAGCATGCAGGTCTGTCTTCCTGAGCTGGCAGGGAGCTGGATCGCAGTGCCCCGGTCATGTTAGTGGTGCAATAATCCTGGCTTTATGTAATGTGGGCTAGTGCCTTTTCTTCTTTATTGTATTTATGAGGAAAACTTGAAAGTTTCTTCTCAAGAGCTCTGAGGGCTTGAGTTGTATATTTTTGGATCAAATTCAGGCCTTGCTCAGAAGGAAATACTGTGGAGACTACTTGTGGGATCTGTCAATACAGGTCTTTTGACAAAAATCTAATGGCGTTTTACTGAGATTTCACAGCACCTTGAATTTCTTCTCACTAGGAAAAAATTGTATTTTTACCATGCATGAGAGTGCGGCATTTTAGGATATACCTTCTGCTAGTTGCAGTGTAATCATGAAACAACCCAACTTTTTCCAAAGTCAAAGCTCTCGTGGATTTTGGCTGTTTAAATGCCTGTTTCATTTGGAAAGGGAGAGAAAAGCTAATTCTTAGAATCACACAAATAGCAGCATTTGAATCCCTTAGGCAGAGAAACAACAGCAGAAAAGATTCAAAAAGTAAACCCCAAACCTCTTTCATGTTCTTTTCATATGAGTATGCAGAAAAGGCTCATCCCAATACATTTGACTGTAACTTTTAATTCTGTCACTGGTGATAATTTTACGAAAACTCTGTGCCCCTTCCGACACTCTCTGATACCTGACAGGGCTGCAGAGCAGCCTCTCTCCAGTGTGGGACTGATGCAGAAATATCACCTTCTTTCTGAGTAAGACTGTGACAAACCTTGCACTAGGAGCATGGCAGATGTTAATGCAAATCAGGTCTCTCTTTCTTGCACTGATGTGGAAAATGGGGTGTGTCCTTGCCAGTCTTAACCAGTAGCATTGCCGGGAGAGTTGGCATTGCCACAGGCCGTTAGTCATGAATGGCCCTACCCAGCTCATACTAAGTAAAATGAAGCTCTGCAATGGAGCATACAGATTTCTGAGCGGCACAGCAGAATGGAATGCAAGGAATTCATAGTTAGTCTTTTTCTCTGGTGCTGTTTCTGGTTTTGAAGCAGAAAGAGAGTTTAATACAGCCAGCTCCTGTTTCCTGCGGGTGTGAACTGCGATGGCAGAACATGGCTTGTTCTCTTACACTAGGTGGAGTCCACAGCTTCCTCTGCTTAAGCTGTTACTATGAACTGTTTGTCTTACTCTGGGCAGCACAGCCTGAGTGCTTCCCTGCACCACCGCCTTTTGTTTTCCTGCCTCCCTAGAGATACCAAACTTCTCCTTTGTCTTCCTCCCCTTACTCACTGCACCACCTTAGATTTCAGGCTTCCTAGGAGCACTGCTGTAGGTGGAACAGGTATGAATGGGCAGGCCTAGCGAAGGACTCATAGCAGGCACTAGAAAGTGTTTTCCCAGTTCTCTTCCTGTTCTCCAGTCTCTTCCCTGATTTTTGTATGTGGGTCTTGCACAGGTACATCCTCTCAAAAGAGCCACATCACTAAGAATGTCCCATTCGTTAACAGACTTGCTACTAGGGACAGGTTCTCAGCTTGGGGCCATCAGGCTCTCTTGTCCCAGCTGAGCAGTGCCAGACCTGCCATGCTCTGTGCAGCCACAGTCAAGTTAGGCTGGTGGGCCTGTCTCTTCAGTAATTGTGGCTCTACTGATGAGGGTGCTCACTGAGAACAGGTACTCTGACCTGTCTGCCCTGTCCTGTCCAGAAGGGCTTCTGCAAAATGAACCCATCAAGGTTGTATTCAGTGACAAGTGATTGGGGCCCAAGTATATCGAGGATAAGAGAGACCCTCCCAGTTGCTCCCAGCACCAGGCCTGGTGGAGGTGCTGGGACCTGATCAGAATCCTCAACTAGATAGGGAGGGTAAAATCCTGTTCCAAGGAGCAGCCAGTATGTCTCTTTCTTGAGTGCAGGCTACTGTGAGGCCTGAAATCCTTCTCTTGTAGTACACAGGACGTGCAGCATGCCCAAGGCCCTTGGACTGGAGGAGTTTCTGCACCCCTTCCAGATGGTGATGGCTTTCCTGTCACTTGCCAAAGGCCGCCTTCAGGCAGCAGGTTCACCTCTTCGGTTTTGTGCAGTCATTGTCTGCTGTTCCATTGCTGTCTGAAGGCTCAACTGTATTCTTTCCTCTTTTTTCACATTTTAAGTGTTACCTTTATTTTAACTTGACTCATGTGACCCAGCGCATGTTAAACAAATACTGCAGTGCACCAGCTGTTTACTAAATTTTTTGTTTTGTTTTAAGAAGAATATTTTCTGTATCCTACTCTAGCATGCACCTATAATAATCCCTGTTTTCTTGGTGTATGGGAGTAGGTTGTCCAGTGAAGGCACCTTTGGCACCATGGCCTGTGTTTGTATTGCTTTGGAGAGGTAAATAACGCCAGATTGCTGGAAAACACTATTCCATTGATTCTTTATTCAGATGTATAGCGCAGTCCAGGAAGGAAGAATATTTTTACATCAACTTTTCAGCTGACTTAGCAATAAAGATTTTTACTTTCATCTAACTATATATTCTGATTCTGTTCCTTCACTGGAGGGAATTTGTGCAATATCGCAGTCAAACACAGTGTGGCCAGCAGCCACTGTGCTGTAGGTTCTTCATCAAGCTGTGTGGCTATTTCACAATCAAAAGCTACTTGTAGAACACTGTCAGGGTGGAATTCATAATACCAATTACTGGGCAGCTTTCTCTGTCCTGCCAGAGGAATCCTGCCCTGCGAACATGCCCCTAGTACTGTACAGCTCTCTGGAGGCAGCTGCAGCAAGCAGGAAATACAGAATCATTAAAAGAAACAGGACCACAGTGGGCTGTCCACACAAAGCCCTCATCACTTCATTGAACTGCTGAAAGGGAGGAGAAATCAAATCAACCAGAGTACCTGCTGTGCTCCTATTTAGCATTTGGTTTACTTTTGTATCTCTAGTTCCAGCAATGTTCCATGGTTTGGATAATTGTGATGATTTAGTCACTGGTGCCAGTGGAACAGGAGATATATCCAAGACACAGCACCTTTCTGGTACAGTTGGGGTTTTTTAGTATGGGCAGAACTGGTCTGTGAGACCAGTGGTGGTTCCATCTTCCTATGGACAATGTGCATAGTTGGTATTGCTCTGAGGTGACATTTCATTTTGTGATTCTAGTGTTGCTTTTCTTTTTCCCATTAAATTTCCTATAAAAGTTTTTTTTAAAAAAAGTAAACTTCACTGTTTTTAATAAGAGCAGCATCTCATTTCCCCAACTTGTACATTAAAAATATTCTATCTTAAACCACCTGTTTGAGCTGTTAAAGCTTTTGTCTGATTATCCCAATTCAAAGCATCTTTTTAAGTAAAACTGTTGTATGCAAGTTATACAAAAGACCATTTCATAGCAAAATGTGCCCGTTCCTGGAGGGTTTGAAGAGGCATTGTGTCACAAATGAGGCTGAGTGTTTCATCATTTTGCAGTTTTATTTCAGGATGCTCTGATGGCTCTATAAATGCCATGTTCAAACTGCCCTGCTAGTTCCAAGAGACCTACACGAAAGTGGTAATTAGCTGCCACAACCACGGGCCTCAGTGGCTGGTTCTAAGAGCTCTGTTCTCGGGGAACAAGCACTCTTGCCCTTTTAAAGACAGAAAGCTGTCAGCAGCAGCATGCAGTAGCAGTACTTGTAGCAAGATCTCACTGCAGAACAGGACATGCGATGGAGGGGAGGGGAAGGCTCCCGGGGAAGCAGGCAGCTCGCTAGTCAACTACATGAGGACAGTCGTTCTGTACCAAGAGACAGCCACTGGACAGAGAGAAGCCATCGGACTAACTTTGAGTCCACTAGTAATTCAGTAAGGCAGATTCAAGATAGGAACACTTCGACTCCACCATATTTAGAGCTATATTTCCTCTCTTGGTGTGTGTGCTGCTGCAGCACTAAGGATGCACTGCCCAGAACAAGGAAAAGCCTACTGCTTCATCTCGGGGTAAGGAGGCTGGCAAAAATCATGACCGTTACAGGAGCAGAGGATTCATTCTAAAGCTCGTGTAATTGTACTGGCTTCTGTTTCAGCTTGTGAACGGTCCTGTACCCCCTGACAGCTAGGCCTGCGCTGAACAGGTATGCTATGATGGCTATGCAGCCTGAGAGGCCAGCAGCAATCTCTGCCGCATGCAGGCTGCAGCTAAACCCCTGATAGCCTTTGCTTTGATAAAGCTGCTCTCTCTCTTTGCACACGGATGAGTTATAAACACCCAGCAGGAAATGGAAGAAACAGTACAGAGCTGGTACCATCCCAATTGCAATCACTACATCCAGGATGCATTCCAGTAGCAGCCACGCTGGGAAATGCCACGGCAACCGCAGAACGCCAGCCAAAATAAGAAGGCTAGAGAACACCAGGAGACACCCGCCCACGGCCATCGCTGCCCTCGCAATAGGCAGCTTTAGTAGGTAGAAGCGCTGGTCAAGCTGCTGGGCTCTTTCCCCGTCTGCTCCACTGAAGCCGCTGTAAGCCCCGCCGAACTGGTAGTAGTGGATGCCCCCCAGGCTGGGAAGGCCGGTGTAGCCTCCTGTGGAGCCGCTGGACACGGAGCTGCAGGCCAGGATCAGCACGGCGAGCAGCGCCTGCAGGAGCTGGCAGCAGGCTGGAAGGGGAAGGGCGGAGGTGGGCCCCTCGGCCAGGAAGGAGCCTCCGCGCGGAGGGGAAGCCGGGCCGCGCCCTCCGCTCCGGCGGGACAACGGAAGCGGCTGCCGCGGCCGCCGCCCGCCGCACTCACCCCTGCCAGTGCGCAGGTACCGGCAGCGACGGCATTCCAGCAGCCCCGGCGCGGCGGCGCGGCGCCCCGGCGGCCCCTCCGACCCTGCTCCGGGCACGGCGCTGAGGGGAGACGGCGGCGTGGATAGCAGCGACCCGCCCGCGTCCCTGACGGCCGCCTGCCCGGCCCGCTCCCCCGAGCCCCGGCCCGGGCCCCTCACAGCTGAGCCCCGTCCCCCATCCTGGCCCCTCACGGTCGCCTGCCGGCCCGGGCCCGGGCCCCCCACCACTGAGCCCCGTCCCCCGCCGCCCCGGCTCCCTCACGGCCGCCTGCTCGTCCCCCGCCTCACCGCCCGCCCGCGCCGGTGCGTCCCGCCCGCGGGGCGCGGGGGCTGCTCCGCTCCACCATGGCCCCGTCGCTCCGCTCCGCCGGCGCTGGAGGTGGAGGACCGGGCCGGGCCGGGCCGGGCCACGGGGCACCCGACTCGGGGCTAGTGCCGGCGCGGGGTCGCGCCGCGGGCTGGGGTAACCGCCGTGCCCTCCGCCTGGGTCTCGCCTCGGCTCGGCCCTGCCGGCGTTGTCCCGGGGGTCGGTGAACAGCTCCGGCCCGGGCCGGGGCCCTGCCCCGCCTCAGGGAGGCGTTCAGAGGGCGCGTCGTGGCCGCTCCCTGTTCACGGGCCGCAGGTGAGGCCGCACCGTGTCCGTTCACCCGGACACGATCCCCATAACCGTTCTGGCGACAAGGTCCTAAGTTCCGCACCTGCCGCCTAACAAGTGTTCGTTTGTACCTGTTGAAAACGGAGCATTTTCACAAGTGCTGCTTTTCCCCGTGCTGTGGGTTTTGGTGGAAGTGGTGTGCGCCCAGCTTCTCTGCCACCTCGTGCCTCTGCAGACCTCAGTGCTGCCCCTCTGTTCCCTTCTCAAACCAGAGTCCCAGCCTTTCTCATCTACCCTCGCACGGCAGTGGCACCATCCCCTCTGCTGTATCAGCTGCCCTTCTCTGGACCTTCCCTAACTCCCCTAAACCCCATCTCGGATGAGGTGACTGGGCCTCCACTACCGCTCGTGACATGATGCACCAGGGTTTTGTATCACGGCAGAACGACTGCCCCCGCCGGGTCCTGTGGTCCTCCTGGCCGTGCATTGCGCTCCGTTGCTTCTCCAGCTGCCCTGGCATGTGGAGCCTGTGTCTCCAGAGGACAGTCACCAACACCTTGGGATCTGTCCTGCAGTGCAGCTGCCAGGTTCCAGTTCAGCCCTCTGCAGGCCACGTTCAGGTAATTTTCTTTAGATGTTCTTTCTTTACCTTGTATTTATTCATACAGAGCCAAACAGGCCTCTTCCATGTCCATTTGCTGGAGGCCACTTCAGACAATACGATGTGACCTTTTTAACTGGCTGCTCCATTGCCATGCACAATAATGTCCTGCTGCCCAGTGGGACTGGCTGCCATCCCATCCCAGGCTGCTGAGCACATCCATCACCTCTCAGAAGAGGAGGCGATGAATTAATTGCCCCTTTGTTTATTGGTGGTTGCTGGAGTGAAGGCAAGTGCCCAAGAGCTCACCCATGCACACGTGTCAGCCTTTCTCAGGGCTGGTAAGGGCAGAGCTGATTCAGGAAAGGCTGGGGGTCATGGGAAAAAAATAAACAGTGGGACAGTTTGGAAACACAGAGGGAAGCGCAGAAAACTGCACAGCCAGCGTGAATGCTTTTATCCAAGAGTTTGACCAAAAGCTGCCTGGAAAGGCTTTAGCATTGCAAATAAAGACTTCTCTGGCACTTAGGAAAACAGATTTTAGGGAAAGAGGGTTATGCCATGAGGCCTCAGACAGTGCCTAAATGTGTGCTCCGAGAGGTCCAGATTTGTCATGGAGATGCAGAAATACATTTCCATCATCTGTGAAATGGTGGCAACAGTAAGATTGCTTCACCCTTCTGCCCTTGCAGAAGCAACAGCAACAACCCTATAGACTGACCCCATGAGAAGCCTATAAACTGTGGTACTTCTGCACCTCAGCACTGTAGACAAAATCTCCTCAACATTTCACCTGACTCCATGAAGGACAGGAGAACTGAAAAACTCGTCTTAAAATTTGCTCACTTTGGGGGATGAGATAGAAGAAAAACAAAAGAACTCTTTGTTCAACCCCCAGTTCAGATAGAGGGGACGGGAGTTGTGTGATGGTGATATGTTAAGAAATGGGGACACCGTAGGGCGCTTAGGACAAGGGCTCTGGAGATCACGCTGATGCTCAGCAGTGAGGCTGATGCACGCACCTTTTGGTGGCCATATGTTGCATCACTCATGTTCACGTGCCAGGACCCAGGCCTCCTTGCTGCCATGCACGAGATGAGCTTAAAAGCTTTGGCAACCCTTTGTGTACGTTTAGGATTATGGGCAGTGCCCTTGTTGCTTAGTAGAGCTTTTACCTGCCATGAGAGGGACACGAACAACTAAGTTGAATAATCATGACTCACGAGAAGGGACTAAAGAAGTGTTTCCTATGCAGAGTGTGGCGGCTGGTCATCCAGCAACCTGAGCTGAAGCTTTCTTTGGAATTTGTGCTGTGCTGGAATTACTTGTTCAAAGACAGAGCTGGGAAGCTGCTCTGTTGATTCAGTGATGCATTCAGTGCTTTACTAGAGTGTTTGCTGTAACAAGTGAGGTACAAACTTGAAGGTATTGTAGAACTGAGTCAATCTTATTCCATTTCTGTCGCTATATTGAGAATCACTAAAAAATGCTTTATGTGATTTCACTCCTGCTCAAAGTACCACAGCTGAGCTCGGCCAGCCTCGTCTTGGGGGTTCAGCAGTCAGCAAAGACAGCAACAGGAAGCTGAGGACAACAATATTCATCTTTTAATTTTTTTTTTTTTTTTTCAGTTTTGGCTCTTCTGTTTCTGGCTGCTCCTGATGTCATTGCTGCACTAAGGAGAGGGAAGGGCTGGGCCTGGCTTGCCATGGCCAAGAGCTCTGACCTGGTTCAGTGCTCTTCCTGGGAACTTGGAGGGTGAAGTGGAAGGAGCAAATCATGAACTGCCTCATATTTCTCCAATGTGAGGCAGCTGGGAGCTGCAGCACAATCACTGCCCAACACCACAGACAGATTTATTGACTGTCCCACATAAATAAATAATCACAGGAACAATGAGCGCAGCATGATGACGACGTAGCAGTGCTGCAGAAAAGACCTGGAGGTTATTGTGAATGACAAACTGAACTCAAGTCCACAATGTCATCCTGTTGCGAAAAGAACTAACATTGCCATGGTGTACAAACAGGAGCGTCGCATGTGGGACACATGAAGAAATTCTTCTGCCCGCCCTTCAGCACTGGCTAGGCCTTCAGTCTTGCACACTGTGTTTCCAGAGGCGAAGGGGTCAGCTGGAGGGGATCCAGAGGAAAGAAAAGAAAGCTCTAGAAATACAACCTATGAGAAAAAGATCGATGCCAGTCCTCTCATTTGACAGAACAGGTGTCTGTTAACAACTTGCAAGCTCATTAGTAGGGAGGTGTCTCAACGACTTGCAAACTGGTAGAAAGCTGCTGTCAAGAGGAGGGGGATATTTTGATAGGGAGCTCTGCTGTTGGCATGGTCAGGAAGCAGTGAGCTCAGCTTGAAGCAAAAGGGATGTGCTTTAGGATGCCCCCCAAAAAGACAATTCATCTCACACGCATGCTGTTGCCACCACTTTGTAAGGAGACAAGCAGCTGTTGCTGGAGCACACTGGTTGGGCAGATGGTGGGCTTCCATCACCGCGCTTCAAATTCAGTCATGAGAGGGGCTGACCTGTCTGTGCTCTGAGAGAAGGAGGTGCCTGGTGCTGCCCACCCATGGTGGTACAGACCCCTGAGCCACATTGCACTGTCAGGACCAGCCAACACTTTGTTCTTGTCTTTGTTATGGTGCAGTGAGTTGGGATGGTTAGGCGCTCTCCAAGTGCACCTGAAATGCCTGCTGCCTGGGCCACAGTCCGCTCTGGGAGGACCCAGAATTACCTGACAAGAATTATGCCCTAATGAAGGAAAATATATTGACCAAAGTCAATCATCTTGTGATCCTATAAATACCAATCCTGAGTGAGACTCTTAGAGGTCTCTGGGATTGCAGCAGGCTGTGATGCTGTGTCTTCCCCCTGAGTTGGGATGCCTCTCAGGGTAGATTTCACAAAGACTTCAAAGAACAGATTTTGTGAAGATTTTGAAGAATAGATTTCATGAGGATTTCCAAGATCATCTGCTGAGAGGTGCTGACAAAGAGGAAGTGTTCAAAGGTGGTCTGCTGACAAATGCTGATGAAGGAGAATAGTGAGTAAGTCACTACAGCTGTATTTTGCAAGGTTTCAAAGATCTTTTGGTATCAATAATTTATTACAATTTGTAAAGAGAAAATAGGTTAACCTCTCTGTGTGTGTTAATTTCTGTATCTCTGTGTATGTTAATCTCTCTATCTGTATGATTTAATTTAGGAAACTGTCCTAAGTCTCTAGTGAACCTTGCCTTTTTTGAATCTTAAGCTAAGCCACTGTGTGGATCATAGCAATTTTTATTAAATCAGTCCAATAACTGGCTGGCGATTAAGTATTGGTAAAAATTGTACAACCTAGTTTTGTAATTTACTGTAATAGTGCTCATAAATCTTAAATTGCTGCTACCTGTAAGTTATGTAGGATCTTTAAAATAAGTACTGGAGTGAACCTTGTCATCAAACTTTAAGTCACAAATTTTTCTAATACCTTTGATGGTGATTCTTTCTGTGATCTAAATTGCTTTCCCTGGCACCACCCCACTCCCTGCAAGCTCATGGTGTTGCCTCGCCCCGCAAAGCCACCATGCCCCTTTCCATCCCACCCCCACTGGCTGGTCACCATCCCTGAAGCTTCAAGGCCATCAAGGGGGCAGCTGCCACAACAAAGCATGCAACAGCTCACGTCTCTGAAGTCATAACTCAAACATGGGTACGCACTTACATAATGTTTAACTGGAAATAAGCACAACGCGAGGCTGGACAAGGTGTTTCTCTCCACTGTGCCTGTACCCGGGAGCCGCTGACGCTCGCACTTTGTGGAGCACTCCTCCCAGCATCTCTAACAGGACCTGCAAGTATTTCATTGTGGCTGTTCAGCCTGTAGCTCACCAGCCCCCGCTCCCCAGCTCTCCACTAACTTGGTGTGCACTCTGTGTCCCTTGGCACACTTCCAAGGGACTCAGTGCCTGGGCTGAGCATGCAAGAGCCCTCGTGGCTGCTGGACTCCTTCCCTCCCCAGCAGCGCACAGTCCGTGGCTGGGACAGCAAACTGGATCACCCCACGTAGCTGGTACTAGGCTGCAGTACTCCATTTGCAGACACTGGTGTTGTGGGAGGCCCACGAGATGCCGTGAAAGCATTTGGGTTTTATATTCCCTAGCTTTCTTGACAGAGGGAAATTGCAGTTGTAGGCAATAGCGCTCATTGAGGAAGGTGTATTAATGCAGCAGTTTTCAGCCTGGCCCAGGGCCTGCAGAAGAGACCTCTACCAGGAGCCTAGGCAGAGTATCGCTATCCCTGCTGCAACGCCCAGCATGCACGCGGGGTGCGAGCCACCTGGTTCTGCTTTGGAAGAAGCACAGCGATCAGACAGGCCCTGGTGCCAGTGCTTCCCTTTCCACAGCTCAGCTCACAGAGGTGGCAAGGGCACCCTGCAAACTGCTTGCTGGGCACAGGCTGCTCTCCCAGAATGAGGCACCTCTAGCTAGACTCTGCAATCTGCCTTTTA
This sequence comes from Bucorvus abyssinicus, assembly GCA_009769605.1. NCBI lineage: Eukaryota > Metazoa > Chordata > Aves > Bucerotiformes > Bucorvidae > Bucorvus > Bucorvus abyssinicus. Next base: position 22,257,221 of record CM020040.1, read on the forward strand.
ATGCCATTCAGATTTTTATTTCTGAGATCAAATCAAAACTGATCCTAAGTACAGGCAGAGAAATAAAGTAGCTACTGAATAGTTTTGAGTCATTTGGTTGCTGGCTTTGAGTCGCTCTGTGTGGATTGCACCATCTTTCTGGCTCTTCAGCACAATGTTTGCACAGCTTTGTAGAACCTAGCTGGCGGGGCTTTGGAGCTGATTTTCTGCTCTGATTATGCAAAGAGATGACAGGTGCTCTCCTCCACTTCAGGTGAATGCTGGGCAATTAAGATTGCTGGAGGCACAACCGTCATCATGGCTTGATCAGAGACTCATGCAGATATATGTAGGTGTGACACAGCAGCCCTGTCCACGCTGCAGGGAAGATTTAACTGAGAACAGATGCATTTTCAAAGTGCCCTTGTGACCTGACCTACAACAGACAAGGTTTGTGCTTGCATTTCAGGAAGCCTGCTGCAGTGTTATAAAGATAAATATGCTGGGGAAGAATCAATAAACAGTTACAAAAGTCATGAGACCCAAGGAGGCTTTATGGCTGTTTGCTCATCTAAATGAGAGATTAACAAAAGGGAAAAGGAAAAGAATCACATATTTGGTTATTAAAAGCTGATTCAACTGGAAATGCGGAGACCAAACAGAGATTAGGCTACACACATATTTGTTGATACCAGCCCTGAACTGGTTGGGGCTGTACGTGTCAGAAAGGAGCAGACAGAAATTGCTGGGAATAAAAGCAAAATGTGAGGAGGTAACAAGTGATTTGTTATCAACCCTGGGGGATTTTTGTGCAGAGTACCAGTTGGGTGTCTGTCCTGGAGCAGTGCACCCTGACTGGGGGAGCAAGGCACGTGGGCAAAACTATTCTGGTGCATATCCTTCCTGCAGTCTGACAGAGAGGTGGGTTTGTCCATGCAGAGGTGCTGGAGCCTGTGCTCCGCTCAAGCAGCCTCTAGGCAGTCCTGCTGTGTAAGCACGGCTGGTCTTGGAAGAGGGACCTGCTTGCTCTTGCTGGCTTGGCCTCTCTTCACAGAAGCGGGACTCTGGGCAGCCCTGGTACCAGAGCAAGGAAGCACCAAAAAAAATTGACGCCATCACCACTTACTCCTTCCACTGGATAAAGACAAAAATCAATTGCCCAAGCTGCACAAGAAAGAGGGAGCTGAAGAGGCACGCAACAAGATCGCAGTGGGAACGAGCTGCTGAGGCAGAGGAGTAAACTGCAGGGAGGAGCCTCGTCAGGGCTGCTGGGGTGCAGAGGTCCTGACAGTCAGGATAGCCAGCTGTCTTGCTGGCAGAAATGCATCCTGCAGGGTATGGCCATCTCTTTCACCACACCATACAAGAGATGGCTTGGCCATATTTGTAGAACATGAAGTCCTGCGCTGTGTGCTCTTACTTCAGCCCTGAGATGTTCTGTGCACCACAAGGTGGTAGGGGGCTGCAGGCCCCATGTGAGAGCATCCAGCAAAGGACTGGAGTCATGCAGAGAGAGGAGAAAGGCATAGTAATAGCAATAGAAACCCACTGACCCCATTGTTACACCACTGTCCGCCCCCCGCCTCCACTGGCCACGTTCTCAGCCTTATGTAACTGGGTCTATCTATGTCTCCAGAGCCACATTTTTTTCCTTCTCTTGGCAGCACGCTTCCACCATGCCCTCCTCTGAACCGCATTGCTGTGTGCATTGTTACAGGTAGAGCTCCAGTTGCGTCAGCTTCAGGGTTGTTGCTAAGCAGAACATGCAGCATCGTCCTTGAGGTCTCCCAGTGCCACATTTAACCCTGGCAGGCCTGTAGCATAGTGAGAGATGGGGCTATAGGTGCTTGGAGAGAACCTCCATGAACTTCTGAAGGCTGCTCATGTCAGGCTTCAATGCAATGAAGCGAGAAAATAGTCTGGAATCATGCAGCTCTCAGCAGAAGAGAGTCCAAGCAGCTTCAATACAAGACATTTCTCTGTGAAGTGTTTTTGAAAGGTGCTATTCCTTGTCCCGAGTCCCTGGGGTGTGACTGCTGTGGGAGACCCGCCAGCCAGTCTGGGACTGGGCACCCTGGCTGGACCCACTGGCTACACCCCACCATCACCCAACCTGTCTCCAGCTCTGAGTCCCTGGCCCCCACGGTGGCCTCAGCAGTGTGGGTTGCAGCACTGTGGTCAACGGCAGGTCATGACACCCCAGCCCCAGTGCTGAGGGAAGGGGCCACTGCTTGCACCTGGGGAGGCACAATCTTATTGCTGGCGGTGTAGTGAGCGCGAGTTGAGCACAAGTGGTCCTTCCTCTTCCATGCAGGAGCAGGTGTAAACAGGCAAAAATCACAGTGATTGCTGGTCTCTTCAACAAAGGTGCCAGCAGTCCGTTTCCAAGAAGATGAGCAAGTCTTTTGATTTCTGTCCAGTTGCTGCCAAGGCAGTAGGGGAAGACTTGGAGCAGCCCTTGGAAGACAGGACGGGTGCAGATGCCTCTCTTATTCACCCCAGGCCTGCAGAAGTAAAGGGGCAGGAAGGCATACATTTCACATCACTTATGAAAAGAGGGCCTTCTGCACATGGGGTCATCTGTGCTTTGCAGTACCATCAGAGAGGGAAGAATTGCATCATGTCTGTTAGCTGCCAAAATTATGTTTTCTTGGTCTGTGCAGCAACCAAAAAAAAACAAAGAAAGGAAAAAAGAAAGAAAGGAAAAAACCCAAACAAATCCGTGGCAACTTGAGCTTCCTTTAACCCTTCAGGCCCTGGTGCCTCCAAGACACTGCCGAGGGAAGTGCCTGCCTCCCTTTGGCCTATGGAGCAGCTGTCTCCTGATTGTAATGATACCACAAACTGTCCTTTCTCAGCTGGTGCACCAGAGCCTTTGAGGTCAGGACAGACTGATGCTTTCTGCACGCTTTGGGGTCCATCGATCCACTCTCAGTGCATCACAAGGTGCTAGGGCTGGAATAGCTGGACTTTGTGCAGGTTTGTCCCCCGCAGCCTTTGAGGGCTGAGGGAAATGGTCCAAAGGGTGGCTGTCCAGGGCCTCCAGGAAGCCAAGGTGTGCCCCTCTGTGGGCTGCCCCCAGAAAGAGTTAATGCGCAGGCCTGTTCCAGATGTTTGAAGTGAACGCAGTTGCAATGCGGAGGCGAGGGCGTTTTTGGGTGGGGAGAGCAGCCCTCTCTGTGAGCCAATGGCTAAACGATTCAGTCCCAACGCCCAGTTCTGGGACTTATTTGATGGGCAAGAATTTGCAGGAAATTCCTCTCAAGGGGATTTGGACCCCCAAGCTTGCTGGCATCTCCCTCTCGGTGCTGCAGAAGGTAAAGTGCTATGCTCTGGTACCTTGCTTTTTTTCCAGAAGTGTGGAGATCTTTCTGGCTGCCTGCATTGAAGCCATTCATTGTGCTTGCGTCTGCAGCTCCCCTTTGCATGGGAAACTTGCTGCAGGGTGGTGTGAGGGCTCTGCTGGGTTAGACCCTGCGCTGTGAGTTTGGGACTCAGCCCTGCTGTTGAACTGAGATACGTGGCTCATTTCTCTGCTCAGTTTTTATGCAGCCCTGCTGTGTGTTTCTTCAGCTGCCCTTCTTTTGGTAGAAAGGAGACCTAGAAGGTATTAGCAGCAGAAAAGCTGAAGTCCTGCTTTCTAACACTGTTAGATCAGCCTGAGTTGCTACAGACAGGCCAATGAGGCACTGCGGGCAGAGTAGCTGCAGCAGCATGGGGCACCTTGAGGTGCAAACTTTGCTGAAGCTGTGAGAAACCTTGCCTGAACTAGGCAACACTACAACTCTCCCAGCTCAGACGCCACGGTAAGGAAGCGGTAGCCGAGTTGTGACTATCTAAGCTAAGTAGCTACCATCGGGCAGGGGCCACTGCTCACTGAACTGCCTTTCAGTGGAGCAGAGAAATAGAGCAGTACAGAGACCATAAGTAATTTGTGGCAGGATTACAAGACAGTGTGCCAATACCAGCAAGAATGGGCTTGGTGGCTCAGGACATCTCTGCCTGCCCTGTGCCCTGTCCCTAACCTTCTGCAGGTGGGAAGCCCAGAGTCAGCAGCAGTTTGTAGGTAAGGCTTTCGCTGGCTGGGTCTGGCTTGTGCTCTGAATATACATGCTGGGGTGTGTAAGTGACTTTCATGTGCATTTTGGGGCCTAGAAGCCAGTTGTTCTTCTGCCGCGCCTTGGGCAGGACTACAGGCCTTTTGCTTGGGGCACTGCCACCTCCCTGATTTCCCTCTTGGTTGTACCGGTCTTGCTCCATTTTCTAAGCACTACCTTTTGATCTAGGGTCTCTGGGCCTCTGTTACAGACATGTAACAGAGACATGGTGGCCCCAAATACAGCCCTACTTGCTGACAGACTTGTTTATAGGCAGTAGGTAGGGTCTACAGCTTTCAGAAGTTTTACTTTTGGAGAGTTGTGTGCTGTGTCCCCAAATGGGCAGATCCTTTGTTTGGTGTTAACTAAGCCTAGGAAATCCACTTCACGCTCACAGCTTTCAGGATGGACTCGTACCTGATTCAAGTGAATGGCCATGGAGATCATGCCCCTATGCTGGATGTTCATCTCAAGAGCAATGGGAACAGCATATCGCTGGGGAAGGTGAAGGGCCGGAAGCCAAGATGGGCTGTCAGGGCTTCTGAAATGTCAAAGAAGACTTTTAATCCTGTTCGAGCCATCGTAGACAGCATGAAGGTGGAGCCCAACCCAAAGAAAGCGATGATCTCCTTGTCCTTAGGTGAGCATAGTGCCGTGGCTGAAGCCTGCGGGCAGTGGGGTCAACTGTGTGGCTGGCAAATTGCAGGGCTCTGAAGCACAAAGATTGTGCAAACACCCAGGGGTAGGCCAGACAACCACACAGCTCTGTGCCTGCCACAGACTAGTGAGAACTTTACTATTTTTCAATCTGCAAAAAGGAGATCCAACGGTCTTTGGAAACCTTCCCACAAATGATGAGGTCACACGGGCTGTGAAGGAGGTTTTGGACTCAGGACAGTACAACGGCTATGCTCCATCTGTTGGTAAGTTGACAAAACTCTTCCTGTGAGTGTTGGATGAAGGCATGTTCCAGCTCCTACCTCATGGCAGGTATATGGAGATAACAGACATCTTTCTAGTAGCACCCTGCAGCTTTCCTCACCTGACTTCACAGACACTTTGCAGTAAGTGCAAGAAGCATGCATAGAGCACAGGTCATGCCTGCCTCCCAGGACACGCCACGTGGCAACAGGGAGGGCTGCCCCTCTGCCATCACTAAATGGTGAAGGCCATGTAATGGCACTTGGCCTTCTGCTATGTCAGAGCAGCTCCCCAGCTACCCTCCACCCTGCTCCTGGCAGTTCTGTGTCCAGGATGTGATGGGGCCAGAGCCTGTCTCCCTGCCCAGGGTCTGTCCCTGCCCTTGGCTTCCCTGGCCCAGCTTTGGGGCTGCACGATGCTTGGCCTGAAGCGGGAGAGTCTCTACCACCTTGAGACAGCATCACTAACTAATGGGCTTCCCCTGGCTGGGTGGCAGCTGTGAGCCTTGTACTGTCGAGAAATTGGAAATGGTCTGTAAAAACCTCTCTTCCATGTTTGGCTCCTCTTTCTGCAGGCTATCAGTCCTGCCGGGAAGCAGTGGCCGCATACTACAGCTGCCCAGAGGCACCGCTGGAGGCCCAGGTACTGACGCCCATCTGAGCACTCCCACTGTGGTACAGCATGGAGCTCCCTCCCTCCTCTGCCCAGCTGTGGCACTGAAGGCCAGCCCATGGCCTTGTCCCATAGTGGCCTCCTGCTGCTCTCATCGCCTGCCCTGAGCCCTTCTCCTCCACCCTCCTCGGGAGGAGGCTGGGCTCTCCAGCTGTTGGAGGTTTCCTGCTTTAAGTCAGGCTCTGAATGTGTCTTTTTGGCTGAGAATTTCTCAGCTGGCAGAGCGTGGGCAATTCGTCACTCCCGGCTGGCTGGGGTGCTTCAGAGTGGCTGTGCTTTCTGCTGACTCCTGTGTGTTCTTCGCAGGATGTCATCTTAACGAGTGGCTGCAGTCAGGCCATAGAGCTTGCCTTGGCAGTGCTGGCCAACCCCGGCCAGAACATCCTGGTGCCACGGCCTGGCTTCTCCCTCTACAAGACTCTGGCATTGTCTATGGGGATTGAGGTCAAACTCTACAATCTCTTGGTAAGTGGTGGCAGGCCTGGAAGGGGCAGGCCTGACATTTCTGCCTCTCAGAAATACCCTGGCCGTGCCTGGGAAGTGGGTGAAGATGACCTAGGCAACACTGTGCACCCTGTCACATCTCACCCTCCGTGGCAAGTCTAGTTCCTCATCTGTTACTTCCCCTCCTTTTCACTTCACTAGCCAGAGAAGGGCTGGGAGATTGACTTGGAGCACTTGGAGTCTCTGGTGGATGAGAAGACAGCTTGCCTCATTGTGAACAACCCGTCAAATCCCTGTGGCTCTGTGTTCAGCAAGAGCCACCTCCAGAAGATCCTGGAAGGTGAGCCTGCCTGTGTGTTTCTGGGGCACGGTTGGAATCTAGTGTCTGCCCACGTTGCCCATGCCTCAGTCACTGCGGCACCATGGCCCAGGGCTTTGCTTCCCTCCTCAGGACAGACTCCAGCTCAGGAGGCAGGGCTTGCTTAGTGTGAAGGTGTTGTCTTATCTGGGCCAGAACTTGCAGAGTGTGTGTCTTGCTCTTCTTCAAACAGTCTGTGTGGCTTGGACTGCTCATTTCTGCACTCTGGCTCTGCAGAGGGAGAGCGTTTGCAGGGAGCCCTATGCTCCTGAGCCCTGACCTGTCAGTGGGAGGGCTGTGCTGCCAGCTCCCACGGGTGACAGCAGAACTAGGCTCAGCCAGGGCAGGGATCTCCAGTGCTTGTGCTTTCCAAATGAATGGTCTGTAGGAGGAAGATAGGGACTCTCTGCTCTGGGACAGAGCTTCCCCCAAAGCTCTGCCAGGCCCTACAGTGAAGGGCGAGTCTGCTCCCATGGAGGGTGCAGGGTGGCCAAGGCTGAATGCTCTCTCTCCCACAGTGGCATCAAGACAGTGCGTGCCCATCCTTGCTGACGAGATCTATGGAGACATGGTGAGTGTCAGTTACAGCACTTTGCAACCCCATACTGCCTGTCCTTTCCGAGGCACTTCCCCTTTGGCCATGGCAGCCAGGTCTCCAGAGGCGAGTGACAGCTCCACTCCCCTATACTGTGCTTGGGTCCATGCCAGGAGCAACCAGTCTTCTGGTGTGCAGTCCCAGGGGGTAGCTCCCAAGTCCAGCTCCTTTCTTCTTCTCAAAAGGCTCACTTTCTTGTGAGTGCACTTAACGTGCTAATACCTTGAAGCTGTGAGCTTTCATCATCAATTTCCCATCACTTCCCTGCCTCCCTTCGAGTTGTGCCTCATGCAAACCCCCAAAGCAAGAGGCAGAGACAGCCTTAACGCAGCCTCCTGTGACAGGTGTTTGCTGACTGCAAATATGAAGCCATTGCAACTCTCAGCACCAACGTGCCGATCTTGTCCTGTGGTGGCTTGGCAAAGCGGTGGCTAGTCCCTGGCTGGCGGTTGGGCTGGATCCTAATTCATGACAGGAGAGACATCTTCGGTAATGAGGTGAGAACTGTTGAGTGTCACTCTCACAGCAACAGACCTGCAGTGTCTTCAGTGTGTGGAAGACTCCTTGTCTCCTTGTCTCTGCTGTTTCTTGTCCTTTTGTGTGCTTTGAATTCCTTCTCAAATAGCTCCAGTGTGCACTGAAGGTATTACATGGCTTATCCAGCATGTGGAGTCCATGTGTAGTCTCTACGTGCTCTTAGATGTTTTCTCTTAAAAGTAAGAGCAAAGCACCTTGCAGTGCTGCCAGTGCTTTATCTGGCTATTGGTTCAGCTGTGTTACAAGACCAACCATCTACTGCAGTCACCTTTCCACCTAGAGGGCTTTCTGCAGAGGAAGAAGAGAGGACCAACTAAGTGAGCAGAAGAGATGATGTTGGTTGTCCCTACCTGACTTTGAAAGTATGGATTATGGGCCTAAGCCTAGGGGAAATGCAAAGTGGTGCTTAGAACAGCTCTGGCTTTATTTGTATTAGCTGGTTTGAGTCAGACTGGGAAGCTCCAAAGGTTGTCTCTGTTGGCATCACAATCCGCAGCTGAGGAACAGGCAATGACCCTGTAAATAGTCTGCAAATACCTGGTATATAGTCAAGCAAATGTTCTTTATGCTCTGTGTGCTTACTGAACAGATGGGTGTAACCGCGGTAGAAATACAGAGAGTAGGCCTTGGAGCTGTCCCTTTCCTTCAGGGAAACACTCTGAGCTGCAAATATCATCATGTTTTTTTCAGATCAGAGATGGCCTTCTAAGACTGAGTCAAAGGATCCTAGGACCCTGCACAATTGTCCAAGGAGCTCTGGAACGTATCTTGCACCGAACACCCCCTGAGTTCTACCAGAACACCCTCAGCATCCTCAAGGTAAACAGACTGTAACAGGTCAGCAGTTTGTTCATGGATTATTTGGAGAGGGTCATCCCTCTAGCTCATCATCCCTTCCTATTCCGCTTCAAGGTGCAGTTCTGTCTGTGACTAGGAGAGCCAAACAAATCCATTTCCAGCAGGAGATATGGTAACTGGGGCAGAAATATTGGCTGTGATAAGTTTCAGGCAGCCTAGCCCTGCAGCTGGAGCTAGTGACTCAGGGAACAGGATGTTTGGCACTGACTTGCTGAGCTCAGCTCAGTCATACATGCTGTACTCAAGGCCATGATCACCCAGTCTGTTTGCATTTGTTGTTCCTTTATTTGCAGTGGGCAAACCTGTTTGTAGTCCTCGTCCAGAGCTTGGCTTCCATTTGCTGAACTGCTTCCTGGAATTTCTCATGTTTTGAAATTTCTCCTTTCTGCTTTTCAGTCCAATGCTGACCTTTGTTATGCTGCCTTATCAGCTATCCCTGGCCTCCAGCCTGTCCGGCCTGCCGGAGCCATGTACCTCATGGTAAGCAAGGAGAGTGACATGCTATTTCCAGATCATCGACACCCACACTAGGTCTCATTGACAGTGCTTGTCAGTGGTTTCAGACGGGTGCTTGGCACCAGGTCTCTGTTGCCATGCATTTTCACATTGCCCTGTGCAGTAGACACATCCCTTGGTCACTTGAGAAGGCCGGAGTGTGTTGTTCACTCCTCCCATAGCAGAGGCTGGTACACTTCACCCACTTGCTCCTACACAGAACTCAATGACTTGTACTTTGCAAGGCAATGTTGTTTTACCTGGATTTGAAGCCAGCTGGCAAAAGGAAGCCCCTACAGGACAAGTTAGATTATCTTACCTCCTGTTGAAGATGTAGCCTTCTTCCTATTTGCATGTCTGTCTCCTGCCTATGCAGTTGCCTCCTTTTCTGTCTTTTTCCATACCTCCTTTTAAAAATACTTCTTAGGACGTGGTTAAATTTCCTTTTTCATCTCAACAAACTCAATTGAGACATTTAAGTCTCTCGAGTTTAACACATTTTTAATATTTTTTTTTTTTTGTCTCGTAGTGTCTCTGGTTTTTCATCAGCTTTTAAAAATGTTCACCCAGAACTGGAGAACACTGCAGTATCAATCTCGCTCATGTTCTGTAGATAAGTCTTTATCAGTTGACCCTGTTTCCAATCTTACCCAGAGCTACACAGGTCATTCTGCTTATATGCTTTTTGTAGAGGCACAGTTCTAAGATTCTTTCACACATAATTTATTTCTGCAGTATCTGAACATTTCTATCAAATTAAATAATCATCTGGTAAAATTTTTCTTCCAAGGGATCTTTCAGAATTTCTGCATGCAAATTATCTCTCACCTGGTTCGCTTAAGGATATTTTCAGGAGATGTTTACAATAATCTCTAGTTTAAATAAATGGCCAGGATATCAGTCTCTATGTGATAAAGGTACAGCCTCCTGCTTTCCAAATACAGAACAGAAATATTTATCAAACATTTGAGCATTTCTGTGTCATTTTACCAATTATATCATCCTACAAGGATTGATTTTGCTCATGATATTCTAGACCTTGCTATCTTTTTTTAACCCAAAACATTTGTTTGTCTTTTTATGACCATGCGGAGTTCTTGTATGACAGAATTATTAATGTATATTGACTAAAGTTTTCTCCCAAGCTTTTTTTTCCTCCCAATATCTTATTTATTCCTTTTCAAATCTAGTTGGTTACAGTATCTTCGCCATCAGGTTTTCTTAATAAAGTTGTCCTTAATTGAAATTCCAGCTTTAGGTAGTTAATGAATACTTCCTAAAGAAGGCCCAATTTTCCTTTATATGTTTCTGTTTGTGTCTTACATTCTAGTCAGCCCAAATCATGAGCAAAAATTGAGGGCAAAGAGGTGCACTTGACTGAGAAGTTGTTGGGCCATGTGGGTAAGCAGGGACACTGCGGATAGTGTTGGTGCCCTTGTTCCCCATGTTACTGGTTGGACTCAGTGATCTTAAAGTTCTTTTCCAACCTAAACTATTCTATGATTCTATTCTATACATCCTCTGCTGCAGGTTGGGGTTGAAATGGAGCATTTTCCTGAGTTTGAAAATGATGTGGAGTTCACCGAGCGACTCATCTCAGAGCAGTCTGTGTTCTGCTTGCCAGCCACGGTGAGCCTAACCCTGAGAGCCCCAGGGAGCCGTGAGGCCAAAGGAAGGGGAGAGGGGATTGCAGCCCTGAACTCTGGGGATAGGTTGGGATTTGTGTGTGCAGCGTCCATGGTGTGTAATGGTGTGTATGTGCTGGCTCTGAGCGCCAAATGCTGTGTGTAGGGATGGGGACTGGCAGTCTCCGGCTCGCTAACAGACCTCAGTCAGGCTGCCAGTATCTTTCCAGCTCCAGGCTTGCTCTGTATTTCTCAAGATGGCAGAGCTGTATCCCTCAACCCTATGTACCTCCACACCTCCTTGCTGAAACTGCTCCCTCGGGGGCCCTGGACTGCTCCCACCTCTGTTCCTTTCTTTGCCCTGTATCCAGTCGGCACAGGCTACAGGCTGAGAACATATGTGCCCACCTCCTTCCCGCTCCACTTCCAGCATGGAGTACTGATGGTGTCTTAGGTACTCTCCAGCCCATTCCCTGGCTCCTGCATAGTTCACACAGAGGCTTTTAGTCTGTCGCTCACAGCATCGTGTCTGCACAGATGCAGATGGGAGATTTGCTAGAAAAAAACAGTCCAAGGGAGCAAAAGCCCAGCCCTGCTGTCCTCCAGTCTGTCCCACACTGACCAGTCTGACTTGCTGACACAGCACACAGCCCCAAGACAGGGCTCTGAAACTACAGCACTATCCCAAGTAATCCAACAGCTTCATCCTTTCTCATTTCAGTGCTTTGAGTACCCAAACTTCTTTCGCGTGGTGATCACCGTGCCTGAGGAGATGATCTTGGAGGCCTGCAGTCGCATTCAGGAGTTCTGTGAGATGCACTACCAGGGTGCTGATGGGGCTCAGGATATGGAGTGTGACAAGTAGCCACAGCTGGCCTCCTGCCTCTGCTGGGCTAGACCTTGTGTGGGGCAGGAGCCAGACAGGCAGGGCTGCTTCCAGCCAGCCCCACATCCCCCTGCCTGCAAGCAGCCACTGTCCTGCTGCTTCACTTTTTGTGCTCCACAGAGCCCTCAGCACTATGGGAAGATCAGCCATGTCTCTCTCCCTCTCTCCTCCTCCACTGCAGTTTGCACACCCTCTGGTGCCCATGGTCTCCCTGTGCTGGGCTGTGCTGCCTGGGAACCAGCTGCAGGCAGGGGCACATGGCTGCTCCGAGGCCAGGCCCCATGTGGCCATAGCTCCTGTGCTGGAGGCACTTCCCCTTGGGGACAGGAGAAGGCTGTTGCCTTGGAGGACAAGAGAAAAGTACCCACCTCTCTTACCTGTGTTGCCTTAGGAGGCCAGAGCTCTTTATACCGAGCCCTTTGTGGGACAAAGGGAGTAAGTTATTGTGACTTTTTTTACTAATAAATGTTGTGACATGCCAGTCCCTGTGCTGGGCTCCTGTTGTGCCAGGCCTTGCTTGGCCCTGGTGTGGGTCACCCTTGCGCAGCCCGTGGTGCTGCAGTGCCCCAGGTCTGCTCCTGCCTTGCAGCTGGCCGTCCAGGGCCTGCCCTAGCGCTGCATCCCCAACGCACCCCCGGGGCCCTCAGGGGAGGACAGGCCCAGCCAGCCCGGCACGGGCCGGGGCCAGTCACTCCTGCCCTGCTGATGCCAGAGGCTCGCCGTGGTGGCCGGCCTCCCCACAGAACAGCCTCGCCTGCGCCTGCCTGCTGGCCCTCACAGACCCTGACCGCAGCCCCCGACAGGTCGGGGGGTACTGGTGCCCGCTGCCTCGGGGAGGCCTGGCCCCCGGACTGGAGCCAGCCGTCCCAGGGGCTGGTGTGCCAGCGTTCAAGGCTGGGGCAGCTGGGCATTTCCTGCTGCAGCGGTGAAGGAGGGGTGGCACCCCATGAAATGCTCGTACTGTACCGTACCGTGTGGGATGTTCGTGATGCGCCAGCAGTGCTAGGTTACTGATTGCTGAACACGTCAGCTCTATAAAGCAATAAGGAAGTGGCAGCCTGGTGTCTGTTCCTCCTGTGGGACCAGGAGGAGTGCCTGTGCAGTCCAGAGGTGATAATGCCCTTTTTCTGGTGAGCTGCTGAAGGGTTAGGGAGCTGGACAGAGGGGTGACCTGCAGAGTGCCTCACATCGTCACCTACAGTTCTGTTCTCCTCTCCTGCTGCAGAATTGGGATCCGTGGGTCAACCCTGCCTCCCCAGTGAGGGGAAAAGTAAGGTAGCTCTAGATTACACGCTGCCAGACCTCTTAGCGGTTCTGCAGACATTTTATTGCCCCCCCTTCCCCTGTCCAGGTCAAAGTCTGGGTACCAGTGCTCCATTAGAGGGGAGGTATCCATATGAGAGAGTGCTGTATGAAAAATGTCACTGACACCTCAGCTGATTGTCCATGCTAAATTCTTTCCCTTCCAAGAAAGCAATCCCAGAACAAAGAGAGAGAAGCTGGGGATAGGGGTGAATGGCAGATGGCTTCAGAGATCTCGTAACCTGAGCCGCTTAAGACAAAACATTGACAAACAAAGAGTAGGGTGGTGTGAGGGGTCTGTTGGGCCAGGAGACCTTTACGGCATGATGTTGCTGCATTGTTATGCTGTCTCGCATCTACTACAGCTGACACGTTTCACCTGTCTCCTTGAACTCTTCTGCACCTATCTTGGGTTCTGTGGCTTTAATTCCCATTACTAATGAATAGATCCTGTTTTTAGAGAAAGCTGCTTTTTTCAGACTGCTCTCCCTTCGTGGGCCCCTTTCCTTTCAAGAGTCCCCTCAGAGATGTCTGTTATCATGCAAATATTCTGCGATGATTGCCACCGTTCTGTTTCTTCTTAGCTCATCAGCATTTGGTCAGGGATGCTGAGAGAGCCAGAGACATAGTCATACATATAGCTCATAAATCTCAAGATATTTAGATTTCTGAAGGCCCATCCTGTATTGCTGTCTTTTGCAAACAACACTGCCTTTGGACCATACCTAGGTTCTTCCTGCTGCAATAGCAAACTAGCATTAAACCACAAATATGCTAGTATCATTTTTCAAGCATTACACTCACAGATGCTTTGCATCATAGTGTGGGTGCAGCCTGCAGCAACCTGCCAGCCACACAAACTAGCCTAAGCTAGTGTTTGGAGGTGCTTTGTGACAAAGGAAGCCCCTTCAGCACTTGAGACCAAGGAAGAAGCCAAGACACAAGTCTGGAGCTGCTCTACATCAGATGCTCGGACAAGGTCAGCAGTGCTTTGTTAGAACTGCCTCAGCATATTTATGGCTGATCCACAGCCATCCTCCCTGGTTCAGCTGCGGAGCACCAGCTGCATACCCTGGAGCAGGCTTGAAGGATGCTTCTGCTCTTCTCTGCACTGTCTGGACCAGCCATGTTTAGGAGGAGGGTGACCTATCCCAGGCGCGGGGACCTAGGCAGTGAGGTATCCTCATGGTTAGTGCTTTCCTTGGGCAAGAAAGGAACTTCTCAGCTCATGGGCGAACGAAGGTGAAATGCATGAGGCCTCAGCCTCCAAAGGGGCTGGCAGCAAGGCCCAGCCTAGCAGGGCATAACGGCACTGTGGGTGGGTTGGGCTGAATCACACCTGCCAGCAGTGAGGCCATCAGCTCCCCCAGGTGCCTCAGGAACCTGGATATAGCCCAGCCCCCGGCCCCAGCCTCACCCCGTCTCTTCTAGCAGCCCTGACTGCCCCTGATGGGGCTGCAGCCTGGAACGGTCTCCGAATGTCCTCCTGCCGTGGGGCCATGAGAGCCTGGGTAAGCCCAGCTGCTCTCCACCAGCCACCTGTACACCTGCAGTGGGGAGATGCGGTGTGCCCTGAGCTGGACCCAGGACAGTGGCAGGGAGGCTGCCTGGGGGTGAACGGGGAGGCCCTGGCTAACCAGGGTGCAGCCTGCCGGGGAGCTCAGGTGAGGCTCAAGCATTGTGTGGGCGTGGGACCCCAGGGGAAAGTGTCCATGCAAAGCTTCTTTGTACGAGAGGGCTGGCACATAACCTTGTTTTGCCAGGCTGTGCAGGCCTATCGGAGGCCAAAGGAGCTGACCTGCTCTGGTGGCGTTACTCACGAGGGCTGGAGGAAGAAAGCGCTTGGTGCACAGCAAAGGGATACACAGATAAATTTCCACAAGCTGGAGAAGTGGCCAGGGAGAGACTGTGGATGTAAGAGGCAGTGGCAGCAGTGGGCTGGGAGACAATACCTTCTTGAGGTGACTGGGAGGGATTTTGCAAACCAGACTGTGAGAGGGTGGAGGAGCTCTGGAGAAGAAGGAAAGCTCAGCATGGGCAAAGTCCTGGTGTTGACAGGACAGCCACGAAACACACAGCCTCAGCAGGGTTCCAGTAGCTGGAAGGCACCTAAAAACTGGCTAGCTAAGCTTAACAACTGGTCAGAACAAGGGTGGGGTTATATCTTCTATAATCCTCAGCCTGGGATCGCAGTACTGGGGAAGCCTTCTGAGGGGCAGAAGCCATGGATCTTCCTCCTGGTTTGGCTGTCTGGTATGGGCTCTGTCACAGTGCTGGGAGCCCAGGCCTATAGCAGTCCTTTGCTTTGTCATCTATTGTTGCCCGTTAGCTAATTTGACTCTAGTTGGTGATCCCTGAAGCTTTGCCAGAGCAATAGGTGATGTCAATAGTTCTGAATGACTTATTTCCCGGATGCCTGACACAAGCAGTTGTGCTAGGGTCTAGCATAGGGTCTTCTGCACCCTAGTGCATTGCATGGACTATGCATGCTTCAGCTCTGCTTAATGCTGTTGTTCCTCTCAACTCTGGACTAGCTGTTCTACTCCAAGCTTCAGTGCGTGTGCTGATTTCTGGTTTGAGACTGCCTGTATATGTAAAGAAGGCAGAAGCTGATCAGTGAAATTAATTCAGAAGTTGACTAAGTACATTTTTTCCCCCTTACTCTTTTTCTCTTTTCTATACTGTGTTGGTAAAGGATTATGTGACCTCTTTCTTAGAGCCTTATTTACATAAACTTCTTTCTTTCTCTCCTCTTTTCAGATTTTCCCATTCCCTGCCGCTTGAGATATTGGAGTGCTATAGACCAATGAAGCCAATAAATGAGTGTTGCCATTGCATTATTTTCTAAGATGTAGGAATGTGGTCCGGTAAGGTTCTTTCTAAGTTACAGCTCCCTACTTCATGATATTGAGCAGAGAGCTCCAGGGCAGAGCTGTCTTACTTGTCCAGCCATGGTAGAACACCTTTTTATGCCACGCCATGAGAAAATGAAGAAGCAGATAAACAAAAATCAGCTAGTACACAGGTTGGTAGTAAGGAGAATATAGTACTATTATCTCAAGTAACAGAAAGATAGGTGATATTGGAGACCAGCCAGTAAATGGAATAATGTCAGGCAGTTGTTTGTTTACTAATGCAAGGAATTAGCAGTAAAATAGAGGAACTACAACTCTTGATACTGGTCATAGAGTGGGAGAAACTTCAAGACTGCCATAGACTGGCAATCGTGACAGGAACACATGCATTCAAAGGCAAGCATTGTTCACAAAGGGTAGAAACACAAGTAAAAATCATGTGACAAGTAAATAATGACAGGGTAAAAACCACAATTTCTTGTCTGGAAATCTCTTTGTAGAGAACTTAGAGAGCATGATGGAAGCGGTTTTATTGGCCCTGTGTTGTTACTTACACAGATCTCCATTAGAATAATAAATACAGTCAGGGACTGTGAGATTATGGAAGACTTTCAGCTTTTCAGGTAGACACTGGAAAACAAAGGTTACTATAACAAACAATTGTTCCTGATGTGATGGGGAGATTTGTTCACTGAATTAGTGAACTAATAAGAAGTGACACTACTTGAAAATTGTTTTGGCCAACAGCCATCTTCTTGTAGAAGTAATGGAAAATAACCTCCAATTGTGAACACAAATTGGATCAATTTAAATTATGGAGAGAGAAACAAAGGTCAAGTGAGGAGTGCAACTACTAGCTTGAAGATAAGGCTTGTAACTTTCCTAGACTATAATATATCTTCATGTTCAACTCTGTAGTCTGGAACAAGGGGAATAGTTGTTTACGCTCAGCAATGGTGATTTTGTGGCACTTGCCAATGGCTTCTAATCTACCTAAATGTCCTCTACTGGTCAAACCCGCTACTTCCTCAATAGTAACATATATATTGGTTCTATCTTCTTTCTTTTCTTTCTTCAGAACTAGGGCAAAATATTTCAGTTAAAAACTATGCTCTGTTGCCTGGAGGTTGAGCGTATTTCATTATGACTTTCCTGCTGCCTACCGCATATCAGTCTCTAGTTCCTGATGGCTGCATTTATAGCTCATTTGTCTTCACCGCATACTGGAGTCCTCAAGTCTGAGTACATGTTTTGCAGTGTTTTCTTCCTTTCCCTAATTGTTTGCCTGTCCTTCTCTTTGGATGCATCTCTCTAAGGCAAGATCCATTTCACACAACTCTTGCTACTGCCATCTGAAATCACAGAATTGTGGAGTAATTTTGGATGAAAGGGACTTTGGAGCTTTACGGTCCAACGCCCTATTTAAAACAGGGTCACTTAGAGCAGAGTCCAGCTGAGTTTTAATAGCTCCAGGAATGGAGATCCTGCAGCTTGTCTTGTCTCCTGTTCCAAGGTTTGACCCCTTCCTCATTATGAAAATTTTTCTTCTTATATTGGGTGTCTCATCCTGTTTCTGTGCACCTCTGAGAAGTGTCTGGCTCCAGCCTCTCTGCGCCCCCCTTTTAGGTCGTGTCAAACGGCAATAAGGCCTTCTTTTTGTCTTCTCTTTGCCCAGCTAAACATACCCCATCTCCTCAGCCTCTCCTTGCACGTCTTGTGTGCCTACCCCTCACCAGTTTTGTGGCCTCTGGGCTCACTCCACTAAACAAATGTCTGTCTTTTACTGGACCTGGTATTTCAGATGCAGTCTCCCCTAAGAGAGGGGAAGGCAACCCTCTACCATCTGCAAACTTGTACAGAGTGCACTCTGTCCTATTGACTGTGCCATTAGTAAAGACGTTAAACACGATGGGCACAAAGACCTCTCTAACTTGGAGTCTGTGCCACCTCCGTCTTTGAGGCATTAATTACTGCTTCTGCTGCTTGGGTTTTTTTGTGAAAATGTTTATATCTTTATCTTTCTGACACTTCATTTTGTGCAGGGACACTCAGGACAGAAATGGTTTTATTTGCTTTGATAATCTAGGCTCCACTGTTTCTTTTTTTTTTTCTTCCTTTCCCAGAGTAGAAATGGAAAAAATAGTTTCTTCAACTGAAGAATGTTTTTAACCTATTGTTACGCATAACTTCAGGGTTTTTCTTCCATACATGCAAAGGTTTTCACATGGAAATTCAGTTACCCAGTTTATCTGTAACATGTTTTGCAAATTTGCAGTTTCTAGCTCTTGGCTTTGTGTATTAATTGCACTCTCTTCTTTGCTATTGGTCTTACCGATCTCTCTGCTCCCAAGTGTTTCATAGAGCATTTTCTGAACGATAGAAAAGTTCCTTGCTTGTAAGAGTAACTCTGCTCTTTTGTAAAAGAACTATTCACGGACATACTACAGCTGCGAGCAGGGCGGGGGCAGGAGGGAGTCCGCCACCATCTTTACTCCTCCATTACTTTACTTCGGGACCTCCTGTGCCAATTCAGACAAGTCTATTTATCTCAAACTGCTTCTAAATCAAAACATAACTTTAAAACTCACATAAAACACAAGGGAAAGACAGTAGCAACATGAGTGCAGGAGTACACCAGCCTGCCCTTGGAGAGGTGTCTCATACAGCACATCGTATCAGTCATCTGTGTCACCTTTCCTTGTTCTGGAAGCCATATGGGGCAAGATCTGCTCTGTTTCAGGAGGAACTTGCTCTGACTGGAATCAACCATAGACATTGCAACTCTGCTACTATGCATTCTGGTGCTTGCCTGGCTGCTGCATTTCCTTTCCATCCTCTGTGAATGCTGATTTCTAAAGCGACCAGAGTGACTGCATACAGCATCTCTGCCAAAAAACTCTTTGTGAAAGCCAGAGTCCTGCTCATTTGCCTTTACCCCTAAGAAAGTGATGAGTAATTCATATACAGACTTACTTTTCTTCTTTTTTTTTTTTTGAAGATTACTGTCAAGTTTCTTTTCTGCAAGGAGCGGGGTTTTCCCTGTGTCTTTCAAAACACAAAAATGCAGCAGTACTCAAAATCCAGTGATCAGTACAGATCATGCATGGCCCTTGTGTGAGTAGCCACAGCATAGCTCTCGGTCACATTCAATCCTGTAGAAACACAAACTTCCATCTTTCCTCTACAGCTTTATTGGTGCCTGATAAAAAACACCTAAACTCCCCCCGCTTTGAAAGGGATATCTTTCTGTGGCAAGCATTCACCAGAGCATAGTCACCACCTTGACTCTTATGGCAGCTCCCCTACCTCATACCTTTGGGATGCAGGAAACATGAGCCACCCATCACACGCCTCTTTGAGGTGTGTTGTGACACCAGGAACTAACTGCTCCCTCTAAATAAATATTAACACACACATGCGGGAGACACTTGTAGCCTCCTAAGTCTGCCTTTCTGCCAGGAAGGCAAGAAAAATTGACAGCATATCAGTCCTTGTGTTTGAGAATCTAACTCTTTTTCTAAGGCCAACGTTGTGACCTGAACCAGACAGGCTGTTGCAAGATAGCAAACTTCCCTTCAGACTTTAGAAGACAAAGTCCCACTCATCCCTGCCTGGAATCCTGTCAGTGAATAAACATTGCTGTCTCCAAAGCAGGGTAGTCCCAGGGGCAGGGCTCATGAGACAGAGGAGTTGATGAATTGAAGAGGGGGGAAGGTTGCAGAACATATGAAGGCCTTCCATCAGTCTGAGTCCCCTTGCATATTGCACAGGGTTGTGATCTATCTTGTACGTGACAGATGGCTCCAGGGTTAAGATTCCTCCTACAACTTAGTCGTGCGGGCTCCTTTTGCAATCAGTGGAAAGAGAGACTTCTGCATCATGATTCCCAGGAGCTGCTTTCAACATCAATCTGGTATAAGATGAGTTGCGTTCTAGAGGGCATATAAAAGGGGATGCTAAAATCCTGTGTAGCTTAGAGACTGTGTGTAGGGAGAAACTACTCATTGTCTCTCTTGATAAAAAAAATGGGGGTATTACCAAATATGGTTTTTATATGCCAGGTTCAGAACAGAGGGAAGTAGTTCTCACAACCTGCAGCTGAACATATTATCATTGCCAGGGAATACTGTTGATGACAAAAGTATCTGCTAATTCAAAATGTAGCTGGACAAGTGAATAGAAAAAATCTAGGTGCTACGAAATGCAAAGACAAGCTTGATCTCAACTGATTTTAGACAGCTTCAGTACAGCTGTCTACTCAAACATATCACCTGCCACTCTTGTCACAGCTAACAGAAAGAAACAGGGACTTGTAGCGAGGGCATCACTCACTGGCTTATTTTGGACACCTACATTCAGAGATGTGAATCGTATACTCCAGAGGCCACTGCAGGCCAGGAGAGCACCTAGGCAGGAAACATCCTTCTTGGCCTCTTTCTTGGCCATCTGCTTTTGATGATGGCAGAAGACAAGACACAGGGTTGGTCAAACCTTTCAGCTGAGCTGGTTCCACTGCTCTAGGTATGCATGTTTGTCTCATCAGACTATCAAAGACACACCCTCAGGGAAGGAGTCTTCTCCAGTGTGTCAGCACTGAGGAGTTTCCTCTAGTCCATACCTCTGACATTACTCCTCACCCCACTCCCGTTGCTGCTGCGCTGGGTCGGGTGTGCTCTGTGTATGTGTGCACAGCACTTGTTGCTTGCTCCTTCAGGGTGTAAGAAATAGGAAGTCTGTCTGCATGGGCAGATCACAGGGCTCTCTAGTCTCCAGAAAACATCTTTAATCATGGAAGGAGGGTAGAAAGCAGAAATGTGATCAGCCATCGTGTGAGGTGGAATCAAGGTGTACAAGGCCAGGTGATATGGGGCTGAGTGCCATTAAGCAAAGGCTGATGGCCTTATGCTTCTGCTTTGCATCATGAAACTTATGAGTCAGACATGCAGGGAGAATGATGTCCACTGTTCAGGAGCTAGAAGATTCCTCCTTCACTTTCCACAATGTGCAGGACTACAGGAAATGCAGTGTGCCCTCCTGTGCCTCGTCTCCAAGGAGTGCACTCTCCTCATCTGCGCAACTGCTCGTGCCACAGAGGCTGCCTTCTGGAAAGCTCAGCCAAGCAGTTAGAACTTGGGATCTGTACAACTGAAAAAAATCTGCTCAACCCTGTGACTAGAGGACTGTACAGCAGTGTTCAGTACTGTCATGAAGCCTGAACATCGGTGCCAAAGGACCAGCAAATCTTGTGCAAACTACGTACAGGTGGAATAGAAGTTTTGATACATCTGTATTCATGCTGCCGTTGGTCAGGGAGGAATAAGGCTTCAGGAAGAGCCACTCAAGTGATGTGACCTTTACAAACCAGCTTTGTAACACTTAATGACATACAGGTAAATCCTTCCTACAAATGGTGTCAATGCAGGGGATAGGAACACATAGCTGAAGTCCAGGTTGCACAGAACATTGCATGGTTCTCTCTGCAGGGCCCTACCTACACCACTGACAGCTCCTCACTGAGTTTCTCAGTCCAGGGTTACCAGGGCTTGACCATCTGTGTTTGCAATGCGGCAAGTGAAAGGGAACATGACCTGCCCCAGTCAGGTTGTCCCTCCTGCTGTCTGACCAGCCTTGCTTCTGCTGTCTCCTATATTCCATTTGTCCTCAGAGCAGCTCGGTGATATCCTCGAGGACAGGGGACACCATCACAAGAAGGTCTACACGTCTCCGGATGGTGTGACAGAAGCACTGAGACGTGGAATAGAAATAACCCAAAGCATTTGTCTCTGCATGGTCATAGGATACCACGCTTTTCTCTTGAGCTCAGCGCTGCCCTGCTTCACTACCTTACCTGGCGCAGCCCCATTGCAGCTCCAGTACCCTTGTGAATCATTAACAGGCCAAGTCCAGCTGCTCCTTGCACAGCTTCTCCTCTCACACAATTTTCTTTCCCAGCCCCAAAGTGTTTAACTCAAGCAAGGCACAGACAGAGAAGAGTCAAAAAGACTCTACATGAATCTGTCTGCTGACGACATGGAGAGCAGCCAGACTGCTAGTAGGCAAACATGCTCTGTCTCTGCAATCCCAGTGGGCAAACTAGTCTTCCTGGCAACAAGGGTTCCTGTTTGTCCTGTGCTCTGACACTCCTCAGGCATCCCCATTCCTCCTTTTACAGAGAGCAGTCTCTTTTGGGGCTTGCAATGGGACTTAACATAAAAGCACCTCTCAGCCTCCTTCATGAATTTCCTGGCCCTTCTCCTTTACCAGCAGTGTTTGGTCATGTGTGCCTCTGCAAGAAACTGCTATTCCCATGCTTTGCTGCTTAGTGCAGGGTGGAGCTTGCTGGTTTAAGGCTGGTCTAAGTAGGCGGGCACTGCAGAGTAGTCAGTCTTAGAGCAGGGACATACACTAATGACAGGTACAGGAGGGAGGAGGCACAGGTATAGGTGAGAGCTAAGTACCTGTGTGCATCAGGACCCAGCACGAAGACGGAGCGCCAGTACGTGAATGCACAGCTGTTCACGTGGCTGCTGGGCACAGCAGTGCATGTGTGTGAGGGCAGTTCTGCTTGAACCGGGTCTGGTGGTGCTTCAAGAGGCCTCGTTAAGGTGAGATTTTCAACCATTTCTTGGTAGGTGGTGTGGATGCTCTGCTGTCCAGAACTGTATTCACTGGCCTACAGGGTAGTTCCTGCTTCTCCAGACTGTCTTCTCAGTGCCCCTTCTCAGCATTTCCCACTAGCGACAGTCATGCCATCTCTTCTCCTCTGCATGGGCAGGTGCTACTTCTAATTCCGCAGAAGCTGATCGGGTCAAATGGAAGAAGGATTTGATAAAACTATGAGCAACCATCAGTGCCATCAAAGACCAGTGTCTGGGGCTACCATGGCACCAGATCTTTTTTGTGACACAACTGCCACTACAGCCCTGAGGGATCTGCACAGGTCTGGAGAGCAACCCCAGACTTTCAGAGCACTCAGCCACAGTCTGCATAGCTTGGTATTTTGGACTGTACTGTCACCCCACCCCTACCCAGACATTCACAGGTTCAACAAACCTGTGCTCTGGGGCCATGCCACCCATGTTCAGAGTGTGTTTGGTGGGTATGTCTCCTTGGGGCTGCTTGCTGCTTTCTATGATGCTCTTTCTTTGCCAGGATCAAGGTTTTCCAGGGCTCCTATGAGTTTCTGCAAAAGTTTAAAACTCTGTTCATTTTTTTAAGACTAGCTGCTCAAGCGGGCACATCCCAGTTCTCTGTATTCTTGTACATGTTCTGGAGACTCTTAACACAGTGACACTGGATTGTTATATTTTTCCGTAGTTTCTGTTCTTTACCCTTAGTGCCTTGAGATTCTTCCTGTTCTTTCTGCTCTCAGCCAAGTTCTGGCTCATCTCTCTGCCAGCAGACAGTAACAGCGTGCCTTTTTTTGTTCAGCAGCAAAGATTGTCTCAATCGTTCTGGGCTGATCTTTACTCTGTAGCTCTACGAGGGCTTCATATTTCACTTTTGTAGTATGAATGTACTGAATCAGTTGTGACTCTGGATGTTTGCTGTAGCGAAAACATTTCTAAGCTTAAGACCGTAATTTAGAAACATCCCAGCTGCCATGATCGAGAGATATAGTGGTGAATAATAAGGTAATGTAATTAGTATTCCTTTCATATTAGGAAGTGCCCAACAGAACCTCTACTGCTCTTTGCTGCTCCTCTATTCCACTTCACCAGGCACACACAGCTAATTTCAGTCCTTCTCCCCTCCCCGTGGGACAGATTGGTCAGAGCAACAATCATCACTACTTCTTGTATAAGTGTGAAGAAGCTGTTGAGGCTGTGGCCTCACATGAGGCTGTTTCTACCAAGAGCAGTCACAGGGATGGTCTGCATACTCTGTGAAATGTCTAAAACATCCAGCTGTCCCACCCTGGTTTGAGTCAAGATAAAAGCACACCCTTACTTCCCCAAAATCCTACATATATTCTCTTTGACTCAGATTATTCACACTCAGGTTTCCAGAGAAATAATGATTTCTGTGGTTTTAAATCTGCCTGGCTATGTTAATGCCAGTGTTCATGTCTGCTCAACAGAAGTTATCTCAGTTAAGAGCTTCTGGCTATAGTCCAGGAACTCTACCGGGAGTTAGAATAACAGTATGGATGGTTCCAGATGGAAGTGATATCATTGAAGTTCATTTGGAAGCCAGGACTTTTGGTAAACACTGCTGTATTCATTTGCAAGGAGGAAGCTGACATATGACTTATTTTTACAACAGCATTTGTTTGCAGCTCTTCCTAGGCTTGGTCCAAATGTTGACCTGAATCAGCTTCCTGTCAGACCTGGACACTGCAGTCCTTCTGTACAAGCAAAAAAAAAAAAACCCAACCACACCATCAGTGGGCTTCTTGTCCAGGAAACCAGAAGCATGTGGTCCCTCACTAAATGCACAGACCCATCCTTGCAAGACATTTTACTAAAATAAAAATCGTATTGCGGTAGCACTTATTGACAACAACCAGGCCTACCCATTGGGCTGAACATTGTCCCATCTCTGAGAACTTAAAATTGCTGCCTTGTAGACCCTAAGCTCAAAACGAATGCACAGCAGGTAGACTGGATAAACAAGCCAACTTATGCACGTTATGTTGGAGGGAAAGATAAGTACTGTTCCTAGTTGGTTAGCAGTAGTGACTGCAGCTAGAAGACTGCACATCCTGAACATCAGGAACTGAAATCATCGGAGGAGGAGGCACCTCCATGCAAATTAGTCTGAAATCTTCCCTGCAGAGGGAAACTGAGACGGGGCATAAGGAGGAAGCTAGGGCGATTTTGACTGGGACCTTTCATGCATGGGCATGGACCTAGAAGATAACACGGTAAGCACATAGCGGGGAAGAAGTGACTGCACTATGGACAGGTGGGGCTCTGCTGCTTTAGTAGGGAGGCAGCTGCTCGGCACGGGCACAGCTGCCTGGATTCAGTGCAGTTGTGGGCAGCACAAAAGCAGCGTACAAAGGTGTAAGGACCTGAGCTCCAGTGCTGCTCTGTCCACGAGGACTTCCAGCTTGCCCTGCAGCTCTGAAGGCCCTGCTCTCTCTATCCTGTCAGCTGTGGAAGAGCCTGGAAGGAATGACCGTGACTCAAGAACCAGTAAGGTTTTAAAATTTTAGTTCACCTTGGGAAATGTAAAGCAGTTGCACTGGCCAGAGGGCCTGTCTCCACTGCAGCACAGTGAAACTGCGAGCCTGGCACATGGTGGCAGGGGAGCCCACAACACATTGTGGACTTGTGTGCTCTCTGTGGAGCCTGTCCCCAGGGGTGGCCAGCGCTCCATGCAGCCACCTGTATACGTAGCACAATCAGGCATGGCTGGGGAGGAGAGCATGCCAGAGAGGAGCAGTTGGCAGAGCATCTTGTAATGTAATTTTTTTTTAAATTAAGTGAACTCTTTCTGCCTCAAATCCCATCCCTGGCTGTGTACTTCCTGCAGATTCCTGAGCCAGCCAGTATGCAGGCTATGAATCGTCTCCAGGCAGCACAATGGACATTTCCCAATAATGAAGTCATCCTCAACAGGCAGAACAGATATTTAGTGCGAGAAACAGGAGCCAGCTTTGAGTGGACATTTGAGTTGGACTAACGTGTTATACCTCTTTTTACAGGATGACTGGGGTTGGAGGGAGGGGTAGCAGGGGACAGTCTTTAAAAGGGAGTTAGGCCAAGAAAGGGGTTAGTTGTAGGTAGGCCTGCCTACACAAAATTGGATGAGATAAACCCTTGCAGGCCTTTCTAGCAACATTGCCTGCCTATGATGCTCTGATTGCAGAAGAGATGCTGCTGTGCTTGCATTCATTACAGTGACAAATTACTTCCTTTGGTATGTGACGTTTTGCTTGTTATGACAATAAGTGTTTCCTGAAATTCAAAAAAGAATATAGGCAAAAGAAATGGAAACCTACATTGTATTTTTACAGCATTCTGGCATAAAAATAATTGTAAATGGTGGTCAGAGCAGGAGCCTAAAAGTGACAATGTGGAACTGTTGAACTCTCCACAAAAACTGTTTGTTTCATCTTTCCTCCATAAAAATTGCCAGAGTCATGTCTGCAGGGATTGTGTACACTAAGTTTGTGTGTACTGACTTAATACACTGAACTAACCCTTAAATTTTGATAGAAGTGCAGACAAGCTTTTCAGTGATCTTCTAAGACTGCATTACAATGGCTTACTGACCAACAGTGGTTTTGCTACAGAAAACTTCCAGTCCTGCAGTATTGATGTCCTTTCCAAAGATGCCTTGTGCTGTGTTGTCACAGCATCACTGGTAGTGTGTCAGCTTTCCAAAACCCTGAGCCTACAGAGGGATTGGTGGGAGGCTGATGCACCACATCCTGCGTTCTTCATGATCCTGTGATGTTGAACTTTCTCTATCTCTGCAGGTTCCTTGCAACCGTGATGAAGACTAGAAGTGTGCGGGTGCTCTTGATTCTGGCAGTTCTATCCTTCCTTCTGATCCACTTCCACTTCCTAACCTGCAGCAAAAATACCCCCATGGAAGAAAAACCTTCTCCAGTCCACATCCTCATTCTCTCCTCCTGGCGGTCAGGATCTTCCTTCACTGGACAAATCTTCAGCCAGCACCCCAGCGTCTTCTACCTGATGGAGCCTGCATGGCACGTGTGGGTTACGATGTACCAGAACAGCGCCAAAGTTTTACACATGGCAGTGCGGGACCTGGTCAGGTCGGTCTTTCTCTGTGACATGTCTGTGTTTGATGCTTACATGTCTAGCAAGAAGAAAAAGTCTGATTTATTTCAGTGGGAGACAAGCCGAGCCTTGTGCTCCCCCCCTGCCTGCGACTCATTCAGTCGCAGTGAGATAATCCCCGCAGGCACCTGCAAAACAATCTGTGGCAAGTACCCATTCAGCAAGGTGGAGGAAGCCTGTAAAACCTACAGCCATGTTGCCATCAAGGAGGTTCGGTTCTTTGACCTGAAAGTTCTCTACCCCCTCCTCACTGATCCATCTCTGAATCTCAAAATCATTCACTTGGTACGCGATCCTCGGGCTGTGTTCAGGTCCCGAGAGAATACAGTGGCAGAGCTGCAACATGATAGTGACATTATTGTGGGGCCCCAGGGGACAAAGGGAGAAATGGGGCCCTACAACACAATGCAAGCAATCTGCAGAAGCCACGCTGAGATTTACAAGGCAGGCAGGCAGGCCATTCCCAGCTTCCTGAAAGACCGCTACTTGCTGGTTCGCTATGAGGACATTGTCAGGGACCCGCTAGCAAGGACCGCTCAGATGTACAGGTTTACGGAACTCCCTTTCACACCGGAACTTCAGAAGTGGGTGCACAACATCACCCACGGGAAGGGGCAAGGAGAACGGGCCTTTGACATTGGGTCCAGAGATGCGCTGGGAGTATCACAGGCCTGGAGGGAGACCCTTCCTTTCCAGAAAGTAGAAAAAGTGCAAAACGTGTGCAAGGATGCGATGGACTTGCTGGGCTACCAGCTCATTCAGTCTGAAGAAGAGCAAAAAAATATGTCGCTGGATCTTTTGTTTGCCCAGAACTCCTCTGAGTAACAAATTCTGAAAGCAGCAAAGCTGCTCCCTGCACCTACTGCCTAAAGGCTGCAGAGCGGAGAACTGTTCACTAGAGCAAAAGAGGACAGAGGTGCACGCGTATGTGTGTGAGAGCGTGTGCAAGGACAAGTAACGCAGGAACCCTGGCTGCATTCAAGAGAGCTTTCTCAGAAGCACGGGGTCGCTCTCCAAGGCCCCTGGAGGCTCATCCACAATGCGGGCTGAAGTGATGCAAGTGTTTTCCAAACCGAGTCCATGGTTTACGTGAAAGAGGAAGCATGTGGAGCAAACACAATGTCAAAGGGGTGGGACCAGATAGCAAGGCTCAAACTCCTCGTAGACCACAGTGAAACCACATGGAGCAACTGCAATGTAAAGGCGTTATAAATGGAAGCTGAATAAAGAGAATGCGATTTTTCTTACTGCCACCCAGGATATGTAATGCCAGAAGAGACGCAAGGATGGCTAGACATTGGTTTCTAGACAGATCCTTTTCCTTTTTTCAGAATGGTTGTTTTCAAGCCCAGTTTTCCTTTTGCTCCATTCCTGTGCCTGGGCATCCAGCCTTGGTGGAAATGCTTGTGTTCACTTACTATATAATGGGAAAATGGAATAAATGAGCTATAGATGAAAATAAAAACTCCTGGGTTTGCATATGGGGATCTATATCTGGGACTATGTAATCCATTTATTTTTCAGCTGAAATAATTCTGTCTTCTAGCTTTCAAAACCAGGAATAGTTGTTCCCCTGGGAGTTCTCAGAGTCCGCATGTGTGACTGAGAAGGATGCATGCTAAGGCTGAAACTGTAAAGACGAGGTAAGGACGCAGATTCCATTGGTACAAATACTGGAACTGAGGAGATAGATAGGTTTATGACAGTGGACTGAAGAAGCCAAGAGAAGAACAGGAAATTATCCTATTGAATTATTCAGTGAGAGTATTTCCTGTCTTAGAGCACAGCAAAAATAATTCCTAACTCACCTTAATTTTTTTTTTTGAGTGCCAGAGTGCAATAAGCAAAAAACTAAAAAAACAATTCTAAGGAAAAAAAGAAAAAAAAATTTCTTTGCTTTTACCAGCCCATTTTACTTCACCAGAAGAATGAATTCCAGATTTACTGGTCTGATTTCAAATAATATTAAAATAGTGACCAGAGCACAATTTCAGGCTGCAAGTACTAAGCTTTGCAGGTTGTGTCTGTACACTAGCAATGGTGTTCTCTCTCAAACATCACTTACGTGATAGATGCCCAAATGAACTCTCAGCACTTTCTTAACTTGCATCTCCTACTTGAACTATTGCGTGTGGCCCTGAAAGCTGGACTACTTTTTCCAACTATATGGTCTGGTACAAGTGTTACTTTGATGGATTGAAGAAGGTCTACAGACTCCTCAGTCTGTAGAGATGCAAGCTGGGGCAGAGCTATTTACTGTTTTTGACATTGTGAAGCAAGATGGTTAAGTTAATGTTACTAAACAAACCCTGCAATATTAGCACTAGACAACACATGCTGCAAGTAGTAAAAATGGAGATGGCTGTCTACTGGCCTGAGGTTTAACTGACAGATCTCTGTAACATGAGATTGAGTATCATAATGTCACAGGGACCCTTTTTGTCCATTCCCAGTACACACGACCACTCTAGAACATCTCAGCATTCATGTGTGAGACCAAGTGCCTCATCTTCTGGCATGAATGTTCTTGATACCGCTTTTTGAACAGTTACATTTTCATTGTTACCGACTCCAAATATCTGCTGCTAATCAAGGTTCATTAACAACAACAAAAGGTAATGACAACAACTGGCAAAGCAGGTTATTAAATGATCATCCACAACAGTCTGAAGTAAGACACATGAGAGAGAGCAGGCTGCTAATGTGCACTAATAACGCCTTAGAGGTTAGGGGACTTACTGAGACTGTCATATTTTGGGCAACACTATTCAAATCCTATGCATGCAGCAATGTACAGTAGGTACACACTTTAAAGCAAATTTTCAGTGAAAACTTGATACCGTATAGAACGTTTCTCTTCATTATTTTCTACTTTTAAATGTTTAGTGTACTCAGAATTACAAATACAAATCAATACAAAATAGGCCTTTTATAAAAAAATTAAAGAATTTCTGAATCTCCAGAATGTGGCATCGAATTTTCCATTACATTTGCATTCTGAAATGACTTTAAGTTCTAGATCAGTCATTCTCCTCTGCTTTGCTATCTAACTTTTCCTAAACGCTACCCGCTTTGCTACATTTTCAGCTCCAAATTTTGCTATCAATTTATTTCTGACATGTTCATCATCTTTTGCAATTCCAAATCATCCTCTCTGCTCCATACAGGGTACCCATCCAAGCGCTGCCCTGTCTGCAGAAAGTATAAAGTAGTCTCCGCTTCACCAGTGTTTTTCAGAAAGGCCTGTGTAACAGTGAACAGGTCCATGCCCAACTCCTCCATGAAGTGCTGCATAGTTTCTACTACTTCTCCCACCACACTGGAAGAAGAGCAAGAGCTTGTTGGTCGGTCTTCCATTTGTAATTGAGTGTCAGGGAGAGCAGAGCGCTCCGGTCCAGCATTCAAACCAGACGCTGTTTCTCCTGGGGACCTTCCCTCTCCGTCTGGTGTAGAAAGTTCTTCTGCAATGTCTGAAGTGTCACTTCCTGACTAAAAGCAAGAGAAGTGGAGCCGTGAATTAGACGTGGTATTTTCTGGCAAGCTTCTTTTATCACTGCTACCCAAACACCTTCCACTGTGACTCTACAGTATATAAAAAACTAAGAAATAACTAGTCATAGTAAAATTCCGTGACTGAAGTGAAGCTGCATGCGTCAATGACAACATACAAGATCACAGAAAAGCATGAAATATAAGGGAGAACGTGAACAAAGTATAAAACGCAAAAGCAAATGTTAATGCAACTGCAGGAACATTTTATGCCTGCGGCGAAAGGGTGACTTCGATTTGCCAACACAGCTTTAATGTGACAACACTGACATTCATTTCCTCAAGTTAACTTGGGCAGGGAATCAAACTAAAGGAATCAGTGCAGCGAGGCACCATTCCCCATGAGCCACGTGGTTCACAGCTCACATGAAGCTCCCGCCTGGCCCCAGCAGAAGGGACGTCATGGTGCAAAGTAATTTAAGAGCAACTTGTGCCATACTGTGACACGCAGGACGACCTACTCCCAGCAGCCACTCTCGGTGGCACTGCGGCGTGCAGAAGCCGCTGCGGCGGCAACGCTACTGCCGGAGCTGGCCCTGGACGCTTACCTCTGTGCTTTCAAACTCCCGATTAGCTGCCTCGAAAAGACCGGGGCTTCGTGCGGGCTCCTCCGGCTCTGCAGGAACACACGGGCATCAACGGCCGGCCGCCAGCGGGGCCCGGGGCCCACGGCCCCGACCGCGCCGCCCCCCGCCCTCCCCTCGCCCGCCCCCGCCGCCAAGCGCCGCCGGCTGCCCCCAGCTCACCCCCGAGCAGCGGCCGCAGGTGCCGCAGGTAGCGGTCGCGCATGGCCTGCCAGCTGTGCCGCGTCAAGCCGGCCCGCTCCAGCTCCTTCCAAAGCGCCCGGCCGCCCACCCGCGCCTCGCACCGCCCGCGCACCGCCCGCAGCAACGCCGCGTCCTCCGCCTCCGTGAAGGCGAGCCGGCCGCGCGGCGGGGCGGCGGGTGGCGCGGGCGCCGCGGCGGGCAGCCGGAAGCGCTCCAGCGGCAGCCGCAGGTTGCGCTCCACGCACTCCGTCACGTACTCGGTGGAGACGGCGCCGGCGGGCGCGGCCTCGCCGGGCTGCGCCAGGAGCACGGCGCCCGGCTCCTGCACGCGGCACAGCCGCCCGCCGCCCGCCAGCACCAGCGGCGCCAGGCGCAGCTTGGCCAGCCCGGGCCGCACGTAGAACCGCATCGGGCTCCCGTCGTCCCACAAGAACAGCGACCGCGAGCGCGCAGCCACGGCAGCCGCGCCCCCGACTCCCGCCATCTCCGCGTCGGGTGCGCAGACGCGGGAGCGCCGGAAGGGCTGGACGGAGCCGGGAAGATGGCGGCGGCAGGAGAGCGCGCGTGCGACGCGGCGGAGACCGAGTCGCGCCTCAGCAAAAAGTGAGGGAGGGCGGGCGGGCGGGCAGGTGGAGCCGGTGGAGCCGCGCCGGGCTGGGGAGGCGAGTGTCCGGCTGACCGGTCCGTGTCTCCGCCAGCTGATCCGTCGGAGCGCGCTATGCTGAGCCCCGCTGCTGCGCGGCTCCGTGGCTGCGCCTGGAGAGCCGCGTCCGCTCTCCGATGGTGTCAGGCACTTCATGACCAAAGCAGGTCGGTGCGCTGTGGTCTGGCTGGGCCCGCCGCTTTCCTCATGAAGTCCCGGCCGGCGGGGTCGGGAGCTGCGGCAAGAGCCGCGGCGACTGTGGGCCTTGGGGGAGGGGGGCGGGGGGGCGGCGGTCCGGGAGGTGAAGGCAGCTCGGGGACCCTGAGCAAGTGCCAGACAGTTTGAGTGGAGAGTTTGCCTTCTTTCACTTCCGTGCTGCTCTTTCACTTTTGCTGTGCTCTTATGTGTAAAATGGCCAGCGGAAGGTCCTCGGGTGCATAGCCACGCATCTTCAAGGTCTGTTTATGTGATGTTTAATTCAGTTTTAACTTTCTGTATTTGTATCTTAAAGAGTTCAAAGAGGAAAATAGTTAAACGTGCTCAAGGGTTGTTTTGACTTTTGGTCAGAGTAAGAGAAACGATATGGATACTTGTACAGTAAGCTTTTGGCAGAATCCTGCCAAGGTTTCCCTGTAGAAGCACCAAAGTACCTGTTGCATCTGGTTTCCTTCTCTTTTGCAGCGAGCTGAAGAGACGTTTGAAGGCTGAGAGAAAAATAGCTGAAAAAGAGGCAAAGCAGAAAGAGCAAAGTGAAAAGCATTCAAACAAGCCTTCCTTGGCTTCTGACTCTGAGAATAACTTTGGTGCCGATGAGGAAAGCTTGGATCCAAATGTGAGTGTCTGGCCTCATGCCTTATTACTGTGCATTCTCAAATGTTATTGATTTACATTTGATTTTTTTTATTGAAGGGGAACTAAATGATTAAAAGAGGAGAGACCTACATATTCCTACATAGATGCAGCTGTGTTTTAACTTACAACCTTTAAAATATTTTCAATTTCTAACAAAATCATTTGATTTTATTTGTTTCTGGTGACAGCAATACTACAAGATCCGTAGCCATGCAGTCCAGCAGCTGAAGGGCACTAATGAAGATCCCTATCCCCACAAGTTCCATGTAGACTTATCTCTCTCGGATTTTATAGAGAAATACAGTCACCTGCAGCCAGGAGATCACCTGACAGAGGTTACAGTGAGAGTGGCAGGTAAAGGCTTATCTGGGTTTCAGAAAGGTGCTCTGCTTCTTTTCTAATCTAAGTCTTAGCTGCTTTTAGTGATGGGGTGGTCGTTGCGAATTTTGGTGATCCCCAGTTACTCGCTTGTGAAGTCTCTAGCAGTGTTAGATTATTCAGAACACGTCCCTTCGGACTGAGTGGACCCATGCAACATCCCTTACATCGACAAGATCAGATTGTGATATGGGCTCCAGGACCCAAAGTTCATATGGTCTTTTGTGCACTGGTATTAACTGTGAGACTTAGCTGCTTCTCTTTCATGAATACCGATCAGTTCAGAGCTGACAATCCTTTGTCCAAGTGGCTTTTGCCCCGTATCCTTTCTGCTAGAGACTCTTGTCCTGATGTCCTGCATATTTTGATGTTTAGGTCGAATACATGCAAAGCGTGCCTCTGGAGGGAAGCTGATTTTCTATGATCTTCGTGGTGAAGGAGTCAAGTTGCAGGTCATGGCAAATTCCAGGTGAGTAGAGGTATTCCCAGTAGCATTCTAAACTGAACTGCGTTCTAGGGCGTAGAGATCTGTGTTTGGTCATTGTGTTCCTTCAACTCCTTAGGCTATTTGTCTATGGCTTGGCTTAGGCGGCCAGGTAATGTTTTGCTTAGGAAGTTGTGGTTAGCTTCCCTGCTAAAAGAATCCTCTTTTTTTAAAGGATTTGGTCTGGGGTTCGACTTGCAGGATGGTTTGGAATGTTGAATTTTAAACAAACCTGCTTACATTGGCTTTGTAATTGCAGGCTCTACAAATCTGAGGAAGAGTATTTCCGTATTAACAACAAGCTGCGTCGTGGGGACATCATTGGTGTAGAGGGGAATCCTGGGAAAACAAAGAAGGGGGAACTGAGTATTATTCCTTCTGAAATAACTCTGTTGTCTCCATGCCTGCACATGTTGCCTCATCTTCACTTTGGCCTCAAAGATAAGGTACTTGTCATACCTGTCACCCTTAGGGGCAATTTGATGGATAGGTCTGAACGGGTGGGTGGCCTTTTGTAACTGCTGATGGTATCGGTCAACAAAGGAACGTTAGTTTTGTTTTGGTATTTTTTCATTTGGCAGCATATTTTGTCTAGCTTCCTCTAAAGATAATTCATTCTTTTCAGGAAACGAGGTATCGTCAGAGATACTTGGATTTAATTCTTAACGATTATGTGAGGCAGAAATTTATAACCCGTGCAAAGATCATTACATATATTCGGAGCTTTCTAGATGAGTTGGGCTTCCTTGAGGTAAGGCTTCAGCGTTCATTTCTCTCTGCATACTGGATGTGTTTAGAGTTTCTCAGCTTCAAGAATACTTTGTATATGGGCTTATATGCAAAGTATTTTGAGAATAAGTGAGAACGATACCTGTTTATCAGCTTATGTAATGGGAGCCATTCCTTTCCTCTCTTTATAAAGTTAAGGCTGTTCCTCAGTTGGTGAGGTTGTGACTCAAATAACTTCTCAAGGTGGTACTTCAAAGTACTGCTGTCCATTCCTTATTTCAGTAAATCAAGGTGGAAATAACATCTCTGAAATGATGTTTTGCCTCTGGAGGTAAACACAGGTTTTATTCTGTGTAAGTAAAATTGTTTTTGTCTTCAGATCTGTTGTGGAGTAGCATATGAGAAAATATACTAGCTTTGCTCTCTGTTGGATCCAGGTTCTTGGTTCTGTTATACTTAGCAAAGGATCAGAACTTAATGTAGTAAACAATACATGAAGTACAGAGATTTTTCATCAAAGCCAGCTGTGGTTGGTTGGTTTGCTTGATCTGCAGGGTTCTGCTTTGGAAACAGATTAAAGCAGGGCGTTGAGGCAGGAGCCTGGAAATATTTATGCCACTGTTAAATTGGTGTTTTGTTGCTGTTATTTACAGATTGAAACTCCTATGATGAATATAATTCCGGGTGGAGCTGTGGCAAAGCCTTTTATCACGTACCACAATGAACTGGATATGAATTTATATATGAGAATTGCTCCAGAGCTTTACCATAAGGTAAAATATAAGCCCCTCATACCTCACCATATATTCTCCACGCTGTTACGATTTTATTCTGAAATAGTAAAGGTAGCTAAACTGAGGATTATTTTTGAAGAAAGGGTGGACTTACTAGATTCGAGGAAACAAAATGTATCTTGAATGAGATTTGTAAGCTGACATTGCAGTTGTGTGGTTTTGAGCTCTTTTGAAAAACTTAAGTGTGTTTACTAGAATTTCCTTTTGTTTAGATGTTGGTGGTTGGAGGCTTGGACAGAGTGTATGAAATTGGGCGTCAGTTCCGGAATGAAGGAATTGATTTGACTCACAACCCTGAGTTCACAACTTGTGAATTCTATATGGCTTATGCAGACTACCATGACTTGATGGAAATTACAGAGAAGATGCTTTCAGGTGATGTGTGCAATATTAATTTAAAAAGAGTAAGAATCTATGGAAGAACTGCATATGATGTGGCATACTCTTCTCCTAAACTTCAGATTCTTTTGTAGGGATGGTGAAACATGTTACTGGAAGTTACAAGATCACTTACCATCCCGATGGTCAAGATGGACAGGCCTATGAGATAGATTTTACCCCTCCCTTCCGGCGAATTAACATGGTGTATGATCTGGAGAAGGTCCTCGGTGTCAAATTTCCATCAGCCGAGTGTTTTGAAACTGAAGGTCAGATGCTGAGTATGAAAGTCCTGTAATTCTTCCTTAAAAGAAAAAGGGCAAAAGGTCTTGAGTTCTCAGCCTGCAGTCTGTCAGCTGCTTTTCTGAGGTGGTACTAACACACAGCATTGCTCTTCTCTGGTTTTGTGTGTTACCTAAGAGTCCACAAAGAAGCCTTCATGCCTTGCAGTCTTTGGCAGGATCTGACTCTTTTGCCTCTTGCTTTCTTGAACATATGCGATGCTGTATACTCAACCAGCACGATCTGTGGAGCTCTCGATGTGTTGAAGAGACGTAGCTTTTTATTTCTTATTTCTTCTGTCTTCTGTGCAGTTGAGTCTCTGTGCCTGGGATCATAGGTTAGAAGTATAATTATTTTGGGCTTTCTCCAAAATGTGCATATGTGCTTTTTTATTCCTGGAATCCAGAGCCATAGCAGTCGCCTGGGGTTGTGCTGAACTGGTGTCAAGTTTCTGAAATATAAAACAACTTACAATTGTAGTGTAAACTGATGAAAACCAAACATTATTTTTGTAAATTGACATTTAAGCTCATGCTTTCCATGTTCTATATCATTAAGATCTTATAAATCACTCGCAAGACATGTTGAAGGATGCAGAAAGAAAAAAATATGATTCCTGGGTGGCTTTTCTAATTGTTGTCTACAATTTCAGAAACTCGCAAGTTCTTTGATGACCTCTGTGCAGAGAGAAATGTTGAGTGTCCACCTCCCAGGACAACAGCCAGGCTTCTTGACAGAGTAAGTAAAGGTGGTGTTTTTATAACCCTCGTATCTTTGAGGATCTATCTATATCAACAGAAGACTCTTGAGAGGAAAAGTTTAGCTGCATCTGTGAAAACATACTGAAATGCACTTCAGCTTTTTCGGTATCACAGTGAGAAAACTTGCTGTGTCAAAATTGGGTTTTGTGTTGTCTACACCAAAATGTAGTTTACTGATGTCTGTGTAATGTGAGCTCTAGAGGATTTAAGTTTTGATAACTGTTCCCTTGTGCTTAAAGTAGATCTGCTTTATCTTGTGTCGGTTTTGTCTGTGAGATCTGTGCATTTGTATGTACCTTACCAAACTGGTAGACTTACCATATAGCTCTCCTACCAACTGTATTAAGTCTTTTCCTTTGTACCCAAAACATTGTCTGATAGCTGCTGTTCTCCTGGTTTTCTTACTGTCCTTTGTGGAAATGTCCAAATTGAATTATGGTGGGTTTTTTTTATATACAGTTTCTTCTATGTCGTTTTTCTTATCCAATGAAGACACATACTTTCTGTTAATGAATCAGGAATAATTAGTTGGGAAACTTTTCTTTGTTTCAGTAACTTTTTTCAGTAGTGAAGAGAGGGAAGTGGGATGTTTGGGGAAGGCAGTGCGAGGAAAGTGATACTGTTCTCTACGTATTGTTTTGCTTTTGTTTTCCCAGTTAGTTGGTGAATTCCTGGAAGTCACTTGTATCAACCCAACATTCATTTGTGATCACCCACAGATCATGAGTCCTCTAGCTAAATGGTAAGAGAATGAGTCACAGTCAGTGTGTAACTCTCAAACTCTCTCTTCCTACTTTATAATAAAAAAAAAGGAAAAAAAAAGTCACATATGCGAAAGGGCAGCTTTTGATGTTTTATACTAGTTTGTGAATTCTGATGCCAACCAAGATAGACATCAGTTCCTGAGCTGTAAAACTCATCGTCCGTGGGGAGAAGTGTGCTGATGCTTAGTACTTTGAAGTTTTGACAGCTGTTGCTGCTAAGCGTGGGCGATCATCCTGAAGTAAATTATGTACTCTTTGCTTCTGTAAAGGTGTTTATTTATGGTATGGTGGTTTGTTGTCTTCATGCAGGCATCGCTCTCATCCAGGACTGACAGAGCGCTTCGAACTCTTTGTAATGAAGAAGGAAGTGTGCAATGCATACACAGAACTTAACGATCCTTTCCTGCAGCGGAAGCTTTTTGAGGATCAGGCCAAGGTAATGGTGTCTGCTGATTGTCAATCCAGCATATAGGCACAGAAGCAAAGAATATTTCCCTATGTCTGTTCCAAATCTGTCGTAGTTTCTACTGCTGAAAGGATTATTACTACTCTGAGCGAGGAATGCAAGCTCAAGTGAAAGCCCGTCATTAAAACTTAATTCCTTTCAAAGGAACCTTTCTCTCTAAGGTAAACAAGTCCAAACACTGCTGTTGATTAGTTTTTTAGTACTGCGACTTTGTTTTGGAATATCTTCCCCTTTACCCGAAGTACTAATCTGAAGGAAAAAAAAAAAGGGGGGGGCAAATATGCAAAGCATTTTGCTCAGGTTGAAAGTTGTTTTTCCCTAATAAAGCATTTATGTCGTCATACAACATTATACTTCTAGGTTCTTAAATAAACGTTCATGTCTGGTAAGAGTTTGAATGGTGTGTGTAAGAAATAGCCTAGTCTCCTGAGCTGAATTACTGCTATTTTAAATTGGCTCACAGAGTAGAGCTGCAGACTAGAAATTATTAGGCCTGCAAATTTGTGGTACTAGGTTTCTCTAGACAAGCTTCAGAAAGGAGTGACTGCATTTGATTTTATTATTAATTAGGTACACACATTCCATGAATGCATATGTGCCATGCATGACTGAGGTCAGATGATGCGGTCTGCAGGAATGGAGTTCTTGTTCTTTCTACTCTAACAGCTTTCGCAGTGCCTGAGAGGATTAAGCAGCTGTCAAAACCAGGAAAATAGACTTAGGTTAACTAACTTCCTTGATAGTAAATTTCAAAATGTTCCGTCAGAATAAATAATATTACATATTTCTTTCACCTTTGGTCTGTTGTATACGTGTTTGCTGTAATTGTCTCTCAGTAATGTAGCCAGACTTGGAGACGTATGGTCATATCTACTGCATAAAAATTTACCTGAAAATTTAATGTTAAGGTGGAGATGGAGACAAAGGATGACAGTTGGCATTTCAGGATTTTGGACTCAGGCAGAAAAGTCTGCTTTAACAATCTTTTGCAGGATTCCTTGAACTGTGTGAGCAAAAACGTTTGTCGTTTCAACACTTACACTTGGCATTTTCTAATTTGAGAGATCTGGCTCGTCTGCATGTTTATTGTTATTATGACTTTTGGCACTTGGAGGGTGTCAGTGTCAGATGCATTGGTTACCATCTCAGTGTAGGGTTTTTTAATCTTTCTACTTGAGGGGAAAAAAGCAATCCCTAAACTTTGTTTCATGAAGCAGCTACTGATGATTCAAACAACTTTGCTTCTTAGTTGTTTCTGCAAACTTTAAAGGGGAGGTTGCAAGCAATAAAAAAACATGAGAAGCCTTTGAAAGGTCATCTGCTGCCACATGGCCCTGGAGTTAGCTTTTACTGAGCGAGGGCCTGCGCCTAGAAGAGAAAGTACAGATCAGAAATTAATTGAGGCTCTAGGTATCTAGGAAGCACCTGTACAAGTGATCTCTGCAGTTGTCCATGTGCTGATATTCCTTCGTCCGGTTACTTAGGCAGCTTTGGTTTCATCGGTTACATGGCTGCTACAAATATCAATATTCCCCCTTTTTGTAGGGGTTAGCAGAAGTGGTACTGTTTAGCTCTGTACAACCCACCTTTTACTATTAATTTTCTTATTTAGGCAAAAGCTGCAGGTGATGATGAAGCCATGTTTATTGATGAAAATTTCTGCACCGCGCTGGAGTATGGCCTTCCTCCTACAGCTGGCTGGGGCATGGGAATTGATCGCTTCACCATGTTCCTTACAGATTCCAACAACATCAAGGTAAATGTTACAAATGGCAGCACCTACTGCTGGCTTTGTTAGAGAGCGGGGAATGAGGGTCTGCAAAGCAGCCACCTCTGCGGCAGAAAATCCACAGACGTTGTAGCCGTCTGAGATTCAGTAAGACAAAGAATTCCACTGCAGAACAGCGCTCTGGTCTTGCACTTACTTAGACATCTGTGCAGAGCATGCAGCTGCGGTGCAGGTGTGCCAGTGCAAGGCAACCGTGTGGCCTCTGCGTGCAGGAACCTCTGCACGCAGCTGGGCTGCGCAGGGAGCCGGGCAGCCGGGTGACCGCTCTCGCGAGACTTGCCCACGAGGTTTCGCTGCCCCCGCGAGCATGCGAGACGCAGCGGCCCTGGCGCTCCCTGACGGTGTCCGTTTCCGCAGGAGGTGCTTCTCTTCCCGGCCATGAAACCGGAGGACAACAAGAAGGAGGCGCAGCCGGACCAGCTGGCCGAAGGCACCTCTGTGTGAAGCTGGGGCGGCGCGGGCCCTCAATAAACGCAGCGCTTGCTGTCCTCGTCTCCGTGTCTCTTTGTGCGCTTGCGCAGGAGCTGCTGCTCCCGTCGTGCCCCGCGCGTGGTGAAGCGGCTGCGCGTGCGCGGTCTGGGTGGCGTTCGGCTCTGGCGGCGTTCGGCCCGGGCGCCCTCCGCGGCTCGGGGGGTACTTTGCTGCCGCCGCCTGCCCAGCCCGGCCGGACGT
Source organism: Bucorvus abyssinicus (assembly GCA_009769605.1). Lineage (NCBI taxonomy): Eukaryota > Metazoa > Chordata > Aves > Bucerotiformes > Bucorvidae > Bucorvus > Bucorvus abyssinicus. The sequence goes on from CM020040.1 coordinate 22,296,910, forward strand.
GGCGAAGAGCGGCGGCACCGTTATCCCGGAGGGTAGGGGGCTGCGCCAGCGGCGGTGCGACGTGCTTCTGGGCGTTAGTGCAGCGCACTCGGCCCTGGTAGCTCCGACGGTGGAGCTCTGCGCGCCCGGGGCGGGGACAGGGTGGGGGACCGGAATGAGTGCGGTGGTGCGGCGGCCGCACTGGTGCGGTGGTGTGGTGCACGCTGCTGTCTGCGTGGTGCGAGTCTTGGGAGCCCAGTGGTCTCATAAGGGTTCAAGCATTGATTTTATTCCTAGTCATTTGAAAAAGGTTCGTGGTGATAATATTTCTCTAATAATCCTGAAAAGGGTGATGCCGTTAAGGTTTGGATATTGGAATCTGATGCAGGAAGGTGCCATGCAGAACACGGCAGTTAGGTTGGAAGAGGTGGGGGTTGTTAATCAGTTTTGTAATGGAATCCAATTCTGTTTAGAACCTGCACTTGCATCAGGAGCCATGTGGTCAGCTGAATGAAATTGCTGAGCTATGTTACCTGCAATTATAGGACCAGACTGCCTAAGCAGGGGGAAACCAGATCCAAGCAGGGAATGGACTTCACTGGCAGCTGTTGTCAAAATGGAGTCTGCACGAAAAGAGAGGTTCTTGCTAGTCCAGGGAATGTACAGGGTAAGAATGAGTTGTGGGAATTGGGGCGAAGGGGAGGAGGAGGTGGCAGTCCTTTTGTTCCCCTCCCTTTTTTTTCCTCAATATACCTTTTAAAAAAACATGCTCCCTTTGCTGTCCTATTTCTGTTTCCATCCAAATTCTTTACTCTTTGTGATTTTAAAAACTTCTATAGCTTCTGTCTGAAAAGAGACAGTTATAGTGAAATCCCTTTCTTCCCAGACTGTAACTAAGAAGATGAAAGCCTGCATTTGGCTGTTCAATAAGTGGCAAAAGTCCAGGCAGGACCTGAATTCTTGGTATAAACCCTCGCAAAACTGTGTTAGGCTACTATTTGGAAGAATCCGCGAAAGGTCTCGGTTCACTTTCCTTTAACACTGCATTATTATGTTGTGCATTTGTGTTAGTTCACCATCATCGCCTTTTCCCTTTCTGACATTTCTGTGTCATGCAGATTGTATCCTTCTTAGGTCTTTGAGGAATCCTATGCAGCATCCACCATGTGTTGTCTAGCACGTGAAGCCTGTGTTAGCACTCCTGCTATGGGATCATCGTAGGCAGAAGCACTAGCACTAGGAAAAGTCTATGTTCAGTTCTCCAGCTTTCTGGAATGTCACATGGCCTGCTTCCCTATACCTTCCCTTCTTGTATGTGCTGTCTTACTGGAATGACTGTACGAGAGCAATGCTTCTGGCGATGGTCAGTTCCTGTTGTTTTCTTTTTCAGTAACGAAGGAAGTTGTTGCTTTGGGAACTGGAACAAAATGTATTGGCCAAAACAAATGAGAAAAACGGGGTAAGTATGGTGTAAATCCCAGAACAGGCCACCTACGCTACCCTTGTTCTTGCTGGTTACATAGAATCAGTGAAAATGTCCAAGGCATTGAGTTCACGCTTCTGGATTGAATCCAGAAGTGTAAGGCAGAGCTCAGCTCATCAAAAAGAGAGTGCCTTAGGCAGCCAGAGTGGCTGCCCTGAAAGTTTACTGCACTTGCTGCCTTAAAGGTGAATAAACTTTTTGTATGTGGCAATGTGTAGTTTAGACCCTGAGTCTGCATACCCAAAGACATACCATAAGCAAAATAATTGCCCTTCAGTAACCTGTTACAGTCTAGTTTTATCGCTGTCTGATGCAAAGGTACCACTGCTGAATTTGGGTAGGGGTGACCTCAGAAACATACTAACAGGCTTTTTCTCCCTTGCTGTGTATTCTGCAGCTAGGTGGTTTTAAGTGTCTGTACAATAAATGTGTGGGATAGATACATGACTTCTCACAGCTAACGTTTCTTACCATTTATTGTAGGACTTCTCTTCCTCTGCATGTCTGTGGGTGTGGTTTTTTTGTTGTTTTTTTTTTTTTTTAACTCAATGTATCTGTCTCCTCTCCTGGGAGACAGGAGAAGCCATAGTAATTAGGCTGAAAAGCAACTAAGGAGGAGAAGGGTTTTAGGCTTCAGAGGAGGAGTAGAAAAGATAGGAGAAACAGTTTTGCATGCATCAGTTTTAGGCTGTGTCGTATTCTGTATGGCATCCTTCACATTGAAATGAATTAGTGGAGCAAAAGAGAAGAACTAAATTCTGTATCTTAGGCTTTTTTGTGGATGTTTCTTGAGACTTAGACATCTTAGACTATTTGTACAGACATTTATTTGATTTAGGAAAATTGTGATTGAACTGTTGTACTACTTACAATCTAGGTACTAAGAGTCAAAGTAGAAATTTTGACTAAAGTAGGACTAGTTCCTCTATTGCTTGTCCTCAGTGATCTTACGTTTAGAAAATATTTTCCTCTTGTGGTAATGTTCATTTACTTTGAATTAACTTGGTTGATAGGTCATGTTAATGGTGATCTGTTAGACAACTTTTAAACTTCAAATTTTAGAACTGTCAAAGAGGAATTATCACCTGGCCCTTTTATTCCTGAAATAAAAGCTGATTTACAGATCCTGTTCCTTTAGACACTGCAATAGGCAGACACTTCAGGAAGTTGAGGATGAGATGTATAAATGTATCTGTTGAATATCAGAAATGTTACAAGAAAATTAATTTAAATTGTAGGGTATAGTGCAGGAAGAAACTGCAACCAAAAGCGTAACCAACACTTGAGATTTTCTGGATGTTAGGATTAATCTGAGAATGTCAAGATTTACTATAAGGACAAACATCAGGAAGGTTTCAAAACTAGAGTTAACTCAAACGATTTCAGATATCAGAAGAGTTAAAATTTGGTATTTAAACAAGTCTCTGACTTGCTGCAGGGTGAAGACTTTTATCTTTCATTTTGTTAGGCTATTGACCTCCTTTTGTAGTGAATGGATGTTTACATCTCTTGCAGTAACTAATACCCAGCGTTAAACCTTCAAATACTAACAAATCTGTAGGATGGTATTCTGTCAAATTCTGTTTGGTTGGTTTATCTCCTTTTCAGTAATGATGCATATGTTCAATGGTTGTTGCTTTAGGAGACATTTTGAATGACAGTCATGCTGAAATTATGGCCAAGAGGAGCTTCCAGAGGTGAGGCATGAAGTTCACGTGCTGTTATTCAGTGCCGCTTGAGATTGTTTGTTGTGGTGCAAATGGTTTTGACCTATAGCTGAAATAGCCAGCTTCAGGGGTAAGGAGGTAGTGAAAGAGACAGTATTACTCTGTGTAGGCAACACTGTTTTCCCTTTGTTAGCAGGAGTTTAACCTACTTTTTACCACTTCTAGGTGATGTTAAGGTCCCTTCACAAAAGCTTGTTTATTCCTCATGCTTGTACAGCCTCTGTACAAGAAGTCTTACCAGGAGTGGCTGAGGGAACTGGGATTGTTTAGCCTGGGAAAGGGAGGCTCAGGGGAGATCTTACTACCCTCTGCAACTACCTGAAAGGAGGTTGTAGTGAGGTGGGGGTCAGTCTCTTCTCCCATGTAACAACTGATAGGATGGAGGAAACGGCCTCAAGTTGCGCCAGGGGAGATTAGGTTGGATATTAGGAAAAAAAATGCTTTAGAGAGGGTTATGAAACCATTGGAACAGGCTGCCCAGGGAGGTGGTGGAGTCCCCATCCCTAGAAGTGTTTTAAAAGACATGTAGATGTGGCACTGAGGGATGTGGTTTAGGGACCTTTGCAGTGAAGCGTGTATGGTTGGACTCGATGATCTTAAAGGTTTCTTCCAACCAGATGATTCTATGATTTCATGTGACATTAGTGCTAGCCTGATGACTAGCTGTTAAGGGTGGCCTTTTTGCTGTTTCCCCACATACCAGTCTTCTTGTTCACATGGGATGAGCTGGTTCAAGGAATGAGCCAGGAGAACAGTAAAGCTGCAGAAACGAGTACATTTTTTGCAGTTTGATAGCACCTAAACTGGCTCTCACAGAATCGATTGAGTTTCAGTGCTGGTAAAAATACAGAGAGGGAAGAGGGGTCCTTAGGTATATGATTTGAGGAGATAGTTACCTCCACTGAATCCAACCCTTTGAAGTCTGTTATTAAGGTTACAATGATGTGTTTGCGTTTATGTGTTGTTGATCCCATGACTGATTGGCCTCTCATAGACTTCATCAGGAAAGAACAAGCACTAGTAGGCATCTAAGTTTGTTGTTTTCCCATGCATCAAAAATGAAGTAAATGTTTTGTGAAAACTTTCTGTCTAACAGGTATCTTCTCCACCAGATGTGGCTGGCAGTTTCCCATCAGCAATGCAGTATCTTTATTCCAGGAACTGAAACTGGAAAATGGAAACTCAAACCAAATACGATATTCTTTTCTTCTCCAGTCATACCCCATGTGAGTATGCTGGAGTGAACCAATTTCACAGCTCCCACTTGTAGAATCTTTTCTGCCCCTTGCCTGCCTTTGGTGTCTCTTGGTCTGGAGTGAAAGTGAGGGGGTGTAACTCATGTTACCAGTATGTGCCTGTAAGAATATACTTGACTGGTCCTTCACAGATATATTGGCATTTATTTCACTGGATGTGATTCCTGAGAACTCAGTAAATACAGTATATTGCACATTATATAGTGGAATGCTTTACTTTCTCTTTAACAGTGATAGCTATTATTTTCTTTTCCAGAAACTAAATACTTGTCAGAGGTCCTGTCCTTGTCTCCTGATTACTTGCTTTAAAACGTTGTCTCCTTGGATTAAAATTTTAATAAAAACGTCAGGCTTTACCACAGTTCCTAAACAAAGAAATGAACAAAACCCCCCAAAAAACTACAAAACAAAAACCCCAAACAAACAAAACCTCCAAAATGAAAAAAACCCAAACCACCAACCAAAACCCTCCACCCAACAACTCCCCCCCAAAAAAACCCCAAAATCCCAACTCTAACAAAACAAACTTCCCCAAAACAAGCAAAAAAGCCCCACCCACAAAACACCCACCCACCCAAACCAAAACTTCTTACAGAATGGAATGCAACTTTCTGTCAGGGAAAACGTTCTTTGTGTCTTAACAAAACAGCACCACGAAGATGAGGAACTATTGGCAAAATGCAGGAATGCGACCTCTTGGTCTACCAGCCTATCACACATCTTGATGTAACCACACTCTTGACAGTGTGTTCTTCAACTGCTCGTCTGTTACCAGAGCAAAGTCTAAGCACTCTCAAAATACGCCTCATCAGTACTTCACATAGGTGATTTAGTTGCTTATACATTTTGTGATTTTGATGGTATTGCTGGAATATGCTATGATGGTTTTTTTTTTTTGTTAATGCAAGATGAGAATAGAATCTACATCTTCAAATCACATAGTGAGAATAATTTCCTCACTGCCTTTTTCTCACATACCTGCTGGGCTTTGTTTGCTTTGAAACGAACTTCAGACTTCTGGTTTTGAGCTTGTTTTAGTGATACAGATTAGAATTTCCATCCTTTTTTGACAAGTTGTTCTTTAATTATTCTTTTGAGATTTTTATTGTTTAATTAGATCAGAGTTTTCCTGTGACTCGTCAGCATTGCTTGTAGTCTGTCAAATGCCTTCGACCCTTTGGCTTTATAATTTTTGATTTAAATTTTTCTTTTTCTGATTGTTCTTAGGTAGAATGAAAAACTTGAAATTTAAACGTATATTGGCCTCAAATTTCAGTGAAGGCAGTGTTGTTTGAAAAGTAGGTAAATTTTCTTGACTGCAAATCTATGAAAGCTAATAGTCATAATATCACTGGTGTGATGTGCTCTAGTCATGAGGGGTGTGGTTTGCTAATTTTGATGTTAGTTCTTTGTTCTAGGTGGAGATGCTTCTATTATTCCAATTAGAGAACCAGAGAACCAGCTTCTAAGACAGCAACTGGAAATGATGCAGCTGGACAATCAGCAGAGTGTAGAAGTAACCATATCGTTTGGGTCCAGAATATAAAAGGAAATCAGAGAAAATGGCAAGTAACCACATAATCAGAGAATGAAAACTGTCGATGGTGGTTATTTTTCCCTAATCACTGAAGACCTCGCTGTCAGCAAGCATCTCTGAACGAGAAAGATGATGCAAATCCAGAGTGCTATGAGTGTTCTGCAGAGATGCAAACAGCTAATAAGGAAAACTGGTTTAGGGAAATCAAAGGTAGTAGATGTTTATAGAACCGGAGCAAAATGTGTGCCTGGAGAGCTGGGTGATGCTCGAATACCTGGGCTAGGGTATCACTGTGTGGGAGTATTACGAGTGAAGCCAGGTCGTGGGGACAGAACATGCTCTATGTCCTGCAGTGATAAACTGGCTCGCTGGAATGTTTTAGGGTGTCAAGGAGCTCTTCTGATGCATTTCCTGCAGTATCCAGTGTACCTGTCAGCAGTTATAGTGGGGAAGTGTCCCTATAGCCAAGAAGCTATGCGGAGAGCAATTATCGAAAGGTAAGTAGTCTCCTTTGGAAATCAGATCGTGTGTATGGAGACAGTGAGTTATGAAAGGCAACACACCACACAAATATCAGGACTTTCCACTGAAGTCATTTGTAGAAAATGTGAATTTCTGCAATTTCACATTTTTCAGAAAGTCCTAGTATGGAGAAAAGGTGACTTCTGATGATGAATCAGACTTGAAGATTCGCAAAAGATTTTCCATTATTTTCAGGATTCCCTTGGTTTTCCCTTCATGGAGCAGTGAGAAGCTGTTACCCACCTGCATTTTTTTAGAAGCCTCCCAGCAGAAAAAGCAGCCAGAAAGACTCAGGTTCAGCCTTGTGAAGTTTTTTAGCATAATGAACTTTTCTTGCCCTCTTCCTGATTTTATTTCTTCAAACAGCGTCAAGAAAAGTTTTAATTTGTTCAGTTATCCATACTGCACATAGTCATGCTGAGTATCTGTAACTTCCCTTTGATAGAATTGTGTTGGTGAGCAAAATCAGCTTTCATTTCTTGTAGGACCATTCCTAAAATTAAATTTAAGAAGCCCTCATATCTGTCTGTCCTAAAGGCAATCTGACTTGAAATGAATAAATAGGTAGACTTTTGCACCGTAGATAGGATGTCTTTCTGGTTGTCCTTACAAACCTCTTTACAGCTTAGCCTTAAATGAACTTCTTAGTTTTTCTGAAGCTTTGGCTGATTTGAGGCCCTGCTTTCAGGCTTACTTTCCAGCAAGTAAAAGATGCAGCATTTTAAACTTGCTTTGAATGGAATTGTAGTAAAAACAGGTTACTTTTTCCTGTCTTCCTAACCTTGGATCCAAATGTAACTTTTTCCAGGAGGTTGATACTTGGGTTATTGCATATGCATACAAGTCCATCCCATGTAAAATTTCTAAACTGTATTGCCAGTCCATTTGCAGTAGAGGTTTTTGAAAACTGCTATTCCAAAGTTTTGACTGTATTGTGTGCCTTCAGGTGTGCTGTGCAGCCCATGGAAACTAAGTTCTAAACCTAATGCTGAAATTGCTGTGGAGTGGTGGATTTCGTTTAGGTTTAGGAAGATGGGTGCTATTTGGCAGCCAGGTTGGAAAGTCATGATTTCATGACAACACTTGCTTCTATTAGTATTATTTGTCAGTTTGTTGCCTTTTGAGCAAAACATTGTGCTTCTGGGACACTTCATACTTAAATGCAAGCAAATATCTCTCATTGGTCTGTTCCCCTGCTTGTAATCACGCTGATTGCAATGTGTGTTACAAACTCACCTTTTACAGTCTTCATGCATTCCAAAGGATGCATTTCAGAATTCTGCCATGAGACTCTGAGCCTTTAGCCTCATCTGTAAAGGATGAGGTTTGTGGCTCTGCAACTCTGGCTGTGGCATACTTGTTTCTTATCCTCTTGTTCTGCAATACAAAAAGAAGTGGGATTTTTGAACCTGATCCAACTTTAGAAACGATTGAAATGGCAGATAGAGGAGCCAATGAGGAGAGGTACTAAGCTGTACCTCATACTCACCAGCAATGAGGGGCTCATTGGGGATGTGAGGTCAAAGGAGGCCGTAGTTATAGTGACCATGAGATGGTGGAGGGCAAGGAGGAGAATAAAAAGCTAGCTCACAACCATGGGTTTCTGGAGAGCAGACCAGCCTCTTCAAAGATCTGCTTGGAAGAGTCCTATAGGAGAAGGCCCTGGAGGCAAGAGGGGCCCTTGAAAACTGGTTAATATTCAAGGATCACCTCCAAGCTCAAGAGTGGTCCACCTTGATGAATAGGATATTGGGAGAAATGTCGGGAGGCCTTTGTGGATGAACAAGACGCTCCTGGCAAAACTCATAATCATGGAAAGGAAGCATGTGGAGAGTAGAAGCAAGGGCAGGTAACCTAGGAGGAATATAGGGACAGTGTCTCTGTATGCAGGTGTAAGGTTGGGAAAGCTAAAGCCCAGCTGGAGTTGAATCTGGCAAGGAATGTGAAAAGACTACAAGGGCTTCTGTCACTACACAGGTGACAGAAGGCAGGCTAGGGAAAATGTGGGCTCACTGCTGAATGTTGGCTCAATGCTGTGTCCAGTTCTGGGCACTACAAGACAAGAGAGAGATAGACATACTGGAGAGAGTCCTACAAAAGGCCTCTCCTATGAGGGAAGGCTGGGAGAACTGGGACTGTTCAGCCTAGAGAAGAGAAGGCTCAGGGGCATCTTACCAGAATGTATAAATACCCAAAGGAAGGGTGCAAAGACAGTGGAGCCAGACTGTTTTCAGTGGTTCCCAGTGATAGCACAAGAAGCAGCGGACACAAACAGAAATGCAAGAGGTTCCCTCTGAACATCTGGAGCACTGGCACGGGTTGCCTGTGGAGGTTTTGCAGTCTCCCACCTTGGAGATACTAAAAAACTGTCTGGACACGGTCCTGGGCAGTTGGCTGTAGGTGGCCCTTCTTGGGGCCAGGGAGGGGTTGGACCAGATGACCTCTGAAGGTCCCTTCCCACATCAACTGTTCTGTTACTTGCTGATGTGGTTCAGGACACTGATTGTGGGACAGCTTGTACTGATCAGCTGGAAAAAGATGAAAGAGTTGTGTTAGACTGGAAAGGCAAAGCTTATGTGCATTTCCATGGTGGTAAAAATTTGTCTGCTTCTTCAATATGGATTACATCCAAGATTTCATTTTTCTCCTTGCTGTGAGCAGTAGAGCTCTGATAACCTGTCCCCTCAGGGAACTTTGCTTTAGCGGTGAAGTGCACTGCTGCTAAATGAGGGAAGTCATCTGCTGTGCACTGGCTTGCTTGCGCCTCAGGTCCTTGAGTTGATGAAAACTATCCCAGCAACAAAAGGGTAGGAACTGGATATTTTTCTTGCTTAGAAGGTTGAGTCAGTGCAACAAAGGAATCTGCAAGCGTTAAAGGAGACTAAATGGAACTGGGCAGAGTGGAGGGAGAGGACAGCAAGTAAGAAACTGGGGAGCTGAATGACTGCTGTTAAGAGGCAGTTACTAGATCAGTTAATCTGAGAGGTTTGACTTTGTTTAGTAACTCCTTTTCTCCATAACCTTGCATCCTTCTAGGATAGTTATAAAGAGGTCATATTATATTAATAGGGGAAACTAGCTACCTCTCCAGTGGAGCCTACTGGATAATCCTTTCCTCACTCTGTAACATGTAGGACAAGAGTTTGCTCAGCCCCATTTAGGTTGCGAAGTCAGGCACTTTTTCAGGGTATTACATCTGACAGTATGAACCTCAAGTCTTAATTCATTCCTGCCCTATGTAAATATTATGATGATTAAATACATGCAGTTTTGTTCCTTCTTGTAGGATCCTGATCCCATTCAGTGTGTAACAGTAATTTAAAGTAACAAAGATGAAGTTATACATGGAACTCTTAAGTATATTTTGTATCTTTTTAGACTTTGATTATGAACCTCTAGGTTCATAAAACACTTGTTAATATAACATGATTGACTATGTAAATATTTCATGATTATTATTTTTCATTGTGATTGCAGAAGTATGTTGCAGTTTTTATCATGTATACTTCATCGATTATACCCGCTTTTAACTAGACTGTTTTTAAAATTGCTTGACTGTGGTTTTTCTAGGATGGACAAGGTCTTAGTAAAGCTTTGGGTTTGGTGGTTTTTTTTTTTTTTACAAATACTTTTTTGAAGGGAAAAATGCCCCCAAACCTCCTTGTCTCTCTTCTGTAACTCATGTTTAATTCAGTTTTAATGTAAAAGTAACAGATTTTAGATTATGAAGGGAAACTGCACAACATCGGCTTGGTTGGGAAGACCAGACTGAAAATTGCTTTCATTTTTCCATGTTTACTTTAGGTGTCAGCACATCTCGCTTTTACCAGATGGTTTTCTCCCTCAGGAGGTTAAGCTGCTGCAATCGGATCTTCGATTTGAACATAGCCGTCAGGCAATTCAGGAAGTTCAAGCTAGCACCAAAACAAAACTTGTTCCTTGTAGTGCAGGTGAGTCCACTTGGGCTGCTTGTGTAACTGTGTGCAAAAGTCTAAACAGAAATTAGGTGGTTTTGGTGGTTTTGTAAAACGGAACGTTATTCATTGCCAGTGCTAGAGGCAAAACATGACTCACAGCAAGAAATAAATTTCAGGCCAGAACTTAATCATTAATAATATTCAGCTCAGCCTCTAGTTCCCTGTAGGGAGTTTTCAGACTGAGTAAACACTTGGTTGCTGCCATTAAGAATTTATAATTTAAACAAAGACAGAAAATAACCAATGAAAGCAGAAGTTCTCAGGGCGATAAGAAAACAAAATATCAAAAGACTTCTTGTTTCAGACTGTTTTGTATTCTCCTTCATAATGAACAGAAGACTTGCCGTGCTGAGTTATGCTTGTAGTTGCTCCAGAGATCTGTGAACGCAGAAAGAATACAGAGTAGTATAGTGTAAGGGTTTAATTGACAGAGGTTTTGGACGTTGCGTTTTTTGTCATGGTGATGAATGAACATGCAAGTCACGTTGTGATTTAGCAGCATGGTCTGATTTGAGGAAAAAAATCAGTGGAACTGCCACTGTATGCGTATGGTTAAGCAGTTTCTTTAAACTTGGGCATGCGTACCTTCTGCTGCTGTATTCTTTTTCTGGCTTAGCTGGAACTGGAAGTTACTCTGTTAGAATAGAGCTGATGATAAAATAGAATGGAAACAAAGGGTTCCTTAATGGAATTCATTAAATAGCAGTTATTTATAGGTGCCAGGAAGTAAGAGGTTTGGATTCTGTGAGATAGGTTTTGTTTCCTATCACTGAAAAGTGGTGCCAATTCACTTAGCAAAAAAGATCTGAAGCCAACTGTGAGTAAATTCCTGTGTAGGTATATGTCTCTGAACAGTTCCTCAGGTCAATCCTGATGAATGGTGCTTTATCACATTTTTTTCATATATGAATTATGCCAGGTTGATTTTTTTTTTTTTTTTCTTGAAGGGGTGAAAATCAGAATAAACTCTAAATTCAGGGCTGTTACACTGAGTATTGAAATACGCGTGATAGCAGCGTGGCATCATGTGAACACATAGAATTAAAGGAACTGTTAAATTCTGCCTTTGTGATGAAAGCGTCTCCTTCGTAATCCTTTCTTCTACAGCTATCAGTTGGAGTGCAGTCCCTGAGCAACCTCTGGATGTCACCTCAGATGGCTTCCGGCAGGGAACAACAAAGAAGAGGATTGGGAGCCGTCAGAGCAGGTGTGAGAACGTTGTGATAATCTGGATGCACATATCTTATTTGTTAGTCTACGTGTGTCTGTCGGCTCGTGATGTGTAGTACACTGTCAGAGCAGAAAGAAATCTAGGGAGTGGAGGGAAAAAGAGGAAAGTAGGGAGCGGAAGAAAAGGAAGAATCATTGTGTAAGGGAGAGAAGGGGAGTTGGAATGACAAAAGTTGAATGAGAGTTAACAAGTTTTATCCTATGTCTTCATCACGGTTGATTAAAGATGAATGTTTTAGATAATAGTGCTTGGGGACTATGATCAATTTTATTAAAAGGCCAGCTTATTTATTGGTGAAGGTAGCAGAATTTTTGCTTTGCAGCTTTGGGTTGATGACTGTGAAGGAGATGTGTGTGTGTTGCAGGTCCTCTTTTTACAGATTTCTTTCTCTGTGAGAGACAGGCCAGCTGACCTGGATGTATGATTGTAAAAGTGTTGCTTTGAAATGTGACTTTCTGCCTTAAAGTTTGAAAATGTTATGAAATGCTTGCAACAGAATCCAACACAAAAATATCACCTTTCCAATTGTCATCTTGTCACTATGCTCTTCAAGAAACATCATAATCTTCTATCAACATTAATGTGTAAAGAAATGGTTACGTACTTTCCTTGTGGTGAGGAATTACTTGTAAACATCTGCAAAACAAAATTTCTCCAATCTCTCTACAGTTTCCTCAGTTTAGGTGAGGTGACCAAATTATCACTGGTCTTTGGAAGTTCAGCTTGAGGGTTGGGGTCACGTTTTGTTTGTTGGCTGCTTATCTGACCAATTTATCAATGGTCCAAATTGTTCATATTTCCAAGCTTTTTGGGAGAAAGAAGATAAGCCTGACAGTAGTGAATAAAATTATTAGTAGAACTTGGACAATTCTTGTGGAGAGTCATTTACATGCCTACAAGTTGCACATTCTGAGCTTCTGAAGTTAGGCCTGCCTTGACTGAAGATATCCTGGTATATTCTAATATTTCAAAATTTTCCCCTGGAAAGAAGAGGACCGGGAACTTGTGATTTGTGTCCATGCTTGTGTCTGGAGTATGGTTAGCACAGGTGACCTGGATGACTTAGTGTGCCTTATGAGACATGCTTTATGTGTGCTGTAAAATAATTAGTTTTCCATGTGTGGTGTGTAATATATTCTGGAAGACCTGTGAAAGATCAAACAAACCACCCAACCCCTTTTCTCAATAGGCTTAAATTTGTTACCTAGCATTTTTGTATCAACACTAAAACTTGGGAGCCACCTGCTAGCTGCCAATTTGCACAAAACTGTAGGAACTTAATTATTGTTGAGGGGTCCTCCTCTCTTTTTACCTGTGCTCAAAATTGACTAAAACATTCAAAAGTTATTAGAGAGGGTCTGTAAGACTGTGTGATTGCAAAGATCTCATTTCCTTACGAAATCAGGATTAAGAACAATGTCAAGGAATAAGTAAACACTTTACATTTCTGTGATGAATGATCACAAAAGGAACTTCTATCATGAAAACAAGGAATTTATAGCCTTTAATAAAAAACAAGACTTGTATTTCTGCCCTGGTTTTTTTGTTCAAGTAATCTCAGAGTGATGGTGGGAGGTGGTGTTTGAGGGTCCCCCCCCCATATGCTAAATAACACTAAATATCAAGGAAGGTAAAGCTGACTGACTAAAAGGAACTTGTCGTAGATGTCTGGTATGTGCTTTTGTTAATGCTTAATTTACTACACCACCAAAAACTACAATACGAACCTTTGACAATTAGCATGAAGATGAAATTTTAAACCATCTTTGGTTGCCAATTTTGGGGTTCTTAAAAAACATACTAGCAAAATTGGTGGGGTTTTTTTTCCCCCCCCAATGCTTCTTTAGAATTAGCTTGCACGTTTTGGAGAACTAAATCAGTCATTGTGAAGACAAGTGTAAGAGGACAAATAAATAGAGAAAATAGCTGGGGCTTTCGAAAACAAACCATGCTTTATAAAGAGCTCTTCTGGCTGCCTTCTCTTTGGAGGAAGAGAAGGGCTTAAAGCTAGCAGAGATGCATATGGAATCCTCAAAAGACCTTTCAAACTTTGACGCACTTGGTTTTTTGATGAGCCTCTTCGTATTTAACTGCCCTGCGGCTGTAGCTGAATGTGTCCTCATCACCATTGTGAAAAGGACAGCATTGTTCCAGATATTGCTGGTTCTTTTATTTGTTCCGAATAATACAAAGTTTGCAACAGGCCTTTGGAGTCCTTCTGAGCTTGTTTGATCAGTTCTGGGCCTAATCCTTCTGGCTCAAGTTTGCTCTAGTTGTGAGCTGATGACGGTGCAGTCTCACACAGATTACAATGCAGAGATACTGAAGTGTTCTTTCTGCAAACTGACGAGAGCGCTGGCTTACGCAATGGGGGCAGTGCACCTCTTTGCCAGTATAACATGGGCAGCTCAGATGGGTAGGAAAAGTTAAATTGTGGAGAACTTCTTCTGTTCTTTGAGAAGTAAACGTAGTGGTTTTTATCAAAATGTGCAGCTGGGAGGTGCCACTCTGTGCTGTAAGAGGAGTGTGCATTTCTGATTTCTTTTTTCCATCAGAAATTCTGATCTCTCTTTTTTTTTTTTTTTTTTTCCCCATCAGATCCAAGATCTGTAAAGTGGAACTCTTCCATTCGTTCCAAAAGCTGGTGACAAGTATTTCAGAAGAGGATCTACCAGCCACTCTCAAGGTAAAGACCATTTTCATTAAATTTAGAAGAGTGAATTTATCTTAATGAAACTCAAGAATACTGTGATGATAATGGAATCTGCTCAGGAATATCTCTTTAGATAAGTTCCTTGTTTAAATTTGATACTTGAAAAATACAGCATGTGCTTGAAGAGTTAGGAACACTCTTTTGGTCTTATTTAATCACCTCCTTGGAGAAATGAAAGAAGAAATCGCATGTGGTTGGTTGTTGGAGTTAAGGTAGAATTCGGGGCAGCTGATCTCTTCTGATGGATTATTACTTTTCAAAAGGGTAAACTCTGTTCCTGATTAGTGGAGCCTTATCCTTCTCTTGCACTAGACTAGAGTCAGTTGGACACCTCTGTAAGCCTCTTCAACTTGGTGTCTTGGCAGAAAACTCTACATTTTGGGGTTTTTTTTCCGAGTTGAAGTGATCTTGTCTGAAAGTGGCAGTGGACAGCTGCAGAAGGAGGAATGAAGAGAGAAATGAGAAGAGGAGGTAGTTCTCCTTTTTTTTTTTTTTTTTTTGTTTGAAAAGATGAGCTGTAGATCACTGCCTGTGGTGCACTGTACCCTTGGTGGTGTTCAAACCCCGCATCCCAAAATTGCTATTGGGTATTGATATCTGGTTGGTGTTCAGTAATTCTATCAAATGCCACTTCTTCATTTCAAGAAGAAAGAGTTTGAGTAAAAAAAAGAAAAAAAATTTTTTTCTTTTTTCAGAAAAGTCTAGGGTGAATGTTTTGTTTCACCTAGGTGTATGACGGAGTAAGAGCTAGTAAGGTGAAGGTAGCGTGTAGGGCTTTCTGCAGTGCATATTTTATGTTGGTGGGACTTTTACATTATTAGAAACAAGGTTAGTTTATCAGACGTATTTGGAGGTATTCAGCCCAGATAGCTACCACAGAGCAGGGCATAGTTTCACATATGCAGAAATTCAGCTCCCACTTTAGCCTAGGGATTCTGAGAGATGTAGAAGGTTCAAAATACGTTGCCTTCTAAGGTTATTTTATTTTAGTCTTCCTTGCAGATATGATTTCACCAGCTCTGGGATGCAATTAGACCAGCCTTTGAGCTAATTTAACTGCTTGTAGCTGCTGATGGGGGTGGTTTCCGCAGCAGTCTCTGCTGCCACTGGCTGTAAATTCCTGTTTTCTCGCTTGTATCAGTAGCACTTCTCCAACCTCATGGTGAGCAAGTTCAACTAGCTAATGTGGCAGAAAACAATTTCCTTGTCTTCCGTGTTTTCTATTGGACTAATGAGCTGAATTGTCTCATGGAAAGCTTAAAACGGGTAATAAAACTCTTGCGAAGGAAGTAGGAGGTATGCATGGCTGGAAGCAGGGGAGACAGGCCATTGCTGCCTTTCATGGTACCAAGACATTAGATGAGTAAGCTCAGTAAGCACATCCTGGATCTTTAGTTATTAGATCTTGCTTCCTTTTGAGTTTTGTGAATTGAAGATTGCAGTACCTTGTGTGTCTGTAGAAGTGTCTCACAACTATTTTAGAAAGTTCTGATGTCAACATGAACCATGCTATTGCTAAAATGGTTTCAACTGATTCTATAAGCAGAGCCATTCTTCTTAATTCAGTTTTAAATGTAAAATTATACTCTTCTGGGTGGGAGTGTGTCCTCAGTTGTTCAGCCATCATAATTTACTCAGAGTGTGAGCTGGTGCATTGTTGAGTAGGTGACTCATTGTGCTGATCAGGTGCTGCTTACATAAAGTCACTTCACCTCAGGGCTTTTCTAGACAGTGGCTTTGTAATTTCCGCTGACTGTTTTGTCCTCTACCATTTCTCTGTCTGGGCTTCTTCTGACAAAGTCCAGCTGATCTGCAGATGTGGCATCACTTTTAGGCTGTATTTATAAACTTCCTTTATACAGTAGAGGTGCTAACTCACCAGTCAGCTTGTCCGGTCGCTTTCCCTTTGAGGTCTTTGTTTTTCCTACTCTTCACTTAAAAAGCAAAATAAAAAAATGTCTTTATATTCCTGTTTTCCTCCTTCCTTCCACCACAATATTCTGGTGTGTTTTCTTCCTTTTTCTTTCTTTCTTCCTTGTTGTCTGAATTTGAGTGGACTTCAGATAAGAAATCCCACACTCAAATTGTTTCCTTTCCATTCAAATGTATCTTATCTTTCCCACAAATATCTGGCTCTAGTGCTATGCTATCACCAGTTTCCTTTCCCACTTTGCCCCAACGTTCTTGCCCTGCCTCTTCTAGTCCACTTTTTGGTCTTGCCTCCCTTCCTTTCTGCTCCATCAAGGGAATCTCATTCTCTAGTTCTTTCAAATTTGCTGAACCTCTTGTCTTGGTAGTTGCAGGGTATATTAGGACCAGGATCTACTTAACTCTTCCTTAACCTGTTGTTGTCCATTGTCAGACCTAGGATACTGGACAGTTAAAGCTTCACATGGAACTAATGTACTGATTCTGATGATGTTTTGGTTTCTTTCCGATGTCTAAAGCTGCTTCTGCTTTTTGTGCCTTCCTTTGTCTTTCATTCTTCACTCCTGCAGAGGATCAGTGTGGGAACTGTTAAATTGGAACAGGTGGAGAGCCGTGGGGTCAGAACGTTGACGGCTTTCCTAAAAGGCGAGTCTAGGAATTTGTTGTGGTGTAGCTTAGCTAAGATGCTAAGCATAATGTTCAGCACTTGTTTTATTCAGGATTTAGTTTATTTGCTTTCAGCTGAGACTATGAGAAGGTGTTTGGCTTGCACTAGCTACTTCTCCAAGAACCAGATAGTGCTGTCTTGTGCTGTCCCACTTTCTTTCTTCCTTTCTGATAATTTTTGTGATCTCTGTCTTCTGTGCCTTACTTAGATTCTCATTCCTATCTAAAATATTACTTGTTTCTTCAATAATCTCTTACCTCTATCTGCCACACTTCATTCTCTTCCATTGACTCCCTCTCGCATGCTCCTTTGAGTTAATATTTTGAAATTACTGGTACATAATCCATATTTATATCTGTTCTTTTCACACTTTCCTCGCTCACTGTCAAAAGAAATGATGACACACGGTTGGGCAGTGTTGTGCCATGGCTAATTGGAATTGTTATGTAATAACCTCCGCAGTGGTGGTGGTGTTTGCAGATCACTTGGTGGTAATATGGCAAAGGAGGTTTCTACATTGTGGATATTTTTCTCTGCTGGTAGAAAAAAATATGTTGTTTGTCACCCAAGGAAGGTGAAAGCTGCCTTTTGTCATACAGTAGCATCCTCCATACAGAATCACCAGGCATTGCTGTTTGTGCAAGGCTGTGCACCCTTAGTGTGAATCTGAGAGAGAGTTTGCAACATAAACCTGCCGTGAGTTTCTTGCTGGGCTTGTTAAATGGATGACCAGTCTCCTTTTCTCTTAAATTGTAGACAGGATCCATCACAATTAAGACTGTGCTTTCTTCCTTCTTCCCATTCAGTCTGCAGTATGGATGATTCCAGTTCCAGTGACAGCTGGATGGGCTGTTGTGAAGAGAAGTGCGAGGACTTTAAGGGGGCTTTAAGATTAGGTATTTAGACTAAAGTGTAGAACCCTCACTCGGGCTTCATGTTTAAGGTTTTTGCCAGTGTTCATATGTGAAAAACAAATGGATTCCACCAGGTGACTACTAAGTTTTCCTGCTGGAGTGACTGAGGATGATTGTAAGGAAGTGTCAGCCTAATCAAAGTAACTGTTATGGGAGGGGTGCGGTTTCAGTGTTACTGCTGTTTTCCACTTAACAAACAAACAAAACCCCCAAAACCCAACAAAACACATTTGGCAAGAATTTTGTTGCAGTTTTCTAGTCCCTTTTCAATTTTCTTTTTATAATTTATACATTAAAAGATTCCTGTGATGGTCTACCACTGCATAGAGGACCATGTGACAGTTAGGTCCTCTGAACTAACGAAGGAAGTTTCTGTATGCGTGTCAGAGATGCTTGTTAGTTCTGTGCCAAATTGAAGAGCCTCTTATTAAGTAGTAGTATTTTCTACCCCATTAGAATACATATCCTCATTATTACTTTTTTTTAAATTGCCCTGTTGAGCTTCTGTATCTTTTCTTCTGTGATTCATTTTTTCCACATCTCAGATGACACTGGAAAAAGCCACAAAGCTAATTTTCAATTTTTGAATAATGTTTTGAAAATCTGATCTCCCAAGCTAGACACAGCAATGCTGTAACAACCTTCCAAATGCTGCAAAATTTTACTGCTGTTAAAGCTTGTTGCATTTGAGTGGAACTCATTCACTGAGTTAGCTCACTATGACTTTGTTCTGTATCTTCTTAACAGTTGGTGTAATTACTAAGTTTGCTTGCGATGACTGCATTTTTTCTGAAGCCTTGAAGAAGATACTAATAGGATCAGGCCAAGTATGGATTCCTGGCCTGTCGCAGTTTGAAACTACGAGGCTGTTGTCTCGAAAGGTTTCACGACTTACTGTAGTTTCGGGGAAGTGTAAACCTACCAAAAACTACATAAAGAGAGGTTAGTGGCTCCTTAGGGCTTGTTCTAGGCTTTGTTTGGGCCAGGAAGAAACGAACAAGTGAGTCAGAGGTTTTAACTTAAAGGGGGTGGAAACAGGAAGTGTTTTAATGCTAAAAGCAATTAAAACCATAAATCAATCATTTAAAGTTGAAGAGGACCGGTCAGAAAGGAGAGAGAGAGAGATATTAATAAATACATGAAATATACATTACACATTCCTTCTTCCCACCGAATCAACATCCCCACTTAAAAAGGATGCGCCATGAGGGCACCTTTCCCAGGGGGAGGTGGGGTGGGGAAGGAGAGTCACCAGAAAAGAGTTTTCAACCTCCAGGGCCCAGTCCAGAACGAACTGTCCAAGCAAACTTTCGCAAAAGAAGTCTTTCCTCTCACCACTGGCAGAAGACTCCATCGTATCTTCTCCCTGGGTGTTCATCTGTCCCGCTGTTGGACAACGATGTCCGTGTCAGGTCCGGTAGGACTTTCCTCACCGGCTTTGCAGGTGGCGATCTGTCTCGTGTCCTGTGGCAGCGGGTCTCGCTTGATGGGGGGGGTGTCGCCTAGCGTACCCCTTTTCCACCCCTTCGAGGCAAATGGGAAAGTACTTGCAAAAGAAGATCTTTTTACCGCTACGTGGAGGCAAGCGGTGTTTTGTTCTCTCTGTGTTAGAAGTCTCTCTCTTGGGTCCTGTTCTGAAAACTCAAATGTGCACGCCAGGGCGTGTCAGAAAACTCCGCTTTTATACACTTATTGCCAAGGTGTGTCTTGAATATCTCGACTCCCAATCAGGGAGAGAGAGGGCTGGCGCTTCTCTTCCCAAAAATCACGAGAACTCTTTCCCGCACTTTGGGGGGAAGGAGAAACAGGAGGACAAAGGACTCACCCCCCGCCGGCGCCGTCTTAACCCATTACCTGGCCCACCACAGATTTTTATGCATGAAGATCTATGAGCTTTTTCTCTTTTTGTATAAGAATAATGTTTTGGTGGATGCCTTGTGCTTATGTCAACATTTTTCATGTGTGATATACCTGTAATCTCAAAAGTACATTATGGGTCTAATGTAAATTTTTTAAAACTGGATATGGGGTTAAAAGTAGGGTTTGTTGCTGAGAAGAAAGTATTGCAGCAGTGTGCTTTTATTTGCAGGCTGCCTTGCTTGTGAGCCTTTACACTCAGCTTGGCATGTGGCTGAGCACATGAACGTTTTCAAGCATAATGGTGATCCATGTAAGGCTTTTTCCAAGAGTGTCATACCTTCTGTGGATCACCTCTCATGTCTCTGGCACACAGCCATCAGGATCACTCTGTCTCTCTTACACAGTAGTGCAGGGGCAAGATTGAAATAGCAAATGAAAACAAAAGGAATGTAGACGGGCAGACCTGGATAGGCTGGAGATAGTATGATTGTACTGGACTTTGCCTGGGGCAGCAAACCTAGTGTTCACTTCTGCCAAAAAAGTCACAGGTTTTCCATTACTAATGCTCAGAGCCTTAATGGCCAACCAAAGCTGAGATATAGTGAAATCATGTGAGATTTTTAGGCAGATGTAATGTACTTGGAATTTGAAAGCATTTTCCTCATATATATGATGAAAATTTCGTACAAGATTAATGCAGAAGTTGAGCATGAACTAAATAAATCTGTTTTATTTTGGCAGCTCTTTGAGGAAGCTGTTTAAAATGCAGCTTTCTGTTGCACTGTTAAATCCTGTGGTGATGATACCTGCTTGGAGAATGAGACCCCAAGAGACCATGGTCACATATGCTCTGGCAGCAGCTACAGTGGGGTGAAAATACTGAGCTGCTCCTTACTGTTTATCCTGCTTTTGTGCTAGCCCTGTTTTCCCTTCCTGTCTACTCTTAACAGTTTCCAAACAAAGGTCCGTCGGAATAATCTAAGTTAGAAAAATCCGGTGTATATTTTAGTTAAATTGAATCTGCCAGATAGGAGTTGGAAAGACATTCATTTGCCAGCAGATTCAGGAAAAAGAGCAGCATTTAGCAAGGAGGAGACGAAGAACAGCTAGGCATTGGAGTCTTTCTCTTGGGTTAGTGGCAGATGGAATCTTATCTATCTATCTTATCTAGACCTATATCTATATATGTGCATTCACAGCAAATGCAAGGAATAACAGCTGTTCGCCTTCAACAAGCTTGAGCCAGTCCAAAAATCTCCATTGTGCAATTCTTTTTTGATCTCTGACTATGTTAAATGTGGCTTCCTAAGTAAAGTAGCTGTGTTTTGAAGATGTAAACAACATCTGATTAGCTATTCTATGATAAAGGACAATATAAGTAATCAGATGCTTCTATAGTGGAGTAGGGTCAAAGTCTTAAATATATCAGTTGCACTTTCAAGTGTAAGAAGCATGTTAGCATAAGAGTGTTCTTCCCAAAGAATTATTTGATCATTTTACCTGAGTTGTAAGCATGCGTATTGCCCCAGAGAATGGTTATGAGGTGGCGGAAAAGGTGCATGTGTTTGGACCGTGTCTGAGGTACATGTTAGAGTACCTGGGAGAGAGACATCTTGCCTGTATTAGGATTGAAACTGGTTTTTGGAGGGTTGACCTTGGCCCTTCTTGGATCTGTGGCGTTTCTGAATGCTGCTTATGCAGATAGTTGCTGGTCTTTTGGCTCTTCACTTGATGCTCCTAAACCTTCATCTCCCATCGATAATGCAGTTCTGTGACTGTTCACTGGCCAGGTGGAGTAGAGTTGCAGTAGGCCCTTCCATGGAACTTTTCAGAGCAGCTTGGAGGTTAGTTTCACAGAGTTTGATTAACGTGAAAGAGATAAGAAAGCAAAATGGATTAGCTGTGATGAGAGAGCAGGCAGGTTTGTAAGAGAGTATACATCTCCTGTGTTCAGCAATGGCATAGATAGGTTCTCCACTCCTGTACTTTCTGAAACTAAGGTCTGCAGGATAGATAATATCTCATGGCTTGCTATGCATCTCACAGTGTGGTAGAAATACATTTACAGCACAATTCTGAATGCCTGAAATAAGTCTTATGGTCTGCTGTTACTTTTTGTTTGTTTGGGATTTTTTTGGGGGGGGTTGGGAGTGATCAATACTGCCTTAGAGCATGAACTCCTGTTCTGGGAGTTAGTGCAATGGATCTCAGACTTTTTAGATTAGGGTCCTGTAGTAGTTTGGCTCTTCCTCATTCTTGATATAGGTCATATTGCCTATGATCTTCCCTTCATATTGGGTCAAATGATAAACATTATGTGCCAGACGTGGCTGACAGACTGTTTGGCAAAGGTTGATGAAAGAAGCTGGGAATGGAATGTAAGGAAAGGGAAAAAAAGACTTGATGAAATTGTCATAGAGGCACTTGTGTTCAGGTATTTGGACGTGAATTTCCCTATTTTGAAACGCAATGGTATAATGCACTCAGCAGTGAACAGTAGTTCTGCTGAGATTGTGGGGAGCAGGTGCTACATGAGAAAGGGGAACAGAGCACCAAAACTGCTGCATCTTTTGCTTCAGGGAGAAGATATAAAAAAAATTTCTCCTTATTCTCCCCCATTATTTCATGTTGGAAAAGAAAAACTGTCCTGTTCATCCTTGCCCTCTTTCTTTACAGCCAGCAACGTATCCATTCTTCTAGCAAGACAAGGCTACTTCCATCCAACTCGAAGCACCTATCTAGCCACCTTTTCTGCTTTGCGTCAACATTTTTTGCTGTCATGGAAGTTTTTGTAACCTATTGTCACACAGTCAAAGAGTGACACTTCGATTGCTGGAGAGTGTGTATGAAGCACGGTAGAGGAGTTGTTCTGCTTCCTTTTGTACATGCATTAGCTTCATCGCTGGGCCTCTCCCAAGCCTTGCTAGAAGGACAAGAGAATTTCATTTAGTAGCATGAAAGAGCTCATAGGGCATCATCATGTTCTTAGGTGTTTGATTGCTTTTTTCATTTTGTGACATTGCATCCAATAGGATAATGAAATGTTCTTCTTGTGCATTTTCTGTCAGGACGAAGACTCTAAAAACCTACTGGGACTACAAAGAAGCTGCATTAAATTATCAAGAAGCCTGGGAAGTGCTGCGTAGCCAAGCCCTGCCGGGTTGGGTCAAGAATGCCAAGGAATACCTGAACTTCACATGAGGATACATATGGCTACGTAAATACAGCAATAAGCCCCAGTGCACAGAGGATACCTCTGCAGTTAAAGCACCAGAAAGGGTTGTCCTCTAGTTCGTGTGCTGTAAGGAGACAGGAGTGAAAAGGAAAGCAATTTATAGAAGTCTTTATTTTGGTTGACTTGAAGCCCCTTTTCATTGACATATAGAAAAGGATCATTGCAGACGTAAAGTTCTGAGCTTCATAGAACAATATGCCTCCAAAAGAAGGGAAGCAGTGATGTACTGTTGTCTGTTATATGAGGCTATGATCTATCAACCCTAGTCCATTGCAATGGAAGTAATGTCAACTGGAATTGAAGCAGTGCTATGGAAGAAAGGCTGTCATTGTAAAATTTTAGTGCTGCTTTTTTCTTTCATCTCATAATGTTATGGATGGGGTTTTTTTGTTGCTGGGACAACCCTAATGTATAATAAGTAATATTTTTATAGCTCTCTGGCTTCCTTGTCTGGTGCCTGGAAGAATTTTCCATGTTCCCCAGCCCCATTGCTTCTAACTGGAAATACTAGTTTTGTTAAAGGGTCTTTTTTCTGGGACTCCTTCGTATGAACTTCTATTTACTAAATGCAGCCAAAGCAGAAAAGTGCAGGAGAAAAGGCTGTGTCAAATAATACTGCTTATTATATCCGTGCATATCTCTTCATTTCATGACTTTACCAGATACCCCTTCAACTGCTTTGCTACTGTGTACAGAAAAGAAACCTCCTGAAGTACCTGGTTCAAACCTGTCAAATATTGACCTACTTTTCAGTGTTTCAAGCACTGTCTATCCCCCTGTCCCCCCATGATACGCAGTTAATTAAAAGCAGGGATGCTGTAGCCATTTATGTCACTGTTTCCTGGCAAGTGTTCATTAATAGCCTGGCAAAGGTGGAGATGCTTTGAGGGGGGTGAGGGGTTGGACACAGTCTCTGACAGTCTTTGCCTGTATGCTTTATTGCCAGATAACATCTGCACAGGAAAACAGTCCAGTTACAAGCTGGGGGGAAGCAGCGGGTAATCCTCCATAAACTTCTGTCCCAATTTTTGCCTTCTGTGAGCAACTTCAGGACTACTGAGCACACCCCTTTTGTTTTTATGTTGTAAACTAGAGTTCATAAAATATTTGGACAAGGCAATGACAGGATGAAAGACGTGGATAATTTAGAACTTAAGAATTCTTTAGTGATTAGAGTTTTCTGTCTTGAGTATCTTCCTCTAGTTTTGGATTTGATAAATGGGCACAGCAGTTGCCTTTACAGTCAACCTGCTGAGCTATATGGGACTGAACAGTGCATATCACATTACAGTCTGAGAACTGATTACAGCAAATCCTTTTACTTCACACTAGTGTTGACTTGTGAAATAAGAGTAGTTATCTTTTACTTGTTGAAGAAATAACAAAAAACTTGAATTCTGCGTGTATAAGCCTGTCCTCTCAAATCCAGTACTAACATACAGAAGACCAGTTGTATTAGTGAGGGAGGAGTCATTGTATGTGTTTGTAGAGGGCAGGGGATTATGGAGAACAGCGACTTGCATTAGTCATCAGAGGATGAAAATGGCCAGATGCCAATGGCTAGGGTGAACTGCTGAAGAGAAATGGTAGCAGTTACTGTAACTGAGCAATCGCATTCCAAGGGCAGAGTCCCGTAGTGTACCTGAAGAGAGAACCAGTAAATTTCCAGCTCCTGAAATTGTCCTTCCCTAAAATCTTGCAGAAACTATACTGAAATATACCTGGTTTCCTTTGTTAATTAACAAGGTCTGTAGTGAACCTGCTGACCAGACTGGAATGTTCCCATTTCCTATCCAGCTGCAGTATTAAAATGGGTTACATAAGGCTGGTTGTTTGTATCTTGGCATCGGACTAGTTTCCAGATGAGCAGTTATATGGTGTAAATTCTTTTAACTCTTCCTAAAATTTGAGCCTGTTAGGAGACATTGTTCCTGGTAAGATTTTTCTGTGCGTTTGTAAAATGGAGTCTAGATTGCTGCTTTCTGCTACTTGTCAGGTTTAAAGGTAGTTTTAGAGGTGCTGAACACTGATACTAACCACACTTTTTGGATGGAGCTGAGGACATACCTAAGCCTAGAGTTGAGTCAGTGAATACACAGAGGGACAAGGAGCTAAAACAAAGCAGCATTTAAAAGGCTGAGGCGCTAAGCCTGCAGGATTTTGTACTCAACGTGATGGCATTTCTGGGATTGAAAATAAGTCTTTAAATGCTGCATCTGTTTAATTCCAAAATGTCATGAAATGCTGTAGGCAGTGCTGAGAAACTGCTCTAAAAATCAGAATGGAAAAAGCAGAGAGAAGAGATAACAGAATCTCTGCTTTTGGAAGAGGTAGCAAACTGAACTTTAGTCATTGTCAGCAGATCTGTAGAGAATTGCTCCTGCAAGGTAGCAGTTGACGTGTTCCAAGCTTGTTTCACTCCCTTGCACTAGAATAGCTAATGCACTGAAAAATTGAGTTAGGCAAGGTGTAGGGAGGGCAGTAGAATGCAGAGAGAGACTCTGCCACAGGGGAGCGAGCAGAGTTGGAGGGTGGGGAGTGTGGGTGAAGTAGGGGGAATAAAGTGCCCACAGCTCATGGTTCATGAGGACAAGCAAACAATTGGTAATGGGAGCAGCAGAGCATATGCAGGCACTGACATCCAAGGTATGCGTAAAATGCTCTCAAGGAATATTTGTTTTGCTCAGACAGGTCCTTGACTTCCCAGACTAGTGTGGGGACCAGTGGTCACTGTTCACTGGGGAAAGAAAAATAAACCGTAATCCTTATTGTGAGTGGGATGTCTTTTAACAGCTTCGCAATGGAGAAATCATTCCACTTTCAATGACCGTAGGAGGGCAGGGCAGACCGCTCACTTACCTTTAAGGAAGTCAGAACCAGAGCATAGAAACAAGTGGTTTTGTCCAAGTGTAGAAGTAAACAATCTGAGCTGGGGCTGCAGTTCATGAGACAACATGCTAGCCCACTACCTTGAAAAAGCAGGTTTTGATCTTTGCAGTCTGCTTCCATGCTCGCTTTACGCAGGCTGGAGCGCTCACTGTTCTCAGGACATTCAGAGTAAATGAAGAGTATTCAAATTACTGTCTTTGTAGAACAAACCATGAGCCCTAAACAAGGTGTAGCTTTTCGCTAGGAGTTAAATCAACTTTGCAATCCCAGTAAGCATTAGAGAAAAGGAAGAGCTGGGGCTGTGCTGTCGAGGGCAGGCTTCCTTTCACAGTTACAAACTATGAACTGGTTATGAAGCAGCACCTGGAGAAAATGCTTGAGGCCTGAGTGTGGAAATGGAGCATGAGAATGCCTGTGGGAAGCTGCTGTTGGTAAGGAGGAAGGAAAAGCCTTGGAGTAAAATTGAGAGCCAAATGTAGCTGAGGGTCCTAGCAGTTCTGAAAGCAAACCATCCAGGAATCTGATAGAGGCATTATAAGAGGGCTGCAGCAGTGGTTACAGGTGCAAGCAAGGTAATTTTCGAGGAAAGACAATCTAAATTAACCTAGTATTGGTTTATATCAGAGATGACATTTCAAGTTAGGTTAACGATAGGGATGTAGAAAAGTTGCTGTAGGAATAATGAGGTATTTCTTGTTTTCTGTTCGGTGTATAATTGAGATGCCTCCTAGTCCTGAGGGGTAACAGGACTGAAGATTGGACAGGACTCAAATAATTACAAGAGGGATTGTACTATCTAAAGGGTGCTTTAGTCTATGCATTTCAAAATAAATCTTTATGTTTTATTGTCATTTTATGTGCATTTACATATGAAAAGTAAAGTTATTGCTGTAGAATATTAATTCTTGCATTCTCTGGAATTACTTGTGTACCTGGGCTCCTAAATCTAAACTAATAATTACAGACATTAAAGAGAGGTTATTTTTTTTTAGAAGCTTATGAAGGGTATTCCAAAAGTCACCTTGATCATAACATTGGGAATAAAACTTAAACTTCCCTTGTTTTATTTAGATATATCTCTGTGCTAACATGTAATTAGCATTATCTAGCAGTTATATTTCTTACTCTTTTATTAACAGCAAAAAATGTTACTTGATAACCATAGACAAACTGTGAAGTTTCAGGTTAAAGGAAACAGAACATTTTCCAGTAATAAAAGGTAATTAAAAAAAAAATCACAGATTAAACCACTTTTCTTTATTCTGAATAAAAATTCTGTGAAGACTAAACATTAATTCTAACTGTGTAGAAAGAGCAGGGCTGGAAGGAATTTGTGATGGAAGCAGTGACGGAATGTTTACTAAAGCAGTGCTGTGGATTGCAGCGCTGTTCTGCATAAGGTGCTGCCTGACATCCACAGCACGTTTTTGGATGCAGTAAGCACATGCAGCACTGTTACTGTGACAAGCCTCAATAACGTAGTAGTGTCATCGTTTCACAGGCTCCTACCTTCTCATTTTGGAGTCTTTCTGCCACTACCTGAATAACTGTGGACCCAAACATAATTCTAGCCATAAGGTTACTTCATGGGAGTTTGACTTAATATGACTTAAGCTTGGGAAATGAGAAATTTCCACTGTTTAGTTTAAAAACTAAACTATTCAACACCATATAGTGTGAAAATGGAGTAAAACTTTTATTTGGAATCTAAATTGTAATTAGTGTTTCCTTGCTGGCTTACAAAGTTCGAAATTACTTTTCCAGTCCAGTGTTATCCTTTAATATTAAAGTGTGAACTCCAGTACTGTGAAATTAGGTGTTTTCTTCTGTCCCCGCCAGTGTTCAGAGACACAAGTTTGTCCCTTTGCCTGAAAGTAGAGGTCGCTGCGTAACTATGGTGAGCCCGTTTGGAGAGAAGTTGAGAGCCTCATGAGTAACACCTTCATTTGGTTTTGTGACAAAGCCTCTACTTTTGCGGTGCTGTGTACGTGCTTTGGAAATAGTGCTCATAAAGCAGAGGAACTGATCTTGAATTCTTTATCTTGCATGCAACGCTTCTAGTTGTCTGCCTCAACTAAGAACCGTAGACAGTTTGGGTAGGAAGGGACCTTTAAAGCTCACCCAGTCCAACCGCCCTGCACTGAGCAGGGTCATCTGCAACTAAAGCATGGTTGCCCAGAGCCCCAGGGTCCAACCTGACCTGGAGTGTTTCCAGGGCTGGGCATCTACGCCCTCTCTGGGAAACCTGGGCCTGTGTCTTACCACCCTCTGTGTAAAAAAAAAAAAAAAAAAAAAAAAAAAAAAACAAAAAAAATAATTTTCTTCCTTCTATCTAGTCTGAATCTCCCCTCTTTCAGTTTTAAAACCTTAAAAAGTCTGTCCCCATCTTCCTTCTAAGCCCCCTTTAAGTACTGAAAAGCCACAAGAAGGTCCTCCCAGATGTTTCTCTTCTCCGGGCTGAACAACCCCAAGTCTCTCAGCCCGTCTTCATAGGAGAGGTGTTCCAGCTCCCTGATAATGTTTGTGGCCTCCTCTGGCCCCGCTCCAGCAGCTCCATGTCTCTGCTGGGCTGAGGAGCCCTGAGCTGGACCCAGCACTGCAGAGGCATCTCCCCAGAGCGCAGCAGAGGGGCAGGATCTCCTCCCTTGACCTGCTGGCCATGTTGCTGGGAATGAGCCCAGGATATGGGTGGCTTCTGGGCTGTGAGCGCACATTGCTGGCTCATGTCCAGCTTTTCACCCACCAGCACCCCTAAGTCTTTCTCTGCAGGGCTGCTCTCAATCACATCATCCCCCAGCCTATGTTGATACCAGAGGTTGCCTGGACCCAGATGCAGGACCTTTCACTTGGCCTTGTTGAACCTCAGGAGTTCATGTGGGCCCACTTGTGGAGCTTGTCTAGGTCCCTCTGAATGGCATCCCGTCCCTGAGGCGTGTCAGCCGCACCACTCAGCACTACAGTAGAGCTGTTCTTTCACATACTTGGTTCTCTAATGTCCTTACAAAATCTACATTTTTTTTTACTTGGAAAGGACATGTATTTATATAACTACCAGTGCCTTTTTTTTTTTTTTTTTTGAGCTGCTCATGCAACTGGTTTAATCTGAACTCCTTACCAATTATTTGTTTCTGCAGTAACTCATGTACAAATTACACCTTCCAGTTCTCCAGCTCTTTGGTCTCCTATTGATAGCATTCCCTCTCCTAGGTACTCTTTTCCTTACATAGTATACTTGTGTCACCTAGGTCCTGCTTCCAAAGCCCCTGGTTCTTACTCTTCCACTAACAGGCTGTGGGCAGGCATTGCTCTCCTGATGAGATCTAGTAGCTCTGAAGCTGTTGGTTTTGGAACCTACAGATAGGTCCTTGTTTCTTCCTTGTATTATCATCCACTTATTAAAAGTTGAGCAGCCGTATAGTGTCTAGTAAATGTGATGTATAACACTCTGTCCAAATTAAGGTAAAGAAATGACAGCACTGCCTGTTTGTGTCAGGAATTTTTATTGTACTTGTTTGTTAATTGAGAAAGAGGAACATACTAGCGCAATTCAATGTGATTAGCATCTTGCTCCTGCTTAGCATAAGCTAGCAAGTCCAGTGTTCCCAATACTAATGTAATGTTTTATTAAACTAACACCTCAAAACAGAATAAATGTGTATTCTCTTGTGTTTTAGTAGTCCAACTACTTTGCTTTATTATTTAATCCATGTCATCAACTGTATCTCCCAAAGGAGTGAGGCTCTGGAAGTCCACAGCCATAAGGAAAAGGATGCACAAAACCAACAAATTTTTTCTGTTGATAATTTAACAGTCTAATAAAACAAGACCTATCAATATATTAAGGAATAAATCCAGTTACAAATGCATGTATATAGAAGGAACTTCTGTGGATGTCAGAACAGAAAATGATCAGCTATTTACAAGATACACAGCAGGATGGTATGTAGCCAAGACCCACCATTCAGAAACCAAATGTGTTCTCTCCACTGTAGGCAACATACAAGAATCCATCCTCATCCTTTTCCTTCTCATAAAGTTGTCCCATAGTTAAGCTTGATGGGGAAAAAAAAGAAACAGTTTGCTTGGATCATGTTGCAAATGGTAACAGAACCTCACATAAACAAGGATTAATAAAAGCTAAAAGTCTGTGTGTAAATTAAAATACAAAAACGAGGACATATGAAAAGCAGTTGACTCCCGAGTTAGCAAAATGATGCTGGGCTCTTTGCAGAGGGTCTAGGTTTCTGTTACTTCTTCACAAATGTGTTTCTCAGAATGCTTCCTTATTTTATTGGAAATTAGTCACCGAACATATTTCAGGTTCTCTGTCACCCGTTACTGATGCTTTCACTAATACCAGGATCAACAGCCTGAGAGCACCTTCCTTGAATGCAGCTGTGTTAATGTCTTGCTTCTTGTGTTCGCAACCTCATTTCTCCCCCACCTGGTGTAGTTGTGAATGTTCAGCTGGTCTCCAGTCTGTCAATCTTGTGCTCTTTGAACTCTTTCTTTAACGTCCAGGTTGTTTGGGGGAGTAAAAAGCTTTGGTTTCTACATTATTAAAAAGTGGTGACTTAAAATAGTACTAGTACCAAAAGGCATGGGCAATAAATTGCAAGTTAGCCAGAAACTAGTGCTTTCTCAGTGGACAAGTTTTTTAATCAAACAAAAATTTTCTTAAAACTGAATGGGGATGTGACCCTTCAGTCTAAGCAGTTGTGGTCTTTAGGGCAATGTCTGTATTTTGAAAATAAAAAGAAACCCCAGCAATTACTTGGCCAGTACAACTGCTCCAGCCATTTAGCTACAGATGAAACAGGCAGTTGACAACGCACAAATGACATCTCCTCAGCTCACCATTCTCTGACTTCCCAAGACTGCAAAAGGCTACTGAACTGAAAGATGCAGACTGCATGTGAGTGATAAGGAAAATGATCCTGACTACCCAAGAGAGGAGCTGGAAAGAGTTTCAGGCAGTACTTGAAATGGAAGGGAATTGGTGAGTAGAGGATAAATTTCTGGATGAGGAGAGAAGGATGTCAAGAGTTAACAGTCTATGTAATAACTCAGCCTCCAAGAGGAGCAGAACTGTTAACAGTCTAGATGTTGTTTATCTGTTAACAAGTTATCATTTTTGCATTAGTACTGTTTTTTCCAGCAGAGATGTGACATCTCACCATGAACATGTGAGATGAGACAATGTGCCCTTTCTTTTTCTTTCCTGTTTCTAGCAGTTCTACAGCACTGTTCAGAAGATGACATATAGGCATTCCTAATACTCTTAGAAGAAAACAGGCAGAAAAAGATGGTTCTCACAGGTCCCTGTTGTGTATCACAAAGTAAATAAAATATTCCTGAGTCTGGAAGGGTTACCTGGAGGGACTGTTACAGTTACACAGATAAGGATTAATAAGAATAATGTAATAGCTAAGCCATGTAACATCATGTATATTTCCTCAAATACTCTTAAAGTATCTCATATGGAAAGCAGTTGTAGTTGCTGCTTCTGCTATACATTATTCTGTATGTCAGACAACAATGAAACTTATTCCTATATAAATGTAATGTAAAAAACCTTTCTATAGTAATTTTGCATTTTGTTTTTAGAGAATAAGTAATTTTTAAATCAACAGCAGCTAGTCTGTAACATAATTTCTTTGTGAGCTGACAGGTTAATGTTTTTTCAGAATAATTTATGGCATTTGCTTTTGAGTATCTTGTTACACTGAGAATGTTTTGGTTTTTTTTTGCATTGATGTAAATGTTCTTGCACTTAAGCAAAGATATAGTAACTCCAGAGCTCACCTTTAAGATGTAACCAAACACCTCCTAAAATCACCAAATGACCCTCAAAGAGGGAGTTACTGTCCCTCTGATATGCCCAAGCTTGCTGAAATGGTTCTGAATACCAAGTGAATAGCCTCTCACCTGGATTGTGGGACAGTCTTGTCTACAAAGAGGAATATTGCTTTCTCGGATGGCAGTTGAATCCTCTTCCTGATGATCCACATGAACTGGGCCACGGTGATGTCAGAGGGAACTAAGTACTTCCTCTTGTCAATATCAACAATCTGAGATCCTGAGACCTTCTCCACTATGACCTGTAAAGCGCAGGTGTGAAGGTCAGGCTTTTCAAGCTTGGTATGTACACACAGCTTTGGTGAATCGCTTCGAGGCACAGGCTTACAAAGTGAGCAGAGGGGAGGAACAAAAAAGTTTCTTGTCCACAACCAAGTGGGAGGCAGAACTGCTTCAGCACTACAAACCCTGATTCTACAACTGCACTGAAACCTACATTCATATACACCAATACCTCAAAACTTCCTACACCCAAGGTTAATAGTCATGGGGTAAAAAGATGGAATATTCCAAAAGAAACCTGTGACAGGAAAGTATACACATCTGTTAACTTCTTATACACCAATGATAGAAAATTACTGCCATGTGGTCCCCAAGTCAAACATGACCAAGCAGCGTGCCCTGGCAGCAAAGGTGGCTAATGGCATCCTGGGCTGCATCAGGCAAGGTATTGCCAGTAGTTCGAGGGACATGATCCTTCCCCTGTGCTGGCACTGGTGAGGCCAGACCTGGAGTGCTGCGTGCAGTTCTGGGCTCCTCAATACTAGACAGACAAGGACACACTGGAGAGAGTCCAACAAAGGGCCTCTCCTATGAGGAAAGGCTGGGAGAGCAGGGACTGTTCAGCCTAGAGAAGAGAAGGCTCAGGGGCATCTTACCAGAATGTATAAATACCTGAAGGAAGGGTGCAAAGAGAGTGGAACCAGGCTCCTTTGTTTTTTTTAGGATTACAGTAACACCCAGGCATTTTAGCTTCATAATGCAGGAACTGTCATAACTGGAAGTCAAGGCCATTGGTGAACTGCTTCTACTAAAACTTAGATACCTTTAACCCTTAGACTACTCCATTCCCAGGAAAATTTTAAATTGCACTGCTTAGCCATGAATTTCTTTCTCCTCCCATTTTATTCCTAAAAGGTCTAGCCTAAGACAGAGGCAGGCTATTCATATATTATCTTAATAGGTTTGAACAATGAAACATCTCTAAATCCAGGTAGACACACAGAGCAGCTGAGTATTGAAGGCACTTTGACCTATGTCACTCTGGAGGCAGGCTATAACCTGGAAAGCAGGAAACATAACATTAACTTTTGACTATTAAATGTCAAAATATATTTGATACCAACTGTTTTGTAAAAGGTACATAGCTTAACCTGAATCATCAGGCAGAAAACATGTATCTGTCCAGACAAAGCATCACACTGCAATTTGAAGTTTGATTCCTCTAACCATCCACACCTCGCTGTCCATTCCTGAAAGACTTTCATGTAATTTTGACTCACACTATGAGTTTCAATGTCTTTTTTTTCCCCTAGAGTTATGAAAGATATTCTTGAAATGGACAAATGGTTATCTGTGGAGATGTATGGTCATTAGCATGCTACCGTCTAATTATATGAGGGGGGAGCTAGCCAAGCAGAGAATGGCAAGGATCGGATCAGTCTGACAGACTGCAGCTGGAGAAGATGCTGTGACTAGGGGCAACTCAGCAGCAGAGAAAGTCAATGGGATTAGAGGTTCTTGTCTGGGCTGCGCTGTCTCATGGTTTATTCACAGTTACCAAGAGGTCAGACAGGAGTAGCACTAACAGGCATGCAGTCAGGTGGGATGTGGGAAATTTGACTACCAAGCAGATATGTTGGGAATGTGGACATGTTGCTAGCTGCTACATAAGGGTGAAGTGTGGACATCTGACTGACTGAAACATGATAAAAGGGATTGTGGAGTGGTCATTCACTGTTTAGCAGGTAGGTAGGTATTAGCAGAAAGGAGGGGTCACCACTTGCTCTGGCTCTTCAAACAACAGGGTTTGCATAGAGAGGTTCACCATGGTAAGACTGGTTATAGGCATGGAATACATGAGGGAAAATCACCTTTGCTCTATTAGCCAGGATGGAAGATTGTCAAGGTTTAAAGAATTTATGATCTTTTCTGGCATCAGGCACAGAATGAATCCTCAAGACACTGAAGGTATTTGCTGGAATGTAATTGCCATTAGAAGAAACCAGGACTCTGATAAACCATAAATATGCCTGGCAAGTGTTTAGAAAGTCAGACGCTCTTGCTTACTCGTCAGTATGCGCTGGGGCAGAGGAGGGAACGTTGGATTAGTTCGATGTGTCTGGGGCCTCTTTTTAAGGACGCAAAAGGGAAGATGAATTTACTTAGTAGGATCTGATCAAAGAAGAGAAGGCAGGATGGAAGCAGCTTATCCACCTTTGCCTCTAAGTACTCAGATGAAGCTGGCCTGGTTACTCACCGGGACACGGTCAGGGTATTTGGCTCGGATTTTTGCCGACTCGACACATCTGTGCTCTGTGAACAAAACTCGTAATGTCATTGCATAGTAATAGTATTGCCAGCGTCCTAGGCGGAGAGGGCATGGCTCGAACGGACGGGAGCCTGCGGGAATCGCGGCCGTCTTGCCCGCCCCCTCCCCGCGAGGGGGTACCCAGCTGTTCAGAGAGGCCGTCCCCGGCATCGCGTCACCCTTCGGCGAGGGCCGCAGGCGGCCGTCCGCCCCGAGACAAGACGACCGGGGCACACAGAGCCGGGAGGACCCGGGCAGATGGCGACACGGAGACGGAGGGCGGCGGGTCCGCCCCGGGGCAGCGCCTGGCCTGGGCCCACCCTTACCCAGCGCGTGGTCCTCCTTGAACATCCACTTCATGGTGCGGGCCGGCGGGAAGCTCAGCCAGCGGTGGCGAGGCCCGTGGGCGGGCGCGGGCGGCGGCGGGCGGGGCTCGTGCCGGGCAGCCGGGCCTGTCGCTGTCACGGTCCCTGTCACAACAACAACAGCCACGGCTCGGCAGGCGGGACTTCCGGCTCGCCAGTTCCCTAGCAACCACCCGAAAGGCAGCGCTTCCGGCCGGGGGATCGCGAGGCGGGGCTGCAGTGTCTAGGCCTGCAGCCACCCGGTTGGTACGAGGCTACGCGTCAGACCTGCCCGACGCGTTCCCGGGACGGTCGGAGCCGCATCATGGGCTCTGTCACCGCGGCAGGTGCCCCCGGCTCAGCCTCGCTGCCTTTCCCGGGCGCTCTCGCGCCCCACCGCAGTCGGCGGGCTCGGAATGCAGCGGTGCACGCTCATTGGCTGGCGGGCCCGTTGCCCCTCGGCGCCCTGACGTGCTGATAGGCGCGGCGTCCCGTCCGTCTGGCTCCCCGCTGTTGTCACGGCGAGGGCGCGGGCTGGGCCGAGCGGCTCGCCATGGCCGGTGTGGAGCTGTTCTCGCACCCCGCGCTCCACACGCGCTACCGGGCCGGGCTGTGCTCTGCCGCGGCGCTGGCGCTGCTGCTCCTCACGGTGCTCACCTACGTGCCGCCGCTGCTGATAGCCTACCGGAGCCACGGTGAGCGCCGCTTGGCCCCACGCGGCCCGGCCCGGCCCGGCCCGGCGCGGCGCCGTCCTGAGGCCTCCCGCTGTCTTTGCCCGCAGGTTTCTGGCTGAAGCAGAGCGCGTACCTGGAGCAGCCCACTGTGCGTTTCCGGTACGAGGTGCTCTTGTGGCCACTACCGGGCCCGGCCTGGGCAGTTTCTTGGCGTGGAGCACGTTCCCAGCGTTCAACAAGCTGCAGGAGGAACGGCTGCGAGTGCCGCTGCTGTCGGTAGGCCTGCCCCGGGCGGCTCCGGCAGCGGTGGTAGGAAGCGGGGCTGGAGAGGGGACCAGGGGAGCGGCAGCAAGCGCGGGGTGTCGGTGTTGGCAGCGCCTGTGAGCAGGCGGCCTGTCGCGCAGTGCTGTCTTCAAATAGCAGCAGCTTCGTGCGCAACCTCGTGCCTCACGGCAAAACGTGCTTTGGACAGGTAATTTTTAACCAGTCCAGTTTTACTCCCTCTCAGCGTTAAAGAATCACAGAATCGTTTAGGTTGGAAAAGACTTCTAAGATCATCACGTCGAACTGTTAACCCAGCAGTGCTGAGTCCACCGCTAAACCATGTCCCTAAGTGCCACTGGTGGTTTGCATGAACACCTCAGTTTACTTAAAGAAGCTTTGCGCTGCTCCCCGATCCCCACTGCGTGGCTTACCATGATGTGAAGTTTGCAGGGTTGGTAGATAGCCCCTGACTTTGAAAGCAGATATGTACTTTCTAAAGCACGTAGCCTCTGCCCTGTAGCCATTGTTCCTTCTGGGATTCAACAGTGGCAGTTGTTTCCTGCATCGCCTCTGAGTCCTGTTACACTTGCAAGTAGCTGAAGTACTGGACGTTTGTGTCACCAAAGTGTAGCAAGCCTTGGCTCACAACCAGGATCTCTGCCTACAGAGGCCCCTAAGACAGGCTGCAATGGCAAGGGGCAAAAGCCTCACAGGGTGTGTAAGATCCATCACTAAGGCACACTTTGTAGCACAGGGGAGATGGTTGGAATGGCATAGGGCAGAAGAGACCCAGAAGAGTCTGGTGAGTTTTCTTTCCCTGGGGAGCGTATAAGATATTGTATAACAGACAAATTGCAGGCTTCTTGCTTGTCTCTAGTCCTGCGTCTATAAAGTCAAACAGCTTTTTATTGCTTTCCTAACTATGCAGTTTATTTGCTTCCTTAGTATGTGCATGCTGCAGTTGTGGAGATCCCCTGGTGTTCTACCTGTTTTGGTTTTGTTTCTAACAGAAGTTCCTATCTGTAAAAAAAAACTCTTACTGATTCTTTTAGACTAGAGAAGAACAAAAATCAAGATGGCAAAATGGATGAGTTGCATTTTAAATTGGAACTTCCACTACAACCTACAGAGCATGTAGTTGGTGTTCAGCTGATGCTACTTTTTTCCTACCAGCTTTATGTGAGCATTTTTGGTTTTATTTGTTGTGACACGTAGACCTAGTGTAATAGTCTAGTAGTGGTTGTGCAAAGGATGAAAAACCTTTCCACATTTGAAATTCTTACCTAAAGGATTTATTTTACTAACAAATATTTAATTTTCTCCTCCCCTGCTGGGTCATTCCTAGTCTAGCTCTGTTGTGTATTTGCTGTTTTCTTAGATTTTTTTTTTTTTTTGAAGCTACAGTGCAACGCAGAAGATGGAGATGCATAACAGTGGGTATTAGTGTAGGTGGCATTAGGGAATAACTGAGAGTCTTGCAGTAGGCAGAAGGATGTGCATTCTTACATA
The DNA here is from genome assembly GCA_009769605.1 of Bucorvus abyssinicus. Taxonomy (NCBI): domain Eukaryota; kingdom Metazoa; phylum Chordata; class Aves; order Bucerotiformes; family Bucorvidae; genus Bucorvus; species Bucorvus abyssinicus. The sequence goes on from CM020040.1 coordinate 22,334,009, forward strand.
CTGCTATGTCTTGACATAACCAGTTAATTTTCCGAGGTGGAGGGGCAGGATGTTGCAGCCTCAGACTACATAGATTCTGCTTACTTAACAGCTCTTGAAGCAATGGTAATCATCTGCCAGGATGTTCTGTATCTTGTAACTGGAAGGGGAAGAAGGTGCTGTAAGGAGACAGGAAAAGAAAATTCTGCTACCATTGTATCTCACGTGGCAGTGCAATTAGTACCTGAAGCAGTGAATAAAACACTAGTGCACAGAGAACCTATGGGTGCATCTGAAAGAAGCAATAGTGTAGAGCTGCATTGGATGCAGCCAGGTAGACAAGTTTTCCTAGGGAGGCAAGGTGGGCAAGCTTAGCGAGCACAGCTGTGTGGTGTAGAAAACATTCTTAAACCTATGAGGCCCAGAATAAAGGCCTGACAGTCCTACATTTGAGCTGAAGTATAGGTCAGTGATTAGTATCACAGAGAGTTCCAATATTCAACACCTTTGTTTTACAGTAGATTTTCCTTGACTGAGTGGTTGATAAGGGCTAAGGGACTTCCTTGTCTGGACCTTACTGCAGAGCAAGAGTCCTTAGCTGGCTGTGACTGCTGAGTATTTTAGTGTCTCTCTAATGAATGAGTTTAGTAATTTTCCTGCTTTTCATGTGTTATAGCAAGTCAAATCTTTCTGTTATTAGCCACAAACTGTTGGACTTCAGTGAATTTCCTGTGGAACTTTTGTTAGATTTATGAAGTTGGTTAACTAATAAAGCAGTTCACTACAAAAAAAGAATGAATATTTCTTATCTGATGTTCTTTTGTTTAGACTAATGTGACGATCTGAAACTTGATTCAGAAAAAAAATCAAATCTATGCAGAAAATGTGTAGATACAAAGATGTAGGAAAGTGTGTTGTGTTTCCCACCCCCCTGCCTCTGGCTAAACTCTCTCTTCTTGTGTTCCCATTTCAGAGAATGTCAACATTTGTGATGCAGAGCATGGCTTTTCTTCAGTTTTTTTCTCCTGTGCCAGGGTCTCAGCTGTATATGAATGGAGACTTGAAACTGAACCAGAGGCAATTACTTAACCATTGTGGACTGGATACTAGATACAATGTGAGGAAACTTTTTTTTTTTCCTTCCCCATCAATTTCCCTTGCTCTTTATCCTCTTAGTACCATAGGTGACACCCTAATTATTTGTATTCCTGCACAGACTGGAACCTAGAACTTTGGAACTGCTGTTTTCTTCTTAGGAAGGTGAAGAGATTATTCTGCCAAGAAGTTCAGTCTGATGTTTATGTCCATTCCTTCAAGGGCATGGTTACTTTGCATAAGAAACTCGGTAGAATTATTTTCTTGAAGAGTGGACAAATAATGCAAGTATCTCTTTCTTGTAACATGTCTGTGGTTAATGGCACTAGTCCTTTCGCGCATGACTATGATCTAACAAACATCATTGCAGCCTACTGGGATAGAAATGGTAAGCCTGAATGAATAGCTGCAGGACAGCAGTACTTAGTGTACCGGCAACTGTTCTGTGAGGATTTGAGTTCTGTATTAAGACTGAAACTTACCATCCCCTAACCTGGATGTTTCCTTTTCCCATTTTAGTGACAACAGTCTTTTCAAATCCCAACCCTGTTTGGATGACTGGAAGAGCAACAGATACACCATTTATCATTAACGCCACTATTCATTACCCAGAGGAAGTTATCTTATATCTTTGAAAACTGCACAAATTGTTGCATAACTGGGTTTCATTATTTGGGCCTTCCCATACAGGCCAAATTAAAACTTCTAGACTTGTTCCTAAACTTTTCCTTTGTTAGCTAAGCCAATTCTGTAGTTCTGGCCCGTTCCTCAAGACGGTTCTGCTTGCATAACCACTTTTTGCCTTTCTCTACTGGGAACCTGTGTTGCTTTTCAGCCTTGCTAACCCGGCTTTTAAGGTAGTTTCTTAGCCAGTCACAGTGAATATCCTTAGTAAGTCTTGCTTTGCTCCTGCAGCACCTGCTGCCCCAATCTGTCATGGATGCTACTAGCAAGCATGATACTGTAGTCTGTCACCAAAAAATCATTAGAAATCTGAATGCAAGGTAAGCTCACCAAATATAACCCCTGCAGTGGATGTGGCAAATCTGTTTTGCGCAGACAGACCTGAATTTTTTTTTTTCTACAAAATAATTCTTCGTTCATTAGTATCTTTACTCATTTCTTAGACAAGAACAAGCCTGTGTTCAAAAGAATCTGTACGGAGCACATTGCTTATGAGGTTTGTTACCTGCTTGAGTATTAACAATACATACTTTCTGGTGAGTCAGGGACAAAATAGGCACTTCTCACAGAACTGGTTTTAAATGTCTTCTAGGACTGACATTTCTCTGCAGCTTATTGTTACATACTACAGTAGGACGCTTTTTAGGCATTTCCGTGGCTCGGAGGCTTTGCATGTGTCATGCAAACTGATCCCTAATGAGTTTGTGCCTTTCCACTGCTGAGTTCCTTTGTTTAGCTATTGCAATGGTAGTATCAGAAGCTTCTTCATTAACACTCCTTGACTTTCATTAAATATCAGCCAGGATTTTGGGAAGTGATTAAATTTGCCTGGATCCAGTATGTCAGCATTCTCCGTATCTTTCTTGGGCTGTTTGGTAGAATTAAAATGTTTGTATTCCAGAATCACGTGTTGACTACAACTCCAATATCACCAGTTATGCCGGTGTCTTCAGTGCTGTCCTACAAACAGCACCAATCCTGAAGAGATGCCTGAGAACACTTTAAAGAAATGCAGTTCAAAAGTACATACCTGCTTTTATTCTCTGTACACTTTCTACTTCGGAAGATCAGAACTTTGTAAGTATGTTCCAAGTATGTTCTGTTTGAGCTTCCTTTTTAACATACATGTTCATTCATCTGGTTCTCTGGGAACACTGCTTTGGGGACTGAAGATTTTAGTATTTTTGACAGTTAAAGAAGAACCTAGTTGTTTTTTTTTTGCAACTGGAACACGTTTCAAAAACCAGTAGAAAGCAATGAGACTGCTTTACATGATCTTAATTTTGTTAAACCTCAAAGACTGAAAATCATGTGCTAACGGTAACAACATAAGCCATTTTACTGTCTTGTAATTAGTTCACTGCTGAGTTAGAGTTCTGTCAAGAGCTATTTATACATGCATTTATGTGGACTATGAAAGGAAAAAATTTAAGGAATGTAAAAAAATGTATGGATGAGTTAAGGTTAGAGCTACACTTCTGTAGCTGTGGCTATACGTGCTCACCCGTTAGTAAATTGGATGATGAATAAATTCAAGGTTGATGTGAGAAACTGGGTTGTGGGTGATAGTGTCTGCAAGGTTTGCACAACCATTTACTAGTGGCATTATTATTGTAGCACTGGACCATCAATTGTAATAGTAAAACAGAGAAGCCTGGTATTTATTTAAACTAACAAAAAACCTCCCAGAGAAGCTTCAGACTTCCAAAGCAAGTAAATACTACTTTCTGAACTTAATGATAACTTAGAACAGATAAAAATTAAATCAATTATAATCACCTAAAGACTATGTCCCTCATTCTTGATGGCAGTGGTGGTGCTAGGGAAGATTATTTAATTCTATTTTCCTCTCTCCGGGCTTACTTTTATGCAGACAAGCTTAAAAGGGAAAACAATAAAATTTCCATTATGTTTTCAGTTTTGTAGGTAAGATTTAATTCTAGCAAAGCAGTGTTAAAGCAGGAGAGAATCTAAAACAATTCTAGATTGCTAGTTAACAAAATTCAGAGTTTGTTTGGTTCTATTGAACTCTTAAAACATGATGCAGCTATGAAATGTGAAAGAGCAACTTGTGCAGCAGTACCCCATCTGTTGGGCCGTTGTCCTCTAGAATTCAACATCCTGGCAGTTTGGAGACCTGCCTATTCCTTTTTCTTTTCCTCCTTCTCAAGTGGTCAGCTTCTTTTTAAACTTTTGTTTAAGCTTATTTTAAACTTTTAGTCATGCAGCTCGCGTTTCTCCCAACTTTTACATGGTGGAATGGACTCTGCCTGTTCTTCAGTGCAAGTGAAACATTTATATGGGGACTATGTCTTGGTTATTCAACACACTTTTGTGCTTATGAAAGCTATGTACTTACATGTGAATTGCAAATTATTGCAAGGAGCATTTGCTGGCTATACGTATATTTTGGTTTGAAATCTCCTGTTTGCTTTTGACATTTGAAGTCTGTACCTGGCAGCCTAGGACTACTGACAATTGGCTTTGTATCAGAGTGCACAGCGTCAAACAACTGTCTACTGCTTTTTAGGGTTTCTAGGCCTGCACAGGATGAACAAAGGGGCCTGTGAGCTTGTTTTCCCACTATCTCAAGCCAAGGTACATCTATCTGTCTAGTGTAGTCCCAGCTCTTCTCCCTTGCAGTGGTGATAGTGCTTGTGTGACTGCATGAGTTAATGCAGGGAGTTCATTATGGTGAAGATCATCTTTACCAAGTATACTCACTTTTTCAGATGAGTCAGTTCCCTGAATTAACTTGGTATATGGTTGCACAAGCATTAGAGTGAACATAAGCAAGGTTCACTGGAGAGACCATAGAACCTCATTTTAAGGGTTTGAGCTGTTGTACTCCAGCAAAACCAGGATGCTTAACAGAAGCTGAACAGAACTTGTTTAAGGCAGCAACTGTGAAAAGCATGATGCCAGAAAACAACAATAGTATCGGGAGACTCCATTATCCACATCTCAGTTTTCTCTCCTATTGTAGCTTCCCACACTAAGTTATGACAAATGAGGCTGCTCAGAGCAACAGTTCAGTGAATGCATGTGAGCTAAAAAGTGATGAATAGGTCTGGTTCAGGACATAAATAGATGAGAAAAATATCCTAATGTTTGGTTTTTCTTGAGAATGAGAAAGCTGGGAAAAAAATCTGCTACAGTAATTTAAGAGGAGAACTATTTAAGTTAAAAGGAGGAAATCAAAAAGTTGATTGCAGCTAGCATGTACTGTTACTTACGACCTGAAGCAATCTCTCCTTCTCTTTTGAAAGAGGCATCTTTCACAACTGGGACTAATAAGTGAATGCAGTGGAAGAGGAACAGTCAATGCAGATGTGACTACAGCAGGGAAAAAAAACCTGTTAGTGATACCTCTGCTGTGGTAACTTCCTGTATCACTTTTATACTGACCATAGTTCTTGGTTCATAGCTTGAAAAAGGAGTCAGAACTGGAGAGGCATTCTACTTCTGTAAGCAACGAAGCAATAGAAAAAAGGTAGGGAAGAAAGGGAGAACTACTGCAACGAGCATTAAAGGAGCTTTAGGAAGGAGTTGTCTTTCTCAGTAGGACTCTTCCGTTAACATGCTAAGCAGCAGAAAATAGATAAGATACCACTGCAGTCCACCACAGTGCTGCTACACGGATTTGTGCACACATATGTCAGAGACCAGTCTAAATGCTGTTCATTGAGGCAGAACACAGAGGTGTATAAGGATTAATCCGATTTCTTTCTTTAAGTGTAAAGTCTTACTCTATAAGAGTAAAGTCTAATTAGCTGGTTAAAAGTCCTGTGTATAAATAAAAGTAGGCATGTTGGCTTCCAGAGTTTTTTTTGAGGGGTGATGCTGGGATAAAAGAAACCGCCTCTGTGCTTATTTCTTAACTAGCCAAGCAGCCTGTCTGTGGAGGTAGGAGCTTTCGGTTCTCCTTGGACGAGGCACACAGGAGGCGGCGGCCTCCCCGAGCGCGGCCCTGCGGCTGGGCCGGGGCTGGGGGAAGGAGGCGGCAGCGGCGGGCGGAGTAGCCGGCGGGCCCGAGGTGCTGGCGAGCCCCGCGGGGCGGCGCTGGGGCGGGGACCGCTGGAGGGTGCCGCGGGCTGGCGACTCCGCGACAGACCGTCTGCAGCGAGGCTGCCGGCACCGACGGGGCAGGCAGCGCGTGCGCCCGCGCTCCAGCGCCCGAGCCGCTGGCGGCCGTTGGCGGGCAGCACTCTGCCGCCCCGCCGCGCCAGTCTTTCTCCAGCGGCCGACGCGGCCCTTCGCGGGCGGGGCTGCGCCAGGCTGCGTCTTTGCCGGGGATGCTCCGGGGGCGGGGCGGGGCGAGTCGGCTCCTGCTCGGGCTCCGCCCGCTGCCCCGGCGCCTCGGCCACGTCTGAAAGAGCGGCTCATTGTCTCTGTAGGCAGCTCCATCCGCGGCGGTGCCGGGAGGCGGCAGGAAGGTACGGGCAGCCGGTGAGTGACGGGAGGGGGGGTTGTCCCACAGGGCTCATCGGCCCGGTCGGCGAGCCAGGCGATGGCAGACTTTTTTGATTTTTTTTTTCCCGGTATCTCTCAACAGTGATTATAATCAGTTGCGCTACGTTTCAGCGGATGTTTTTAAGCCGTTCGCAGACAGCCCCGACTCGTGCCGAAGTAGCGGTAACCCCCGGTGCCGCGGAGCCGAGCCCGCCGCGGTCCGATGTCGCGCAGTCCCGAGCCGGGCGTTGCTTGAGGTGTAGCCAGGTGTCGACAGAGGTAAAGCAGTTAACAATCGACCTGCCTTCCTGCCCCCCCCCCTCCCCTCACTTAGGGAACATGGGCTGATTCGGGTTAAGGTGGGTTTGTTTGCTGAAGTGGAGGTGGCAAAATATTTAGAAAACTTTTCCTTTATTCCAGGAAATTCCTTCCCAGTTTTCTACTGCGTCCAGCATCTGTTTCTAGGTGAAAGTGACACTAGACCAAAGAATTTCTCGTTGCTTCTTAGTTGCAGTGGTTGCTTCAGTGGGGCACACAGGTCGCACCTCAGCCCGTTCATCCCCAGACTGAATTTGAGGACGCTACTGCACTGGTGCAGGCAAAGTTTCAAATAAGTGAAGAGCATTCAGTCACTGCGAGTGTCTCTTTTGTCACCTCAGTTTGCCATCCTTAAAATTAGTAAAATTCCTAACAGAAATTTCAGCTGAGCAGACCTCATTTCTTAAACACCTGTAATTCTAGTAGCTGAGAACGCTTCAGCTGCATTGCATGGAGAAATAGGTGTTGAAGGGCTGTGCCTTGACACGACTGTTTGTTCAGGCTGAACAACTTTATCTAGGTCCGAACAACGTAAAGAAAATAAAGCCCAGTACGTTTTGTTTTTAATATTTTTATTGTTGTATAATGAAATCTATGGTATGTTTCCTAGTCTAGAATCATAGTATCATAGACTCATTTGGTTGGAAGAGACCTTTAAGGTCATCAAGTCCAACCATTAATCCAGCATAGCCAAGTCACCACTAATCCATGTCCCTCAGCGCCACATCTACACGGCTTTTAAATACCTCCAGGGATGGTGACTCCACCACCGGCCTGGGCAGCCTGTTCAGGCTGTTTCATTGTATTATAAAGTATGTAAGCCTGATGATTACCTGGAAGCTAGTCTTCCAATCTCATTTTCCGGTAGATTGTAAAAGGAAGTATATTTTCAAAAGCTAAACTAACACTGTCAGCTGAAACGCTAATATAATGTTGGAATTCAAAATGTCTGATTGCACTACATTTACTGTACTTTTATTCTGTTGCAGCTTCACTGTTGTATTAAAAAAATAAGCAGGCTTATTAGTTCTTTCAACTATTGAACAACGATCGGCTATTGGAAAGACCTTTGACTTGTTTAGAAGTACCAGTGGTTCTACAAGGCACCCTACAAACTAACTTTTCTGTCCCTGTTCAAAGACCAACCTGCGTGTTGGTGGTGATACTGCAAGCTTTTGCCTTGTGAAGATGTGTCATTTCTAGCTGTGGAAGGAAGAACACCGGAAAGGTGACGTTTTGGTCAGGTGTTTTTGGTGAATTATAAGTGTGTAAATGATACTTACATTCAGCTCATATGCTTGTTCTGAAAGTCACCCTCTACTGTATGATAAGCATACAGGACAAAATCATTGATGGCTAGCAAAGAGTTGAGCATGTAATATAGCATTAGCTATTAATTTTTCAGTGGAATAGGTCAACCTGGGAAATTAACTGCATGTGTACTTTTGCATTTGATGGAAGCTGAAGTAATTTCTGTGGGATCTATAAAGACTGACTTTAAAAGTTCTCTGTAAACTATTTTAAATGAAAGTGTGCTGGAAATTTTCTCAGATACAAAATGGCCGGGGAAGACTTGACAAAGACAGCTAATATTCAGTTGCTCAGAAGTCCTTTTAGGGGAGCAGGTACTTTCAGTTCTTCTCTCAGTTGTTTTGCTTTCAGTCTTCCTGCAACAGACCCATACCTGTTTGTTCTGAGGAAGTCTTTCATCCCAGCCTTTTGTCCCAAGCTCAAAGTGAGCCCGTGTTTCTTACAGCTCTAGTGTGAGGCACTCTCTTTCTGTCTTTCTACAGTCTTTTTAGTATGCCAGAAGAAAATGAACAGCGTAATAGGAAGGTCTTTTTTTCTTTTTTTTTTTTTTTTAGCTATAAAGTTAACTTTTCTTAATTTACTAGCTCGCTTCAGGTTGAATTCTGAAAACTGAAAGGAAATTACTCAGCAGTTGTGCTCCTTTCAGTGCCGACCTGCAAAGGTCTGATTATTCAGTTCCAACATGACTTGTCTTGATCTGACAAACAAATGAAAGTCCCTGAAAGCAAGAGCTAAATGATTATCCCCTGCACTATTTATTTCTTTCCTCCTCCATTCTTTTCTACCATTCTGGGTCTGAAAAGTGTTCTGTTTAGAAAACAAGCTTTCTGGGATTAATACCACCACTCTACCTTGCCTGGTAAAGCTGGATAGCTTTCCGTAATGTATCGAGTCTCCTGGCAAACAATGACAGATGCTAGTGACCCTGCAGCTCAGCATTCTATCAGAGACAGTTAAAGTGATGAAGAAAACCATGGCTCTGATGGCCAGTTTATATAATTAATTTCCTTTGGCAATGTGTAAGAATAGTTATTCTGGGACAGACCCAGGGTTCATCTAGTCTGGCATCTTGTTTCTGTTGGTAGCTGTTAGGGGACAAGCCCAGTGACAGAGCTTGGCTCAGGACTATCAGCTAAACCATATGTGCAGATGCTTTTCAGATCGCATTGGCTTGTGAAGAGATGATTCTGCTCAAGAATTCGTTAGAATTAGACTTCTGGTTATTCTGCTGTTTGCCAGACCTCTCCCTGAAGAAATACTATCACAGAAAAGGAATAACGTTGTAAACTGTTACTAAAATAATTTGTGCTTAGCGGTATTCATTATGTACAAAAGGATGTGTTTTGATACCACCAAGTATTGCAATACTTCAGACCTCTCAGCTGAGAGATGGGGAAGGTGTTGGAGTGCTCTGTGCTGCAACTTGCTGTCCCTCAGTCTGTTCTTCAGGCTCTGTGTAGCTCCCTCGCCACTTCCCGTCAGTGAGATTTCGTGAGTCCATGAGGAGGGGGCTTGCTAGAGGGTTTTGTCTCTGAGATGGCAGATGAAGTGACAGTAGTGCTAGGACATCTGGCCCCTCTGGTACTTCTCCCTTTCCCCCTGTGTGTTCACCTGCAGGCCTGCTCTCCGCAGGCGGGTGCAGCCACAAGGACCCACTGCTGTGAAGCAAAGAAGGAAGAGACAGGAACAAGCCCCTTTTTAGCTCTCCTGAGGGGAGCTTGGGATAAGCAGGTAGAGCCGCTGAGCTGCACTGGCAGAGGCGAGGCAGTGCAGAGCAAGCCACAGACCAGTGTTCCACCTAGTAACCAGTGAAGTTTTGGTGTATTGCCTGTCTGTGCTGGAAGAGCCAGCTTGCCTAACAGCACCCTCTGGTGAGTCCTGCACCGGAATAAATAGAGGAGCAGCAGGAGCAGCCTGTAGCACAAGGTCCTGTCCCTCACAATTAAGGCAATGATATCATGTAATCTATTCAGTAGATTTGTAAATATAATATATGTGCAATGTGTGTATATATCTATGTTCAGCAACTTTATATGAAGGGTACTCGAGCTGCTTTCTGCCTCAGCTAACATTTGTCAAAAATCATGGAAGAGCTGAGTGAGTTATAAAGTTGCCCATTAAAGAGGTGTAAATTTAATCAGGCTGAAAGCACCTACTGCAGAATGCAATTACAGACGCTGAAAGGATATTTACATGCAATAGAATTACATGTGCCTGGTGTGAGGAATGTAGAAATAAAAGGCAGTGTTTACAGAGAAAATCCAGTGAGCTGGATGTACGTTTGGCCTCACACACTGGAAACTGTCCGACAGAATACTCTTACAAATGCTGCATTTTGTTGTGTAATTATTCATTTCTTTGTGGTGTTTCTGTGTGTTAGAAACATCCCAACTTTCCCAAAAGGGTAGAAGATGAATCTTAAATAGTGGAGAATGGGTATCTACTTAGTGCTTTACTTTGTTATTGCACTTTTTCTTGCAGTTTGCATTGTACTGAAGAGTAGGAAAATACTTCAGCTACAGTTGGTTTACATATTACTTGTAGTGCTTATGGTGGGCAGACTAGTTCAGACACAAATTATGGACAAATACTCGTGTTAGCTTGTTTATCATTGGCATAGTACTGTCTGCAATGGTACTTGGGTGGGAATCAGAGCGAGGAGAGGTCCAAGAGGCAGTCAAGGCAGACGTGAATCAAAAAAAAAAAGGCTTTTATTTTGACATCTACATGTTTTTGTTCCTCGCTCCCCCACCCCTTGCCAATAAGGCATAAAGAGTAGTTAGCGTTTGCACTTCTGCAGAGCGCTCTTGATTAGAGTGGAGCAGCAGTTCTGTGTAGCTAGAGTAGAAACATGTTGATTCTTTAAAAAGCATCACTGGATCTCTAAAAGGTATGTAATGGGTTAGACTGTGAGGAGCTGCAGAATGCAGCCTTAGTGCAGAAAATGGCTAACGTCTTGCAGACAAGAAAAAGATTTAACGTAGTTATGGCTGGCTGTCTTCAGGCGTAGAATCTCTTTCAGGAAAACTCCTTGAACCAGCAAATGCAACTGCTCTCCACTTTTGCTTAGATGTCTTTTATCACCTCTGTTTGGCTAAGTGTCCGTACAGGCTCTTGGATTGCTGATAATCCTCACAGCATAGAGAAACTTGTAGATGCTTCTGGTGACATAATATGCAAAAATTCATTATTTGAACGAGGCAAATTTAATCCGTGAAGAATGGCCATGCTGAACTAAACCAAAGGTTTATCTGTCTGCTCTGTCTGCCTGACAGTAGCAAGTAGTGGATTGCTAGGGAAAAAGTCAAATAGTACTTGCCACATTCAGGCAGATAGCTTGGGCCATCTAAAGTTCAGGGAATTGTTAAGGCACTGGCTGTAGCCTCATCTTTGCGTTTAACAGTCCTTGAGAGGGTCTTCTTTCCATTAATTACTTTCGATCGATGTAATTGTTTATCTCTTGTATACTCTCACTGCCGCAGCACTTTGAGGCAGAGTTTCACGTTTTTATGATGCAGTCTACAAAAAAGTTTTGTCATGAGTGACCATTTAATTGAATTCTCCACTTTCCTGTTTTGAGCAATCGTCAGAGAGTGTTTTTGAAGTTGCTCTCTCCAGCCCAGTTGTGATTTCCTTGTCCATGGATGCTCTCCTCTAGGATGAGGAGTGTTAGGAAACATAATGTAACACTAAAAGGCATTTTTAGCCTTTAGTATAAACTAGAGCAGACGTAAAGATTATACAAGGCTTTGTGTCCAAAGAAGAGCAGTGAAGCTGGTGCAGGGTCTGGAGCACAAGTCTCATGAGGAGCGGCTGAGGGAACTGGGGGTGTTTAGCCTGGAGAAAAGGAGGCTCAGGGGAGAACCTTCTCGCTCTCTACAACTAGTTGAAAGGAGGCTGTAGCAAGACGGAGGTCGGTCTCTTCTCCCAAGTAACAACTGCTAGGACATGAGGAAATGGCCTCAAGTTGTGCCATGGGAGCTTTAGATTGGACATGAGGAACAATTTCTTCACCGAAAGGGTTGTAAAGCATTGGAATGGGCTGCTCAGGACAGTGGTGGAGTCCCCATCCCTGGTTGTCCTTAAGAGATGTGTAGATGTGGTACTTAGGGACATGGTTTAGTGGTAGACTTAACAGTGCTGGCTTAACGGTTGGACTTGATCTTAAGGGTCTTTTCCAACCTAAACAATTCTGTGATTCTGTATCTTACACACGTGAGAGACGGTACTTTGGGAGAAAAACTTGTGCAAGCAAGTTAGTAGCTTACTCATTTGCCTTACTTTCCTTACAAGATACTGTATGATACTGAAGGTAGATGCTTTTGTTGACACCTTTTTCCTAGTCAGCTCATATTTCTGCTGTTTTCTTGGCTTACAAACAAAAGTTTAGTAGCAAAATTGTGTTCATTTAAGATAGAATGCATTTCTTTATATCATGAAGATGCATTTAGGCAGTGAAAGGAGCCAAAACTGCCCATTTCATTCGACCATTTATTTCACCTTTTGGTACTAATTCATAGTCTTTTTCATGTTTCATTAGGCTAGCACTGAGAACCCAATGCATTTATTATGTCAAATGAGTATGTATCTATATTCAGAAGTCTGCATGGTTTACTTTCAGGAGTCCAGAGGGTGTGAATATATGCACCTTTCACTGTATAACATGAAAAAAAATTGTCTAAATGGAGCTAGATAGAAAATGCTTATATGTAAAACTCTCAAGATGATCTTCATACGCGGGGATATTATTTTCATAATGCCATGCCTACTAACATACACTGACTGCTTACAAGTGGAATCTGCAAAAGGGAGAACACAAAGCGGTAGGTGCGAAAAACCTCTTGTAACAAGTGCTGAAGAGTGCATGTGGCTCAAACTTTCACTTCACCATAAACAGAAGTCCACTTGGGGTCGACATGCCTGAAGTTTTCCAGGAGTTACAAGCAGACTAATTCTAACTCACAAATGGATAATTCCTTAAATGACCAACTCAGGGTATTCAGTCGTGGGTATATGCACTCCAGCCCAAAGACACGTATCAGCTGCCTTTTCATCTGTGGCCGGATGCAGCTTCAGGTTGCAACTTTTCACCCATCTCCTGCAGTTTGGCAAATAGAGGGCTGTGCACAAGTGTCAGTTGGTGTAGCGCCTGACCGTCACCAGAGGGTACAACACTCAAATCAGAAGAAAAGGTGATTTTTATTTCAGTAGGCACAGTTACTGATGTTCCCATCTCCTCCTTTTAAGGGATAGAAGCCCTTGTAATGTTAGACTGAAATGGAAATGCAGAAAAGTGATTCAGAAAGGGTTTTTCCCTCGGCAGTATTTACCAGAATTCAAGTTGAAGGCTTTGTGTACTTTGTAGATTTTTTTTTTCCTCCAACAGTTGAGCTACATCAGCCCAAGGTTTCCTTCAGCATCAAACATTTGCTCCAAAGTTATTTCTGCTATGATCTTGCTGTCACACATTACTTTCTTTCAGTTTCTGACACCTGTCACCTGCAGATGATCATCTCCCAGTGCTATTGATAAAGGAAGCAAATAGTGCCAAATACATACGTGCATAATCAAAGAAAAGTTTTACGAATGCAAGGGTTTGTAATGTGTAAGTTTCATCATTATTGTGCCATAGGAGCAATGGTTCACCAGCGTTTTCCTTCTCTTTTTGCAGCTTTTTTTATTGCTTTTCCTCAGTGAGAATGGCAAGGATTCGGATTCCTAGCACAATCGTTATACTGTTTGTTACGGTTCAGACTGGGTTCTTACTCTTCATGTACGCCCGGTACAGTAGCTTCGTGCCTCAGTCTGAGGAGAAACCATCGCAAGTCCACATCCTCATTCTCTCCTCCTGGCGGTCGGGATCTTCTTTTGTCGGTCAACTTTTCAGCCAACACCCCAGCGTCTTCTACCTGATGGAGCCTGCGTGGCACGTGTGGGTTACGATGTACCAGAACAGCGCCAAAGTTTTACACATGGCAGTGCGGGACCTGGTCAGGTCGGTCTTTCTCTGTGACATGTCTGTGTTTGATGCTTACATGCCTTGGAAAAGAAACTTATCTGACCTTTTCCAGTGGGCAGTGAGTCGGGCTCTGTGTTCAGTTCCTGCGTGTGACTCCTTTCAACGTACTGACATAACCAGTGAAATGGCATGCAAGACTCTTTGTGGACGGTACCCATTCAGCAAGGTGGAGGAAGCCTGTAAAACCTACAGCCATGTTGTCATCAAGGAGGTTCGGTTCTTTGACTTGAAGGTTCTCTACCCCCTTCTCACTGATCCATCGCTGAATCTCAAAATTATTCACTTGGTCCGTGACCCCAGGGCAGTCGTCAAGTCACGGGAACAGTCAGTCAAAGCGTTAGCCCGTGACAATGGAATTGTTTTGAGTACCAATGGCAGTAAAGTGGAAGACAGCAAATATAAAGTAATGCAAGAGATCTGTAGAAGTCATGTTCAGATTTATGAAACGGCTACTCTAAACCACCTAATTTCCTTAAAGATCGCTATTTAATGATCCGTTTTGAAGATCTGGTCAGAGATCCAGTATCAGAAATCTCAGAAATGTATAAATTTGCAGATCTTAGTTTGACCCCCATGCTCAAAAGCTGGATCTATAATATCACACATGGGCAGGGACCAGAAAAAAAAAAAAAGAAGCCTTCAAAATCACATCTCGAGATGCAGTTAGTGTTTCACAGGCCTGGAGAAATGTTCTTTCCTTCCAGAAAATCAAGAAAATACAGGAAGTTTGCAAAGGAGCTATAAACATGCTTGGCTATCAGCTAGTGGATTCAGAAAAAGAACAAAGAGATCTGTCATTGGATTTAGTGTTGCCAAGACGACAAAATCAATTCAGCTGGTCATCATTTAATCCAAAACACTGAGACATTATTTTTGAGAGATCTGGAGTGGGGGGTCGGGGCCATGGGTGGGAGTTTTAGATGGTTGAGTATTTGTCTACTGTGCAGCATATTAGTAATTTGAAAATCCTTGGCAGATGAGTTTAATTATCTTGCTGTCTGTTGTTTTTCCGTACCGGAAGGAGGGCTTTTCCCGAGTTTCTTACACCACAAAAACAATCAAAAAAAAAAGCATGAGAAATGCTGCAAGATACTTGTCAGATTGCAAATTTACAGTTGAGCTGTGCTGTTTGCAGCATTGTTTTAAAAATATAATTTAAGTACTTTCTATTAAAATATGAATTGTCAGAAATATCTTTGTTTATTGATAATAGTTTACTTCTGTTTTCATGCTTTAAATATTTAAGAATCTCAGTTCTTAATTTGTATAAATGGAACAAAGTAGAAACTAAATTCCTTTGCTTTCTTCCAGAATCGCTTGACTTTCTTCTTTTGCTTTAAAGTTATTGTGCAGTTGAGTATTTTTTTTTAGACTTCTTCATGTTTAAATTTTAACATAAAAGTTCTCCAAGAGATGGGGCACCTGCAGTAGTTCTGTTGTAAAAAGCTCAAGCAGAAACTTGATCTGTTGACAGATTTTTTAGTGCTTTCCCTGGCATGGCAAAGTTTGCAATCAGACGCTTGAATGTGATATTGGCACGGAGCGCAAGAAGTAGAAGAGGTGAAGAAACTTTGAATGGAATCACTGTGGAAATAGCCTGTTAATGCTGGTCCAGTCGTGCGTTCTAATGCTGTGACACAGAGCAGGCACACACTTGCTCCTGCAGCGTGATTAATACCATTGTCCTCTCTTTTCTGAACTGCAAGTTGCTGTGAATGCAGATCACTGGCTTTGGAAATCTGCACATTGATTATACTGCTGTATGAAAGTGATCAGTTTGAACAACTTTGATAGCAGAGGTAGACATTTGTGTATGCGGGTTTTGTTTGTTTTAATTTTTTTTTTTTAATACAGCACATCTGAGGATGGACCATACATTTTTGATCGATAGTAGATAATCCTGTTAGGGATAATTGAAGAAAGTCGTGCTATAGCTCATTTAGGATGATCACAAAAGCTCCTCAGTGATCTCCTGTGGGAGATGGATGTTTCTAGCACTCTAGATGTTGGGAGGTGGACCTGTTGACGCTGTGTCTTCCTGGGGGATTTCTCTAGAGCCACACATGTTCCTTCTAAGTGTTCCCAGAGCTATCATGGGGCCTGTGGAGCCACATTTTTTTTGTCTTGGTGGCTTTTCCAGGGACTCTGAGGTTGTGCTAGCAGCTCTAGTGCATTCCTCAGTTCTTTGGGGGTCACTTGCTTACTTAGATTACTTGGGGCTTCTTCCCCATGTCAGGGAATCTGGAATTTTTGGGTGGGAAGGGTATCTGGGCTGTTGTCTGTAGCACAGGAGGTCTTGTGGACCCCTCAGTACAAGAGAGGCATGGACATACTGGAGAGAGTCTAGTGAAGGGCCACCGAGGTGATGAAGGGGCTGGGGCATCTCTCACATGAGAGAATTGGGACTGTTCAGTCTGGAGAGAAGGCGACTGGTGGGGGGCGGAGCGGGAAATATCTTATTGATGTGTATAAATACCTAAGGGAGGGTGTGGAGAAGACAGAGTCAGGCTCTTTTCAGTGGTTCCCAGTGACAGGACAAGAGGCAATGGACAGCAAAAACTGAAGCACAGGAGGTTCCCTCTGAACATCAGGAAACACTTTTCACTGTGTGGGTGATGGAGCACTGGCACAGGCTGCCTAGGGAGGTTGTGGAGTCTCCTGTCTTGGTGATACTCAAAAGTCATCTGAACATGGTCCTGGGCAGTTGGCTGTAGGTGGTCCTGCTTAAGCAGGGAGGGGTTCGACCAGATGACCTCTGGAGGTCCGTTCCCACCTCAACTGTTCTGCAGTTCCGGAGTCACTGCTGTCACATCTGGGACCCTTAGCTACCACAGGCGTAAGAAACTTGCCCCAGGCCTCAACGCCATCCCGAGTGCCGGCTGCTTTATTCCAGCCACAGTGCTCGTGAAGAAAAGGAGCAGGTCATTTTGCACTTACTAGGGCTTTCAGGGCTCAGTGGTCACGTTGAGACAGGGTTGAGTGGTTTGGGTTGTTTGGAGGCACAGTTGAGAGGGCTTCTGAAATACCCTCCCAGGGTGGAGTGAGGCAGAAAAGGGGGTTGGAGCTGGCAGGGGAGGGGCACTGCCCTGCTTTGGGGTGCTGTGTGCACGTGTGTGCCAGTACTTTGGCTGCTGTGCGGGGCTCTCAGTGTTGCAGGAGACACGTTGGTGATTGATTTTACTATGCTTCTTCCAGAGAACTGTGGCTGACGAAGTTACGCCACAACACAGACTGCAGCTGTCAGCACCACTGGACGCTGTTAATGACTCGCGCAGGCCTCACGCTGCACTGTTGTTTTCCCTGCTACTTGCAGTGGATCTGTAATGGCCTTACAGAACCCACATATCCCTGAAGCCTGACCCTGACCCGCCCAGATGCTGCCCTACAGCTACCAGCAGCCCCCAAATTCTCCCAAACCCTTCCTCAAAGCTCCTACTGACCCCCAAATGCTCCTCAGACACTCCTCCCTCTTTCCATTCCTTTGTCTCCCCATCCCTCTTCTCCTCCCCGTCCCCATTCTGAATTCCTGTTACTCTGTCAAGCTGAAGGTCCAGCATTCACTTGTGTCTCGTCCAGGCCCTTGAGGTGCCAGTGCTAGCGGGTGCTCAGTGGAGTTGATTGGCAGTGAATGGAGGATCCTCGTGATCTGCCTCATTCGGACTAAGTCTTTACAGCTCTCCAGAGGCCTTGCTGCTGGGGCGCAGGGCTGTAGGGCTGTGAACGTGCCCTGGGGGACCACCAGTGAGCCAAGAAGCTATGGGAGGGGTACGGTTTGTAGTGAAGAGGCTCGTGGGGAAGGTGTCAGGAAGACAAGAGATCAGAGTCTCCAAGTACTTGGGTGTTTGGGCAGGTGCCCATAGTAGGGTAGGCCGGAGTTGCTGTTGCTCTCTGTCCTCTGCATCAGTGCGCTGGCTGTCCTCCACACGGGCTGCCATTGCCTCTTGCTCCCCTGTGCCCAGACAGTGCTGTCGATGGTGGTGCAGCTCGACTCATGAGTGTGATAACCCAATTCCCTGTTGGATCTGTCTTTATGTAAACAGGTATCTTCCTTGCATCAGACACATTCTGCTTCTCCTCTGTATCTGCAGCAGCGGGTTGCACTTCACACAGTCTTTGGCCACCCTCTTGAGTCACTGGGCTTTCTAGCAGGGTCTGTTTGACTTGAGCTAGTTGTGTGTGTTAGGCAGCCTGTGGAAACGAAGCAAAATCTTGCTTCTCTCGTTGTCCTGGCTACAGTCTATTTCCCCTTAGCTTAGTCTCTCTAGTGCTTGGAGTTTTAGAGGCTGCTTTCTGAATGGTCTGGAGGAGACAAAAAAAATCAGGTGCCATGGGTGTTGCATGCCTGATGTTTCTGTGGGAGAAGGGCTAGGGCAGTGCTAAGTGAAGAAACCTAGGTGGGGTGTGGGAGGCAGAGGGCTGAAGTGCAAGGCGGCTTCCTGGCGCTCAGGTGAGTAAGAGGTGTGTTTCTGCTGGCAGCGTACTGAGCAGGCAGCGCTGCAGGGCCTGGTGGTGGATGGCTGCCTGGGAGTCAGAGTTCTCTGGATTTCTCACTCAGGTGTTATGGTTTACTTCTTAGTTTTGTGGGACTCAGTATTTCTCAGTCAGGATTTACAGTTTACACATTTACTGCTCAAGGTGTAGGTTTTCATCTGGGTGCCGAGATTTAGAGTTTTTCAACTAGAGTTCAGGGTTTACAGCTTAGTGCTAAATAGAAATGTCTAAATCCTGAGATAATAAACTCTGGGCTCTTGATCCCAGAGAAAAAGGCACTCACACTCCACAAGGCATTGACTAAAATTCCATTTAGAGAACTTAACACCAGAAGGAAAAGAGGTTACTATGGATAGTTCTGTGTCCTTCAGATGCTGGGATTGGCACAGAACCAGAGGGACCTTCAGTCAAAGCATGGCATATTATGCAGGTTCCACCAAGGTCTTGGTCTTTATTGTTCTTATCTTCAAGTGTAGATTCTTATTTTGGTGCAGCCTTGACCTGCGGCCTCACAGGGTTCTCTCCCTGCAGCAGTGCTGAAAGAAGGGGACAAGACATTTTCCAACAGCAACAAGAGTGTTTGCTTGTATGTTAAAATCGTATCAGTTAGTACCATATCCCAAGCACAAATAGAGGCTGGGCAGAGAATGGATTGAGAGCAGCCCTGCAGAGAAGGACTTGGAGGTGTTCATTGACCAGAAGCTCAACAAGAGCCAACCCAGAAAGCCAATGTACCCTGGACTGCATCCAAAGCAGCGTGGCCAGCAGGCTGAGGGGAGACATTCTGCCCCTGTACTCAGCTCTCGTGAGACCCTATCTGGAGCACTGCGTCCAGATCTAGGGCCCGTGCGTAAGAAGGACTGAGTCCAGACGAGGACCACGAAGATGATTAGAGGGCTGGAGCACCTCTCCTCTGAGGACAAGCTGAGAGAGTTGGGGTGTTCAGCCTGGAGAAGAGAAGGCTCCAAGGGGACTTTATTTGGCCTTTCTATACTTAAAGGGGGCCTACAAGAAAGCTGGAGAGGGACTTTTTAACAAGGACATGTAGCAATAGGACAAGGGGGATGGCTTCAAACAGAAAGCGGGTAGATTTAAATTAGATGTAAGAATTTCTTCACTGTGAGGGTGGTGAGACACTGGCCTGGTTTGCCCGTTGAGGCTGTGGATGCCCCATCCTAGGAAGTGCCCAAGGCCAGGCTGGACAGGGCTTTGAGCAGCCTCGTCTAGTAGAAGATGGCCATGCTCATTGCCGGCGGAGTTAGAACTAGATGATCATTAAGGAACCCTTCCAACCCAAATCATTCTACGATTCTAGTCTTAATACTGATTTTGAGCATTCAAATCACTCCAGCTTTTGAAGAATGTAGCGTATTTGACCTGTTTACCCAGAATCCTCCTTTAGCTCGACCATCATCCTATGTCTTCTTCTGAGTCCATTCCTCTGCTTTCTGCTGTGTCCCTTTTTGAATGTACTGGGGGTGTTTGTTTTGCAGAGGCGCTGCTGTCAGCATCTAGTGCTGCTGGGTCAATGCCCCCGGCCCAGATTTGCTGCTGGTCGGGCGTGAGGGGCCGGCCCTGTGTGAGGAGGCTCCTGGCTCTGTTTGCAGCAGGTGTCCTGCAGGAGCAGCAGCAAGGGCTGTCTGGGGGGAGACTGCGGGGCCAACAGGGACCGGGGACGTTTGTTATCCTGAGGATCCCGTCCCAGTCTGGGAACGGAGGGGGAATGTGGCAGAGCAGAGCCCGAGCAAGAGACGTGGCACCGTCCTCTGGCATGCTCCCTGCCCCCTGGGGTGGCCGCCCTACCGTTGGGACAGGGACTGCTGTTTATTTTTCTAGCAGGGCTCCCCTTCTTTTTTTGGGGGGGAGGGAGACACACAACAGGGGGCTGGGATAGGTACGTTTGTAAATAGCATTATTAAAACAATGAGCTGCTGGTAGGGGCAGTTCCCTCATTTTGTGCCCTCTTTGGGGGTGAATCAAGTGGGGAGGGGGTGATGATGATGTTACTAGGGGCACCCCAGTGTCACTGGAGGGGCGATGATGCAGCGAGTGTAACTGTGTGTTACCCGGTCAGTCTAAGCAGATGGGATAGGTTGTCTCCACAGAGATGAGAGCCGTGTGTCGCATCCCATAGCTATGAAGGTGTCAGTCGGGAGCCATGTCAGCGTCAGCAGAGATGTCAGCATCCATAGATGTTCTATGCCATGAGTTGCAGTAGATAGAAAAGGATTTATGTCTGCCTAAACAGATGTTATTTGCGAGTGTCAATAGATAATGTGTACAAAGCACACCTACAGTCCCCAGCTGTTGATCTGTGTCCATCGATGCATCGGTGCCAATGGCTCTGCTCTAGGAGGTTTTTGAAAGGCAGCGAAACCCTCTTTGTGGTCATCCTCCAGAGCGGGTCGGCTCTCTGCCGCGGATGAACTCTGGTGGGTTATCCCGGGTGTCCCCTCTGGGGTGGGTCATCCCCGTGTGTGTCCCCCCTGCACCTTTCTGCCCGCACCCTCCCCCGGGTCTGCCCGTGTTGCCTGATTTCGTTTTTCCGACTCCCGCCAGGCTCTGCTGACTCGCTGCTGTCCCTCTCGCAGCCCGGACGCCACATGCAGGGGTGGTGGGTACGGCCATCGCTGGGGCTGACTCCGGAGCGGAGCGGGACGGAGGGGGGGAACCCTGCTGCGGTCGTTCCCTGCGCTGCGTCTCCTCCCCTGGTCAGGGGCTGGGGGGCACGGGCAGAGCCAGCGAGCAGCTTTCTCCAGCGGTCGGACGCAGAGGGCTGAGGGGCTGCAGCCGCGGGGAGGCTGTTTGGGACAGCGGCTGCGAGCGGGAGGGCGCAAGGCAGAGCACAGGCAGGTGCGCACCGTCCCCGCGGGGGGGCAGGCGGCGGGCTGAGCGGCCGGTGCCGGCTGAGCCAGCTGCGGGCTGAGCTGCTCGCCGCCGCGCCCGGTTCACCGAATATCGGTAGTGCTGCCCGGGTGGCGACGCGCGGTTTTGGAGCCAGCGGCTATCCGCTCCTCACCGAACCTGAGTCCGGCGGGCCGCGCGCCGCGCATGCGCAGTGCCGCGGGGTTGCGGTGCCCCCAGGCGAGGCGCCGCGCATGCGCGGCTTCCGTGCTCAGTGTCGCCGCCTGCTGAACGCGTTTCGGTACTGCAGCCCGGGAGCGCTGCGCCCTCGCGGTGCTGACCGCCGCTCCCGGTTCACCGAATTTCGGTACTTCGGTCTGGGAGCCGCGTATGCGCAGACCGGCAGCGGCGGGGCCGGTCGCTCCGCTGCGGGCCACGGGTCAGCGGGAGCCGCGCCGGGCTGGTGCGGGGCCGCGGGGCCGGGCGCGTTCCGCGGCGGTGGCACGGCGGGTCTTGGCGGGGGTTGCGCCCCGCAGGAGCCTCCGCGGGCGGGTCCGGATTCTGTTCTGCGGGCGCTGGCGGGGGCAGGAGCCGCGCCGAGCGGTGCAGGGACACCCGTATCTGCCTCCGGCTGCTGCTCGTTGCAGCTCGCTCGCTCGCATCGGACCCCGGCGCGGGTCAGAAAGGGGCGACGTGGGGCGGCGAAAGGCGCCGGCAGCTGCTGCCGCCGGGGGTTCCTGGGGTCGGGCCGGGCCGGGCCGGGCTGTGCCGCGGAGCGGCTGCGCACCGCTCCCCGCGGCGCTGCCGGACAAAGAGGGTGAACCGAGCGCGGTCCCGCCTGTGCTGGTGTCGCCCCGCAGGGGCGCGGGGGCCGGGCCCTCCGCGGTTCTCCAGAGTCTCCCACGGTGCCTGCGGGGCCCTGCGGGTGCGGGGCTGGGGCGGGGGGGGGTTGGCTGCGCTCCCGCCACCCCTCAGCTCTGCATCACCCGTGGGGAGAGGCTGAGGGGGGGTCCGACAGTGGACAGGGTGAGCGGGTTTGGGGCCCTGACACGGAGACCAGGTCAGGTCCTTTGTCTTGTGCGTGTGCGGGGTCAGTCTCGCTGTGCCGGGGTTGGAGCTGCTCTGCCCCGGGGCCAGAGCGGTGTCAGCCAGGAGAATAAGGACAGTCCTTGTCCATCGTTAGCGTTGCTGTGCCCAGACTGTCCAATTACAGCCCGTAGAGTCCCCCTGGGAGCCTGCAGCCCTCAGCAGCAGGCGATGGGGGTCAAGGGGATGGCCGGCACCACGTGGGAGAGGCTGCTGGAGTGGTGGTCGAGCAGACAGGATCTCCAAGGTGCTGAGATGTGTACGCCTAGAGCTGGATATTTTGTTCTTGTGCTTCACACGTCAGGGCACTGTTGGACTCTGGCTGGTGTTCCTGAACGGAAACCACAGCTCTGGGCTTGTGGAGCTGTCGATCAGCATCCGGGTGACTCGTTCGAGGGATGCGCTGCCGGCCAAAGGGTGATGGAGGAGGCGAGCGCAGCGCCGGCACGTGGTGTCGGAGGGGAGAGGTGACTGGTGGCTGCGTGACGGGTTTTGGAGTTTGGTTTTTTTTATTTTGAAGGTGTGAAGCAATGAGGGAAGTGGGATATCGGCCCCAGAGGGGACTCGGGCGAGGTGAGTGATGATGAGTGGGCTGCAGGAGCAGTTCTTTTTCAGATGTCACATTGTCGGTGAAGTTTGAAGCATCCCTTGTTTGTGTTTTGCAAGTGAGACCCGAGCCTCCACGTGGCAACTGTGAAGGGGCAGAGGCCGGGCAGGTGAGCGGTCCAGGTGAAGGAGAGGGAGGTGGGGATGGCTGCGGGCAGGCTGGGGTTTGGGGCAGCGTCTCAGCACGTGCCTTTCGCTTTGGCTTTTGCAGGTGCCGCCCGCAGGCTCGGAGGGATGAAGCCGCCCACCGACGAGGGGTCTGAGGCAGTGAGCTCTTGGGAACTGGGTCGGCGTCTCGGAGCAGAGACTCCCGGGGCAGCTCGGTGAAGCATTTCTCGCTGGTTCTGCAGGCGCTGTGCGGGCCCCCTCTAGAACCAGAGGAGCGTTTGAGGTGAGCTGGGGAGCACCGAGGAGGAGCCTGGGGCTGGGGATTCCTCACAAGCCCCACAGCGGGCTTTGGCTCCACAGCCAGTGTGTTCTTTGGGAGCAGCCCGGCAGTGTGTGTGCCTTTGTCAGGAGCTGTGGGAAGGGAGACTGGGGAGGGGGAGAGGAAGTCTCTGTAAAGGGGAGGTGGTTGTTTCCTGATCTACTTGGCTTTGTTTGTACAGTTAAGATTAAAACAAATGTACAACATATGTCTATGGGAATTGTTCCCTTGGACAGAAGAACAGAGGAATTGGGAGGAGGAGGAGAGACTCTCCCCTGGGCCCCGCTCTTTCCATGCTGTTGCGATTTCTTTTTTTTGTCCTGCTCCCTCTTTTTCAGTTGTTCTGCCACTCCTTTCGCTTTTTCTCTCTGTGATTCTGCCTTGCTCCCCCTCCCTCCTCTTTTTTCACCTTCCATCTCTGTCCTGCAGTCCATTGCTGTTTTTTCCTTTTCCATCTCTTTGTCCTGATCTGCATCTGTCTCTTCCCCTTCCATTTCTCGGGCCTGTTCCCTGCTGTTCTTTTCCTCTCTGCGCTTGTAGGTGCTGCTCTGTGTCCCTGCCTTCCTGTCCCTCTCCTCCCTCCCCTTCTCTCCCTTTCTTTCTCTCCACCTTTCTCTTGCTGTCGCTGTTTTTTCTCATCCTCCTCCCTGTTCATCACTTACTCTCTCTGACCCTTTGTGCTGCTCCCTGTCCCTATTATTTATCGCTCCATCTCTCTGGCCCTGTTGTTTCTCTCAGGCTCCACCTCTCCATTCTCTCTGCTGCTCTTGTTGTCTCTCTCTGTGGTGGCATCCTGCTCCTTGTCCCTCTCCTGGTCACTCTGTCCTGCTCTCTGCTGCTCCCTGTCCCTCACCTGTTTTCTGTATCCCTCTCTCCTTCCTCCTGTCTTTCCTTGTTCTTCTGGCTGGCTCCAAATCACAGTTTGTCCCTCTGTCCCTTCTTTCCTTGTCTGTTCCGCTTCCCACTCACAGTTTTCTCTCTCTCTCCATCTCTCCTACTCCTGCCTGTGGTGTGCCAGTGAATGAGGCTGGTCTCTTGACACTTTGTCTTGGAGAAGCTGTGAGACAGCCATGTATTCTCTTAGGTGGAGAACAGCCCATGGCCAAGCCGAGGCCATTTCCTCTCATCCTGTCACTTGTTCCTGCAGTTGTTTCCTCCGTCACCAGGACGCCTCTCGCAGCACTTCAGGGACGCCCGGCAGTGCCCGTCAGCCCTCCGACCGTCACACTGCACGGGTGGGAGGCAGGAGTGGGTGTTCCAGCTGTGCCGTCCCTCACAGGATCTCACAGAACCATCGGGTTGCGCTTCGCAGCGCTGGCGGCAGCTGAGAATGACCTCGTGCAGCCGGGAGTCGCTGACCCCGGCTCTTGGAGCCTGACGCTGCTCAAAAGAGTCCGATACGTGTGACAATGCTGAAAGAGCACGAGATGAGAAATGGTGCCGTGCCACAACCCTTTTGCCGTCGGTTCTGGGTGTTGATTTACTGTCCTGTTACCACTGGCTCATCACAAACACCCTCCCCTGCTCGGGTAGTAAAGAACTGTGTAAATAAACACGGTTTGTGTTTCTATGTAAATAAATGTAGCAGTGAAGTGTGTACATAAACCTAATAAATAAATGTAAATAAAGTCAATATCCTCGCAAGAAGCATCCTTGTTCACAAGGTTTCTAAGGCCCCGTATGAACTTCCACAGCAATTTCTTTTTTTTTTTTTTTTTTTTTTTTTACAATCTCCTGTTTTATGATCTTGTTTCAGGACTTTGGCTGTCTCAGAGGGCTCAGTTTTAGCCATCCAGGAGAATACTGCGATACTCAGACTGCCCAGTGCTTTGTGTGCGGCAATTTCAAGGCAGCGCAAGGTACAGATGCAGTTGCAGGGGAGGAAGGATGCGGGTTTGAGAAGCAGAGCTCCAAAGAGAGAGCACACATCTTCTTCTCCACAGTTTCTCCTACCGTTGCCCAGGAAGGGCAGAGAAGGGGGTTCTTCTTGATAAGCTGTGTTTTTAAAAACCCCAAGGTGACCCAGCCATCACTTCCTGGTCATACCCTGAACAGGGACAGTGTGATGGCATGTAAAGGCACTAAATATTTCCTTTAGCATTCCCCTCCAGCAGGACCTAAGTGCAGGTTACTGGGTTTGCTCCAGAGGTCAGGCTGGGCCCCACCCCTGTGCTGTTAATGGCCCCTCAGGTGCTGCCAGTGAGGGGTCCTGCCCCCAGCACAGCCCGAATGCAGCTGGGATCCCTATAAGTAGCTTCCCAGCAGTGGGTGGAGGTTTCTGCTGGTGCTGCAGTCTGGTGTGAGGAGCTGAGAGGTGCTTGGAGGGTCCTCAGTGTGTGCGGGGTCAAAGCTTCAGATCCAGGTACGGGGCTGGAGGCTGGGTGTAAACGTTTTCAAAACCAGTAAGAGTTCCTAAAGCATCGTCTGGGGTTGTGGACTTCATAACTGAGCTTCTCTTTTACTGGCGTGGTTACCTGGCGTGGGTTGGGTGTTTGTCAAGGTTGTTTTAGCTCTGAGTTAACGGTTCCAGGGCTGAGGGAGGGCCAGCGAGGCTGGGTGCTCTGGGAAGTGTTGCGGTGCCAGTGGGAGCCGCGCCCGAGCGGGAGGGTCAGGCAGCTCCTGGAGGGTACAAAGGGCTGGTGCTTCAGGCTTAGCTTAGCCTGGGGGCTGTGGTGCTGCTGCTGGAGAACAGAGAGCTGGGTGCCTGGGGAAACAAGAGCGCTTTAGAAAGGCAGGCAGGATCGCCGCTCAAGAGTGGCTTCCGGACTCTGTGCAGAGTCCCGTGTCCACTTTCTAGCTCAGGAGATCTTTGGGGGCCTCGGAGGCGGCCAGGGGATTGCTGGAGGAAGGTGGTCTGCCCTGTAGTTTAACACAGCAGCAGACTGTGATGACAAACCTTCCCCTTGTTCAGTGGGATCGGGGAGGGGCAGCTGCTTTGAGGGGGTGTGTTGTGCTTGTGTCCTGCTCTCTGAACAGGTCTGCCAGGCGATAGAAATGGTCCTGGGGGATGCAGCGTCTAATCTGGGGGTGTGAGGAGTCACCTTGCAGCACTGAGGTGCCCCTTGGATGGTTCAGGCTGTGCTAGCAGCTGGCTTTGGCTCTAGGAGGCCAATTGCCCCTGTGCTGCCCTGGGGTAAACACTAGTGTCACCTCCCCAGCGGTTTGACCCTGCAGGGCTGGGTGGGTGCCTGAGGGCTGAGCCGCCTGCCTTCCTGGGGACCCTGTGCTGGGTGTCAGGGCCGTGCTGCCCCTGCTACCCCTTCCTGAGCAGTGACGGAGCTGTGAGGGGCTCCCGGGGCCGAGCGGTGGCTGGGAGGATGCTGCCAGTCTGCCCTGGAACAGGGGCCAGGAGCGATGCGGGCAGCCTGCCTGGCCCAAGGGCTTTCTGCCTGCTGCAGGCACGGGCGTCTCTGGAGAGGCGCTGGGCACAGGGTAATGCCATGAAACGCCTGGAAAAAACACTGGAGAGAGCGAGAGAGCGAGCTGGCCTGCCCGAGCCAGCACCGCGTGTCCCCACCGGCGTCTGCGGGTCGCCGGCTCTAGAGCTGTCCCCGCCTGCAGCCCGCTCCCTGCCAGCAGCGGGGCTGGTCCCTTTGCAGAGGGGGCTGCCGCAGAGCGATTGCTCTGCGGGGCTCGGTGACGGACTGACGTGCCGGGGGGCACTGGGCAGGGAAGGCTTTGCCCGGCCCGAGGCGCAAACAGGTCTCGGTGCTCCGCGCTGGCTTCTGCGGAGCTGTGTGTGCGGGCTGTGCACTGACTCCAGGGAGGAAGTCCACGCAGGAGTCCACCATCTTGTACGGAAGTCCTCCGAGGACTCCGCCATTTTAACCGGAAGTCCTCCAAGGACTCCGCCATATTAACCGGAAGTCCTCCAAGAGTCCGCCATCTTGTACGGAATACCATTACGTAGTCCGCCATATTGTACGGAATGTTACCCTGGAATCCGCCATCTTGACCGGAAGTCCTATCGGAAGCCCGCCATTTTGCCGGAAGTCTACCCGGGAGTCCGCCATCTTGTACGGAATACCACACTGGAATCCGCCATCTTGACCGGAAGTCCTCCCAGGAGTCCGCCATCTTGACCGGAAGTACTCCCGGAACTCCGCCATTTTACCGGAAGTGGTCCCAGGAGTACGCCATCTTGTACGGAACGCCACCCGGGAGTCCGCCATCTTGTACGGAATACCACACTGGACTCCGCCATCTTGACCGGAAGTCCTCCCGGGTGTCCGCCATCTTTACCGGAAGTCCTCTCGGAAGTCCGCCATTTTGCCGGAAGTCTACCCGGGAGTCCGCCATCTTGTACGGAATACCGCACTGGACTCCGCCATCTTGACCGGAAGTCCTCCCAGGAGTGTCCGCCATCTTGACCGGAAGCCCTTCCGGGAGTCCGCCATTTTGCCGGAAGTCTGCCCGGGAGTCCGCCATCTTGTACGGAACAACACCCTGGAGTCCGCCATCTTGACCGGTAGTCCTCCTTGGAGGCGGCCCTCTTGACCGGAAGTGAACGACAGGTTCTACTTGGAGTCTCCATGGTATTCCGTACCAGAATCAACACCTCTGGGTTTGTGAAGCTGTTGATCAGCATCGGGGTGATTTGTCCAATGGCTCTGTTCCAGATGCAGAGGGATGAGACTTCCACTACGGAGTGATGGAGGAGCAGAGCACAGCACCTCGAAAAGGTGGGTCTGTGTGTGCTGTTAGAAGGGGGGATGTGGTTGGTGTCCATGTCAGCACATTATGATTTGGTTCTCTCTCTCCTGAAGGTGTGCGGCGAGGAGGGCAGCAGGATTTTGGCACCGGAGGGTCCTCGGGTGAGGTGAGCCATGCCGGGCGGCCTGCAGCAGCAGTTACCGTTCGGGTGTCGTCATGTCGGTGAAGTTACAAGCGTCCCTTGTTGTTTGGTTTCGCAGGTGGCCCTTGCACCTCAAAGCGGCTGCCCACGATGACAGAGGTCAGACAGGTGAGTGGTCAAGGTCGAGGAGGGGCAGAGGGGAATCCCCGCAGCCAGGCTGTGCTTTCAGACTCTATTTCTGTGTGTGCTCTTTTTTTTGCAGGTGCCTCGTTCATGCCTGGAGGGATGCAGCTGCACACAGAGGAGGCGTCCGAGAAGGTGAGACAATTGTGGGCTGGGTCGGTGTCTCAGAGTAAAATGTGGCACGGTCACTGGGTTAAATATTTCCCTGTGGCTTCGCAGATGCTGTGCTGGGCCCCCTTTGGAACTGGAGGAGCCTTGGAGGTGAGCTGGGGTGGTAGCGAGGAGGATCACGGCGTTGGTGTTTTCTGGCCGGCACAATGTTAATTTTGAGTCTTTTGGTATCTCGGGTCCCACCGGTGACGATGGCCGCAGCATGTGACTGTGGACTGAGCAGGTGAGAAGGGTTGCCAGTGTGCTTC
Source organism: Bucorvus abyssinicus (assembly GCA_009769605.1). Taxonomy (NCBI): domain Eukaryota; kingdom Metazoa; phylum Chordata; class Aves; order Bucerotiformes; family Bucorvidae; genus Bucorvus; species Bucorvus abyssinicus. The sequence continues at coordinate 22,362,718 of CM020040.1, forward strand.
TGAGGAGGGGGGTGTTGCACATGTTGTGCTCCTGGCTGGCATGCTGCTTACAGCTGGTTTTGTTTTTTTTTTTTTTTTTGAATTGCAGATGACCAAGAGGAACTTGGGGACTGCAAGACCACCCCGATGAGGGGGTATGTCTCCTGTGTGGAGGATGGATCCCGATTCTGTCTGTCAGAAGCTAAGTTGAATGATGCGTGCTGAGGAGCAGTGGGCTGTGGGAGCGGGGCGGAAGTTTGGGCGGTACTGGGAAGGACTTTGTAGTCAGCAGAGAGGGGAGAGCTGTTGAGGAACAGTCCCCTTGGGGTGGGCCAAGGGAGTGGGTGACTTCTTGGCTTTAGACCGGTGTGGGCAGGGCAGCTCCATCCCGGGTATGTGTCGTTGTGTTGTCTGCGCAGTCTGTTTCCTGCGTGTCGGAGCTTCCTCGGGTATATTCTCCATATTCTCGTGCCTTTTTGCGTTCCCGGGGCACAGCACGTGCCTTGGTCACCGTCCCCCGGGTCTTGAATACCCGTATGCATCGGCATTGCACCAGTCGGGCCCTTCTTTTCCTGCATATCAAACCTGAGGCACGGCTAGGTCTCGCGTCTCAGAAGTTTCGGGTCGATTCTGTTTCGTGCCATCGTTCCAGGCTGTGTCAGCAGCTCTGTTCTCTAGCCGTCCTCTTTCACGGACCGGGACTTCTTCCGTGCATCCGTGTGTTCCTAGGTCTCGATGCCAGGCTTCTTGCGCGTCCGTCATCGCAGTCTCGATGGTAACTTCTTGTGAGGGACCGTTGTCTTGGACTCTTTTCTGGGGCTGCCACAGAGCCTTGTGGCGGCTGTATTGCGGCCCTGTAGGTTGTCTTTCCTTACGGCGTCACAGTCTTGGCATCTCTCTTTTCACTTGGTTTTTTCCTCTTCTCAGTGGTGTGTTGCATCGTGTGGCTTGGAGCTGCTCTGCCCAGCGGTGTGGAGTCAGAGGGAGGTGGAATGGCGAGGAGAGTCCATGGTTATTATGTAGATATGTGCGACCTTAGGCTCTGTGTGAGACTAGAATGTCAGTGTATGGCTCCGTGTTGGCTCCCTGCCGTTGTACAGCCTGTGCGGAGGGGTTGGGTGACTTGGATGTCAGCGGGAGCGGAGCGGGTCCCAGATGGCTTGTAATATGCTGCAAGCCAGTAACTCCTCAGTGTTTTTTCCTGATGTTTTTGCAGGCTTCTGGTGACCGGGTCCTTGATGTTCATTCATTTGGCATAGGATGGAGCAGCGATATTGGTTTGAGGCACACGATGAGGAAGTTCCAGGGCTAGGTCTAGAACTGTGGCGATCTATCATTTTGCCAGGATGGGTGGTAGAACAGTTCTATCTTAAGTGTGGGGCGGAATGAGTGGATGTGGCGTGCGTGTTAGTTCTGAATGAGTTTAACTTGCTAATGAACAATAGGAAAAAGAAAGTTTCAGCTGGGGGGGAGTGTTATTTCCTCAGCTGCAGTTTGCTTTTTTCCTGGTTGTGGCTGCTCTGCAAGGCAACGTTTGCTTAGGTTTGGGTGAAGGCTCTGTTTGGGCCAGGGTTTTGCCAACCAGGGGATTTTGGAGGCTTTTAGGCATGCCAATTCTGACCAGCACTGCAGAGGCCTGGTGTCGGTCCATTGTGGCAGGCAGGTGGTAGAATGGGCGATAGGAGAGGGAGGGGTCGTTTATGTCAGAGGTGAATACGTGGCTTGTTTTGGGTGTGTGTAGCCTTGGGCGATTGTGTGATGTTCTTGCAGGTTGTCTGTGGAGGTGAGAATTTCCTTTCTTTGTAGGAAAAATAAAAATAGAATAAAAAATCCTCAGCCTGGGTTCCTCCACCCCCCAGCCCCCAGTGGGTTTTTTCCCCTGGTTCTGGCTGCTCTGTCAGGTGATGTTAATCATCTGTGTTTGGGAATGGGTCATGCTCGGGCTGGGGTTTTGTCAGGCAGGTTGATTTTTTTTTGGCCCCTAGCGAATGGAGTGTTTGAGGAATGTCACAGAGACAGGGTGATAGTGTGTTGTGGAAGGGAGGCAGTAGACTGGCTGAGCGGAGCACAAGGGATGCACGGTGTGGTGGTAGCATGTGTGGCGTGTTTTGAGTGTGAGTGTGGATGAGTCCGTGTATAATGCTGTTTTTTCTGGTTGTATGTGCAATTGAAATTTTTTTTTTTTCAGGTAAAAAAGTAAAACTGGAATAAAAAAACCCCAGCTGGGGGATTTTTTTTTTTTTTTCCCCCCAGCTGGGGTTTTTTTTCCCCGGGTCCCGGCTGCTCTGCGAGGTGATGTTCATCACCTATGTTTGGGTGCTGGTCATGCTCGGGCTGGGGTTTTGTCAGGCAGGGTGGTTTTTGAGGCCCCTGGGAACAACGTTCCTGGGGAGCACTGCAGAGCTGTTGATGAGGTGATGGTGTAGGTGAGTATGAGATGAATGAGTGCTGTCTTGGCTGTGTTTAACCTTGATTTTTCTGTTTGTCCCCTCCCCTGTACCTCTTCTCTGTCTCTTCTCGTGTCCTGCTCCCTCTGCTGTTTCACCTTTTCGTCCTCCCCTGTCTCTGTCCTGCAGCCCGTCGCTTTTTTTCCCTTTCCCATCTCTTTGTCCCGCTCTGTGTCACTCTCTTCCCCGCTCTGGTTTCTCGGGCCTGTTCCCTGGCGTTCTTTTCCTCTCTGCGCTTGTAGGTGCTGCTTCGTGTCCCTGCCTTCCGATTTGGTGTGTCCCTGCCGGTGTCTCTCTGCTCACGCCTCTGTCCCCTTTCTTCGTTCTTCCCTCTGTGCCCTGGGGCCCATGGCCGTTCTTAGTTTGCTCCAGCTCTCTGGGCCTGGTTGCCGCTCCCGTGCTCCTCGCCCCCCCTCTGGCTGTGGCTCCCTTTCCCTGACGTCCAGTGCCGTCCCCTTGGGCCCTGCAGCCGAGGGCCGTCGTCCTGGGTGTACGGGGCAGGCTGGCGTTGGCTGGGCTGGAGGCAGGAGCGGTCGGGGTTCGGCTGCGGCCGCAGTAGAAGTTACGCTCGGTTGCAGCTTTGGTGGTTTTGTTTCTTTTCTTTTTCAGGACGGGGCTTTTGTCTGGAGCGTTCAGAGCTGGCGAGATGGTTTAATAGCGTGGGGTTTGTTGTTTCCTTCTAGG